>VDFB02026320.1:88247013-88263230 GCA_007258455.2 Sequoia sempervirens
CCTCATTCGCTGAGACATCATGTCAAGCTCCTCACATTACACCAAAGGCACAAAAAATGTCGGCATGACTAACAACCATCAGCGAGACATCTTATCGATGGCACCTCCCTTTGTTGAGACCTCCGGTAGTCGCTAAAACATCCCCCTGAGCTCCTACTTCTTCGGCAAGACCACTGGTGTTTAGTGAAACATTACACCAACATCAATCCCTCTCGGCAAGACTTATACTATTGGTGAGGCCCCTCACCGAGCTCCTTTCCTTCACTGATGCTGCTTCACTTCGGCGAGACCTTATCGGGTCGGCAAGACCTCACCCGTGGCATTCCCGGCAGCTTTTGGCGAGACCACCAGCGATGCGAGACTTCATGCGAGAGCCTTCTTGGCGAGCTTAGACCCTCATTCAGGGAGACCACCACTTGTTGGAAATATTTCTTAGCGAGCCCAAAACCGTTCGCCAAGAGCTCCATTCCTTTGGTGAGACTGCGGTTGAACTGCAAGACGCTACACCGAACACAAATGTCTTGGCGATCGGATCGAGCCCGTAAGTAAAAATCAAGGCAACAATAAGTGGGATGAGATATACGATGTATCCTTTGAAAAAATCAAGGACTACCTATTATCACCTATTGTTCTCATGTTGCCCATACCAAACAAACCTCTGATTATGTAAGTCTCAACCACCTCAGCAGCATTAGGTGTTGTTCTAGTGCAACATGATGAAATGGGAAAAGAAAGAGCCATCTATTACATTAGAAGGAACCTGGTGGGATATGAAATGAATTACTTGTCCATTGAGAAGGGATGCCTAGAAATGGTATTTCTTCAGAAAAAATTAGACTTTACATGATGCTTGCCCATAAAATCATGCTTATTGCTAAGATTGACCCATTAAAATATCTATTATTTAAAGCAACTCTCATTGGTTGAATGACCGAGTGGGTAATGATCTTAACAGAGTTTGACATAGAATATGTGGAGAGGAAGGCTATAAAGGGACATTTCATTGCAAAACAACTAGCAGAGGCATCCATTTATGCAAAAAACCCTTTAGTATTTGAGTTTCCTGATTAGTCATTTTTTCTCCTCAACATAGTAGATCAATGGAAAATATACTTTGATGGATCATATACCCAACATGGATTAGGGGAGGGAATCCTCTTTACCACCCCTCAAGGTGACTATATTCCAAAGTCATACCGGCTATCCTTTCCATGTACCAACAATGTTGCTGAGTATGAAGCTCTCATAATGGGGTTAAGAATAGTAGTCCATTGGCAGATACAAGAGTTAAAGGTCTACAGGGACTCATAGTTGATTGTTAACCAAGTCAACAATGACTACTAGACCAAGGATGATAAAATCACTCCTTACAAGAAGATGGTAGAAAGTATTAAAGACTTCTTCATTGATATAACCTTTGAGAAAATAACCTATGTAAACAATTGAGCAATAGATGCCATGACAACAATTGGGTCTTTGTTAGACATGCCACACAACATCCTTCAATGTGAATTCTTGTTAGAACAGCTTCTCATACCGACTTTCAAAATACTTTAATCTAACTTTGTGCATGAAGTCATTGGTCCTAATTCCCCATGTCATCATGATAGATTCACCTATATTAGCAAAGATACCTTCCCATCTGATATCACTTCTAACCTTAAGAAAACCTTTGTTAAGAAGGCATCCCAATTTGTCATCTTAGGTGATACCCTATACCATAGAAGCATTGAGGGTACATTATTATGATGTCTCAATCAAGAGGAAGGATTAACCACATTAATAGAAGTACACAAAGGAATTTGTGGGTCCCATTCTAGTGGTACGACCTTATCCAAGAAAATGTTGAGGACAGGGTATTACTGGCCAATGATGGAAAGAGAGGCTCATCATTATGTGAAGAAATGTATCTAGTGCCAACATCATGGGGACCTTATCCATGCTCTAGCTCAAGAGTTACAACCGATTATTACACCTTGGCCTTTCTCATAGTGGGGACTCGACCTCATAGGAAAGATTACCCCCACCTCATCTAATGGCCACAAATTCATCATCACAACCACTCAATACTTTACAAAGTGGGTGGAAGCTACCCTTATGACTTACATAATGGGGAAAATAATCTCCAAGTTCATCCTAAACTACCTTATTTATCATTATGGTGTTCCACAAGCTCTTATATAAGATAATGGAACACCTTTCAAAAACTAGGATGTAAGATATCTGTGCCAATTATTCAACATACAACACCAGTTCTCTAACCTCTATTACCCCTAGGGAAACGATTGAGCTTAGACTACAAATAAGACCATAATAAAAATACTAAAAAGATAATCAATGAAGTTGGTCATGACTGGGATCTACAATTAAACCCCACATATGGCCATATTGAACTAGTATCTACACACCTATGAGTGCAACCCCTTTCTCTTTAGTATATGGATCTAAAGCCATCCTACCTATTGAGATCGATCTCCCCTCATTGAGAGTGTCACTATAGAATTTGATCACTAATGAAGAATATAGGGTGTCTCAGTTAAATGAGTTAGAATTCTTGGATGAGCGTTGTCTTGATGCCTTGCATGCATACCAAAACTAATTGAATGAAGCTACAACAAGAAGATAAAGATTTGGTCCTTCCAGGTGGGAGATTTAGTCCTCAACCAGAATCAAAAGAATGTTCCATATTAAGAAAGTAAAGTAAAGTTTGAGCCCAACTAGTTCGGACCATTTTTCATCACATAAAGCTATGGATCGAGAGCCTATTAGTTGTCAATGCCTAAAGGAGAACCTTTGCAGGAGCCCATCAATATTTTGCATCTTAAAAGGTTTTATACCTAGGGTTGAAGGGTGTAAATCTGAAAATACAAAAATATAAAATAAAAACAAAAACAAAAATCCAAAAAATAAGAAAAAGGATTAAAAATAGTAAAGAAAAAAATCATCCTCTAGTGAAAATGACTTCGGTGGCACTTTGGGAAAGTACCTTGGGGAAAACCTAGCAAAAAGGAACCTTGTGTAAATAAGCATGTCCATCTATTAGTCACTCTTTAATCTTATCATGCTTTGCATCACATCCATCCATCATATCATGAATTCTATTTATTCCATCACCCATTTGTGTTTGTATCATAGCTTGATATTATGTAAGTACCATATTCCCCTTTAGTACTACCTCGAACATTCTTAAGGCCAGTTTGTCTTCCCTATATCGAGGTAATCTATTACATCACACTAGGGAAAATTTGTTATGCTTGCATCAGATTGGGTTCTTGCATATCTTAAGGTGATTTGAAATCTATCGAAAAATCCCAAAAATTGAAAGCCTCATCAAAATCCAAAAACACTTGCCAAATACAAAAAATCAATTAAAAATATCAAAATATTGTATAGCCAAAATCCAAAAACATTAAAATCTTGTATAGCCAAAATTTAAAAAAAATATTTGAAAAGTTATAAAGTCAAAATCCAAAAACATCCAAAACGCATCAAAAATCCTTAAACAAGTCAAAACATCAAAAAATAAAAAACAACACCTTGTCAAACTATGTTGTCTCTGATCTTGAACTTAGGCAAGGCCATTATGATGTGCCCCTAAGACACCCTAGGTTAGGTCCTTTAGGATTCCATAATAATAAACTAACAATTCATCAAGTGTTCATATCTCATCAATAACTAGTTAGAGTCAGTTGAACTACGTGGTCTTTGTGTGTATAACATAGGTAAGGCTAATCTTTGATAAGCCCTCAAGGCCCTAGGTCAGTCCCTTTTATGTCTTGGTCAAAAGTTAGAAAAAACAAAAATATTTGAAAACTTAGAAAACACAAAAACATTTAAAAACTCAGAATACATAAAGCATTTGGAAAATTGAAAACCTAAAACATTGGAAAACATTCAAAAATCCCAAAAAGAACCTCAAAACATTTCAAAAATACCAAAAACATTGAAATGTTCCAAAAAACTCCAAAACCACCCATCCCATTTTAATTTCACCCATAGTAAAATTTCATTCATAATAAATCAATCATCATCATCAACCTTTGATAAAACAAGTAGAAAACAAGTACTGCAAGTCATGAAGTGTGAACCTAAATGTCAAAATATCAAGTCTAGATCATAAGTAAATGAGTCAATAGCATTTGTATCAATGACCAATTAAACACTTAGTCTTAGTCAAAACATCTGATAGACATGTCCTAGGATGTATCCTTCCTACAATGGGCATCATGGTCAAACATCACCTTAGCTATGTTACCTTGGGCAAGAGATAAAGATAACATTGACTGTTTGTTTTTTTGATCTTTTCTTATGGTTTATCTTGTTGACCCATTTTGAGGACCACTCGATGATTTCTAAATTATTTAGAGGGAAAGGAATGGGGCATTGATCATTATCTTTTGTTTTCTATGCTTGTGGGATACACTTAAATAATCTTGGCACATAATTTCTTTGTTGTGTGTAGGGAGGTTGTTTTGAATAGGTTTCTTACCATTGTGTATGCTTTGGTCTAAAATGTTCTAAACTTCTAAACTAAATTCCAACGAGGTTTTCGTATGTCAAGGTGTGACATGGACTATCCTATCTATTTGTAGACTCAAAGTCCATTGCACTAGACACAACACAAGCCTAGTTATCAATACTTGGATGCATAATGTCTATGTGCTATATCAAAAATAAGGAATGATGAAGTGCCCCAATCCCTGAAACGAGCATATCATCAGTATCCTTACCATATCTAATAAATTTTTGAATGATCATAGGCTTGTTGGACTTTTGAATCAATCTCAAAACAATGGTTAATCATTATCCATTTCATTCTTCTACTTCTATTCATCTTATTCTTCTTATTCTTCTATCTTTACTAATATTTCTATCTAGGTATCAAATATGTGTGATACATCAAAATATACATGAGGCTACCCATGGCCGATGACTTTCTATACATCATAAAATCTATCTACATCAAACATTTGATCTTTCTAAAGAAGGATCTTTCATCTTCTTTGAGCTGAACCCATGTTCAATCTTTATCATGATATGGACCCAAAAATTCAAATTTATGCCTGATCTCTCGAGGAGGTAGGGTCCTAGCTTAACTCCTTCCATTGGGGCAATAGTGGGACATCTGAAAAGTCAATCTTGACTTTTTGATCTAAGCAACGGTTTAAATCCCAAAAGCATCAGTCTTTGAACCAATATAACAAGTACCTCATTTTAAAGAAGGGAAAAATGTAGACACTTAAAATTTTCTTGAATGATATTACACACTTAAATCTGATTACTAACACAATTTCATATTGAATTTCATCTCCCTTTCAACCATTTAATTAAATAAACCTAGTTGCTTAATTAAATGTATCAACTTCTCCTATCAATCAAATTATCATTTGACTAATTCACCCTCTTCAACTTTAATTTCCATCTTATTTAATCAAATAATATAAATTATTTGATTAGATTTCTTGTCCTCTCATTTCATTAAATAATATTAATTATTTAATTAAATGTCATTTGAACCCCTTTTTATTAGATAAATTAATTATTTAATGATAATCCTAAATTCACTCAACTTGCACAATTAAAAATTTGTTTTAATTAACTAATTTCTAATTTACTCTCACCCATCCACTTGCATGGGAATATTCCCTTGGAATATTCTCCCACTTGAGCTCCAAAAATGGAATATTCTCTCCTAACAAACTTTCTAACAACTTTGAAAGTGTGTTTGCTTGAATCATTGTGAGTCATTGATTGACTCCTTATCCATGTGATCTTGCATTCTCATCCATTGATGAGAATCCTTGATCCATGCCTTCACCTCACTTTGCATCTTGACCATTGATTGATTAAATCAATCTTAGCCTTTGATTCACCATTTGCTCCTATAAATACCTAACATTTGGAGAGAAATGGATTCACTTCCATCAAAGAAAAGTTATGTTGCATATTTGAATACTATCTTTATTCATCCTTGCATCCATTGTTGAACTTTTTCATCCATCTTTAGCATAGTTTCATCCATTTTAGATTGGATTTTATCAATGGAGTTTGATTAGATGCTCATTTTATCTAGGAGATTGGGAAAGGGTCACCATTCTATATCAATACGACACCAATCCCCCAATGGGATAAGGTTTGGAGTTTTAGATTAGGTTTCTTTTATGTATTCATGCTTTATTTCATGTTTAGTTTAATGGTTGCTTGATTTGAATATTTCAAACATTTCATTGGGATCATAGCTTAGTTAGTTAAATAAGGTTTAAATTCGTATGGATCTGGTGTATTTAGCTATTACTATGATTATGATCACACATGGCTAAGTAAGAAACAATATTTTGTTTTATTTATGTACTATAGAGGCTGAGTATATTGCAACAGTATCTTGCTGCACATAGGTGTTGTGGATGTGACAAACATTGAAGGATATAAGAGTGGTATATGATGAGTTTATTTCTATATTTTGTGATAATACAAGTGCAATCAACATTTCAAAGAATCCAGTGATGCATTCAAGAAAAAAACATATATCAATTAGGTATCACTTTTTTAGAGATAAGGTTGTGGAGAATGAAATGAAGTTTGAATATGAACCTATAAAGGATCAGATTGCTGACATATTTACTAAGACTCTTCCTAAGGATACTTTTCAATATCTCTAGGAGAAGTTGGGGGTTATTCCCCCTCATTATTTGAACTAGATGCATATGGAGATGCATCAGTCTAGTGGATATATGAATTCATTCCTTGTCTAGACTGATGTTCGTGGCTACCTCTTAGGGGGAGTAGGTAGTGACATTGTTGCAATATGAAATATATGTTGTCATTGTGTAGAGGTTGTTGAGTTGATTGGTGTGTGCTCCTAAGGGGGACTATTTAGAGAAGTTGAAAGTATATTGATCCAATGTCAAAGGGGGAGAACAATGCAAAATATTTTATCCTTTTCCATTGATGTCAAAGGGGGAGAAAGAGAGGTCATGTGAATTTTTATTTTTTTTAATAATAGAGGGAGAGAGAGATGTCATGTGAAAAAGAAAAAGTTGAAAGGGGAGAGATAGAGAGAGTACATGGATGTTGTGTATGTTTTCTTTGATGGTTTTTCACATCTTGTATTTCCATCGATGACAAAGTGGGAGATTATTGCAATTATGAAGGTTTTGTCATTGATGTCAACAAGCTTGTGTTGTCATTGGTGACAGTTGTTTAGTGGTTGAGAGAGATTGTTGCTTTGATTAGTTGAATTATGTTGTCATCAGTTAAGTTACTAGTGTTAACCTCTGATGTTATTTTGATAAGTTTTTTTTATGATTGTGGTAGCAACAAATATGTCAAGGATACTGAGAAATTTGATAAAATGAGGAAACAAGGTGTTGGAGAGGTGTTCTAGTTTTTCTTTGCATTTCTTCTAGGTTGAATATTTACTTCTAAGGTTTGGATATCTTGGAAAGAGGTATTCATAGTTTCTATATCTAGAATTTGGGCTTCTAGATTGTTGTGTAGAAGAAGTTATGTTGGCTAGTGTGTGAAGTAGATTTGTAGTGTTGCTTGCAAATGTGTCTAGGAGAAATATTTTTTCTCTACATTTCTCTGTAGTTGTTCTTCAGGTCAAGTGCGATTCTAAAGGTATTTTGATGGTGTTGATCTCTTTCTTGTGTCAAGAGGATTCATGGTTATGTGCTCTGGAAGATGGATTTTAGATTTGTGGTGTTTAGCAGTGTAGTTTGAGTGTACTAGGCATGTACATTTTAAAGACGTGAGTTTTTGTGAAGGAGTTTGATGGATTCAAGGATGATAGAGGAATATTCTAGATTGTGATGAAGTATGGTGTGTGGTTTTCAAGTTATCCTTAGATTTGAGGAAGCGTGTAATTCAAATTTTAATGGCATTTGCATGGGAAACAGTTGACCTGGTGTTTACACTACATTTGAAGGCATAGTGTGGAATGTGAGTATTGATTTGGGTCTTAATTAAAGTTTGTATTGGTCCAATTTTGTTCCTATCCATTGTGGGGATGCTTAGTGTTGATCTATTTTGAATTTGTAAATTGTAAGGTGAGTGTAGTTGGCTTGAATATTTTTTTCAAGTTGTGGATGGTATAAATGCAAGGAGAGTTGATGCAAGATGGTGTGCAAAATAGAGTTGAGTGTTGTGACACAAAATTAAGTGCAGAAGTGTGAAATTTAGTGTGAGCTATAATAGATTGTTGAATGTAGTGAGATGAGGTATCTTGATCTCTTGAAGGCTGTAAGTGTTGTTGGATCTATTGTGGTGGATTCTCTCTTACATTCAGATTGTGTTCTTTGTGTAGGGTGATCCCACAATAGTGGTTTACACTTTTTGGGACATTCTGATTTTTGCTGAAATCACATATTTTTAGAAAATATAATGACTTAAGCCTTGAAAAGTTCCCTTTAGAGGATGTTAATTGAAGAGGGTTTGATCAAATTACCTTAGATCAAACCCCCCTTGGATAGAACCCTCTAGTTTTAAACCATACCTATAACAAGTCTCTTTTACACCTATCAAAATGTTGATAAAAACTAGTTTTTGATTTACCTTTTGGGGATCAAAATGAATTCATTTAAAATTTATTTTGTAAGTATATAGTCCTTATTATAAGCTTCCCAAAAAGTATAATTTTAAATTTTTAAATTTTTTTATTATATATATTTTTATTTCTTGTGAATGTAGGTTTTCACCAAAAATCAAGCTCTCTATTTTGCACATGGAAAAAATAGAAAATTATCAAAAAAAAAAAATTAAAATATCAATGCACTAGATATTGATTTCCCTAATCCAACAAAAAAAATTGAATTTCAATGCATACAAAAAAATTATGTTTTAGCTAGTAAATCATGTCTAACTGTAACTGGTTTGACTTTGAAACTTAATTAAGAAAAAAATATTCAATGAAATACTATGAAACCAATTCCATGCACTAGATATCATAGTTACAAATCTAAATTAAAAAATATAATTTAATCCTTCATAGAAAAAAAGTTGTGTTAGCTAGTAATGTCACTCTTTAAAAATGGCGTTCTTGTTAAAAACTAGTTTTGAAAGAGATGAAAAAAAGAAGTGCAAATTCCTTTAAAATATATATATATATATTTAGAATCTAGAGACAAAATGTCACAAATCACTAGTTTGCACCATCTTCAAATTCCTCACAATTTAGCTATAGGTGCCCAAAAGTGAAGATTTAGTAAAAAAGCATTTAGTGTCTATTTTGGCCAAAATTGTAAACAAGTATTGTGGGATCACCCTATAATGTTATATCTTCTATCTTCTTTCTATTTCAATAGTGAGCCTAGGTTGTGAACCTTTTGGACAATGTGTGCTATTGACAAAGGAGCCTCTTTGTACCAGTTTACAACTACTTATATTGTGAGCTAATCCTCATCATGGTTTTTCCCTTTATAGGGTTTTCCACGTAAATCTAGTGTTCTCTTGTGTATGGTGTTACTTGAACATAAAGAGGGGTAAAAATTTATTAATCACAAGAGAAAATACAGAGCCAAATCATTACATAGCCTTATCAAGCTCAACCAAGTGGTCCAACTGCTGAGACAAATCAGGGGGTAATTGACCCCGATCAACCAAGTTCCAATCATGAATATGGTCAGAAGCCCATTTAGCCAAACAATCAGCAACACCATTCCACTCCCTAGGAATATGAGTGAAAGTAACAAACTCAATAGAAACACAAAGATTGAGAATTTGTTCAATAATCAAAGCCAAGTGCCAACTAACATCCTCTAACCTTTGCCTGTTCAGGAAGTTCACCACCACCTGGGAATCAGATTCACATATAATCCTGCACCACCCCAACTTACTGCCATGCTCAACAGCCAGTAAAATTGCCTGAGCCTCCATAAGATTATTAGTATGAAGACCCTTATAAATAGAGAAAATAAATTGAACATCTCCCGAACTATCCCGACCAACACCACCAATTCCAGCATGACCAGGGTTTCCACGAGAAGAGCCATCCGTGTTAATTTTAAGGATGCCTTGAGGAGGAGGAGACCATCTTCCCTCCCTATTCACCTTCGGAGTAGGATGCCTACACCTGTTGCGCATAAGCTGCTGATGCGGAGGAGGCAGATGAAGGCGACTGAAACAGCCAACATCAGAAGGAGCAATCGACTCAGACAGATCACACTTAGCCGCGATCGTTTCACCCAAAGAATGCAAAATTTTCCACCACAAGCGCGGGGCCCCCATCATCATATCCTGAAAAATCCGACGATTCCTCTCCAACCAAAGGTTCCAAATGATGAAGGAAGGACCAATCGCCCAAGCAGCTTGAAGAAAGGAAGTAGAAACAGGGGCCCTACTTTCCCGATCCACAAACTCAGCCAAAGAAGAAACATGCCGACAGGCATATTCCACACTCGCCACCAGAAATGCCATATCTCCCGAGCATAGGAACATTGGAAGAAGAGATGAGAAACACACTCCTCAGCCTCACGACACAACACACACCAAGAGGGACCCTGGAAACCCCGCTTGCATAAATTGTCCCAAGTAAGACATCGATTTTGAGCCACCAGCCACATGAGGAAATTGCACTTGGGCCAAGACAGCTTATGCCACACATACTTCCACCAGGGGACCTGAATATCCCCAAACAACTATCTACCCAATTGCTTATAGCCAGTAGACACAGAGTATTTCCCAGACATGTCGGAGCTATCCCAAGCTAAAATATCAGGTCCCCTCAACGAATTACAAGCCCGAGAAGCCAAAAGAAGAGCAAGCTCCTGTCTGTCCTCCTCAGAGCCCCCAGGAGGCCACTCAGAAATGTGCTTCCAGCGGAAAGAAACACCAGCGCCGCAATGCTCAGCAATTTTGTAATGCTCAACGGTCTCCCAACCAGCAGCAGTAAACACATCACAGAGGGGTTGAAGATGAGGAAAAGCAGAAAGAATAGGTGGGTGACCATCCCAAGAATCCCACCAAAAAAGAGCCTGAGATCCCGAATGACAGATCCAAAAAAGAGCACGCTTAATCAACTGGGCTCCCACTTTCAAAGTAGACCAAATCATAGAACCACTTCCCTCCAGAGGATAGCGTGGAACCTCATGTGGAGCAGCACCACGAAGATACTTAAAGCTAAGAACACGGGCCCACAGCTGATGTTGATTAGTACACCAGCGCCAGTAAAGCTTCGCCGCGAGAGCTTGCCCATTCAGAATAGAAGAGCGTAAACCAAGACCACCCTCCTGCTTAGGTCTACACATAGAATCCCATTTAACAAGGCTCCACTTTGAAGTCATCAAATTGCCACTCCAAAGGAATTGCCGAGAGAGAGCATCAAATTCACGGAGGAAATACATAGGGGCCGATTGAACAAAACATCTGTAGATGGGAAGGGCCTGGATAACAGACTGAAGGAGGGTAACTCTAGCAGCAGTAGACAACCACCGATGAGTCCAGTGAGTTACCTTCTTCCTCAACTTATCAAGCAACATCTGCCAGGAGGATCTGGGTTGACGACCAACGGCAAGAGGAATCCCCAGATAAACAAAGGGGAGAGATCCAATTTGAAACCTCAAAATAGCAGCAATCCTCCTTTGGATGGCCAAAGGAGTATTGAAGAAAAAAATAGAAGACTTCTGCTCATTAACTTTCTGACCCGAAGCAGCGAGGTAGATGTCCAAAGCTTGCCTAATAGACTCCGCTTCATGAAGACTCGCCAGCCCCATAAGAGAAGTGTCATCCACAAACTGGAGGTGAGACAAAGTAGGCAGCCCCAACCCCCACTGCCACCCACGGATCAGACCAAGAGAGACCTGGGATTTAAGAAAGCGACCCAGCCCCTCAGCCATAATAATAAACAGATAGGGAGAGAGAGGGTCCCCCTGGCGAAGGCCCCTAGTGGCACCAAACAGCTCTGAAGGTTCCCCATTCACAATGACAGAAAATGAGGAGGAAGTCACACAGCTCATAATCCAACTCACCCACTCAGAAGAAAACCCAAAGGCCAACAAAATCTTCTGAAGGAAACTCCATTTAACTCTATCATACGCTTTTGCCATATCCAGCTTAATGAACATAGACTTCTCCTTGGAAATCGCCATGGAATGAATAGCCTCCGAGGCAATCACCACCCCGTCCAAAATTTGACGCCCAGCCACAAAACCTCCTTGCTCCTCAGAAATAACAACAGGCAGGCAAGATTTGAGCCGCTCAGCAATCAACTTAGTAATGATCTTATACACCACATTGCAGAGTGCAATAGGACGAAAAAGCTCAAACCTATCAGCACCCTCCTTCTTAGGAATTAGGACTAAAAATGTAGCATTCATGGCCCTAAGCATCTGCTTGTTATGAAAAGATTCACAGACTACCTCCAACAGATCCATCTTCACAATTTCCCAAAACTCTTGGAAGAATTCAACTGGGAACCCATCAGGGCCAGGAGCCTTCCCCTTATTCATCCCAAACACCACCTCTTCCACTTCAGGTAGAGTAATCGGGCGCATGAGAGAAGCATTCAACTCATCAGAGATCAAAGGAGGAATACAAGCAAGAATCCTATTTTCCTCAACCTCAGCAGGAAGAGAGTCCTCAGTAAACAAAGTAGAGAAAAATAGGCGAGCTTCTCTGGATAGAGCCTGTTGTGAGGATAAAGCTATTCCTTCAGAGTTAACTAGAGAAGAGATATAACACTTATTCCGACGAGCCTGCACGGAGTGATGAAAGAAGGCAGTATTCCTGTCACCCTCTTGAAGCCAGTCAATCTGAGCCTTCTGTTTCCAGAAAATCTCCTCACGAAGCTCCCACTCTTCCACAGCTTTAAGAGCCTGGGATTCAGCATGCCCAAGAGCTTCTGAAAAACCAAGATCCCTAATCTGGCGAGTAATGACAGCAAGACGCTCCTGCGCTTCCCTTTTCTTAGCACGGAAATTGCCAAAACAAAGCCTATTCCATCTCTTAAGATGAAACTTAACACATTGCAGCTTCTTAACAAAAGAGTACATAGCAGTACCATACGCAGGGGCTCCATCCCACCACCACTGAGCAACAAGATTATACAAAGAAGAGTCACGCAACCACATAAGCTGAAATTTGAAAGGAGGACGCTTAGGATTAGGGAAAGGAGAAGCAGAAAACTTAATTGGCCAATGATCAGAGCCACACCAATCAAGAATCTCAGAGCCAATAACCACACTGCCCCCAACCCAAAAACTAGAAACAAGAAACCTGTCCAACCGCTCGGAAATTGCCTCCGACCCACTCCGCCTATTATTCCAAGTAAATAAGCCATTAGAAGGTTTGACATCAACAAGAGCAAGAGAGGCCACACTAGCCCGAAACAAATCTGAAGCAGGACCCAATCTCGGCAATCCACCTCTTTTCTCTTCCAAGCACAAGATAGAATTGAAATCACCCCCTAAGATCCACGGCAAAAGGGGAGCACAAGATCTAACAAACGTGATATGGGCCCACAGCTGGCTCTTACCACGGATGTCAACCGGAGCATACACATTGCTAACCAAAATAGTCTCACCAGAGTCCACAACAGAGGCCACCATAGAGATAGAGGATTGGCAAGAAATCCACCAGGAAGGAACAACCTTACGAGGATCCCAAAATAGTGCCAAACCTCCAGAATTTCCTCTAGAGCCAATACACTGACATTGCCCAGAAGACCAAATACGAGGAGCATACTGAAGCATACATTCCACCTGAAGCTTAGTCTCCTGCACACATAAAATATCAGGAGAATGAACCCTAATCAAATCCTGAATAGCTTTTTTACGGGAGGCGCTATTCAGCCCCCTTGCATTCCAAGAAAGAACAATCATGGGGAAGGCTGGGCAAAGTGGGCATCCAAGGTCTTAACAGAGCCCGATTCCACCAACAACTCCCCAGTAGATTTAATCTTGTCCACATCCTTCTTGCGACCAACCTTAAGAGACTTATCAAAATTTCCTTTCTTAAGAGGGCGCTGGAGCACTCCTAGATAAGAAGCTGAACCTCGACCCTTTCCTGAGGACGCCTCCTTAGCTAAGTCCGCTAAAATAATATCATCATTTAAAGCAGCCGGATTGTCAACAGACCCAGACCCTCCCTTTTCCAAAGGAAGAGAAGAGTCCCTAACTACAATTGCCTGTTCCAGCCCTGTATCCATACCAGTATCCCCAGACAAGATCTCAGCAGGAATCCCTTCCTCCAAGGCCTGATTGTCCAAAACCTCAAAACGATTGAAACCCTGATCACTCTGCTTATCTTTAAAGGGTCGCTTCTGACCTCTCCCCTTAGCTTTAGGTTTAGCAGGAATGAAGCCATCCTTATCAGGCCCTCGCTCAGCCTTCCCCCCTTCAGCCATAGACCCCTTGCTTTTATCTGCCTTCTCCACTGAAGGTCCTGAGGGAGAAGAAGAAGGAACCCCAGCCGTTCTGGAAGTCCGAGGACACTGACGCAGAAGGTGACCATACTCATGACAAAATCGGCACCGGAAAGGAAGGGACTCGTAATCTAACTGTTGAATCCATGAGGCAGAGCCAATACAAATCTCCAAAGAATTTGGCAGTGGATTATTTAAATCAATTTCAACACAAATGCGAGCGAAAGAAAATACCCTTTTATCCAAAGTATTCTGAGCAATGGCGGCCGGCTTCCCCAACAATGCTGCTATCCGTTGCAGAATATCTTCTCTCCAGAACTCCAAAGGAAGCCATGGCAGATGAACCCATACAGGAACTCGAGAAGGCAGATCCTCAGCCGCATTAAAACCCCCATGCCAGGGTTTCATAAATAAACCCACATGATTGTAAAAATACGGCCCCCCCTCAAAAACATGATTACGATCTGAGATGCAAGAAAAGTCAACCATGAAGAACCCATTCCCCGCCACCAAAATATCAAAGTCACCTTCAACCTGCCAGGTACGTCGCATCCAGGACTCCAAAGCCGAGAGGGGGGCCCGAATACCTAAAAAATTACAGATCAAAACGTGTTGAGTCCAATAAGCAAAGTCATCATGCACCGATTCTGGAGAGATAACCAAAACGGGACGAGCGTGACTCCGCGGCAAGCAACCATTCACTTTCTTGAGCTTGGAGCTCTCACCCACAAAGGATTTATTCATCATCGAAGCATGCATGTCCTTATCAAAGCCCAGAGGTGGCGACACACCCGGGTTCACCAAGCTATTGGAGACGTCGGCCATCTATCCACGCCAGACACCCCAGGCTCAAACAAAGACCACTAGCCAAAGCACCCCGCCCTCTAGCACAAACCACCACCCACGCACCTTTCCCACACCAAACCCCACCTTCCACCACACCACACTCCACCGAGCAGTCAAAGCCTACACACCACAAAACACTACCCACGCTCCAAGCCACAGCCACCAAACGCCAAGCTCCAGCCACCAAACGCCGCAGAAAAGAGAGGTCGGCCGAGAGCAAAGGAAGAGACACAAACTGCCAAGCATCCCCCAAACAAAACCTGCCAAACTAACAGACCAACAGATCCCCCTGCGCCCAAACAGAAACCCACGCACCTAACACAAACCTCAGACAGCAAGAAAGGAACGAGATAGGGCGCGGATGCCCTAGCTCGCCACACAGAGATCGACGCAGAAAGATTATTCTCGGCCTCCATCATCTCCGGTGGCTATCTTAAAATTTAATATTATTAGTTTGGGCCTTGGTTGTTGGCATCTATAGGCAAGAAGCCCCACCAGTTCACCAAGGAGCCTCCCCTTAATAGGAGGGTAAATAACAAACTCCATTGTTGACGCGGTAGAGAGTGACCCCGCGAGGTTTGAACCTTGGTTGTTGGCTCTACAGGAAAGAAGCCCCACCATTTCACCAAAGGGTTGCCCCTAAAAAATTTAATATTAAGGTTTGGGCCTTGGTTGTTGGCACTACAGGCAAGAAGCCCCACCAGTTCACCAAGGAGCCTCCCCTTAATAGGAGGGTAAATAACAAACTCCATTGTTGACGCGGTAGAGAGCGACCCCGCGAGGTTTGAACCTTGGTTGTTGGCTCTACAGGCAAGAAGCCCCACCATTTCACCAAAGGGTCGCCCCTAAAAATTTAATATTAAGGTTTGGGCCTTGGTTGTTGGCACTACAGGCAAGAAGCCCCACCAGTTCACCAAGGAGCCTCCCCTTAATAGGAGGGTAAATAACAAACTCCATTGTTGACGCGGTAGAGAGCGACCCCGCGAGGTTTGAACCTTAGTTGTTGGCTCTACAG
>VDFB02026320.1:88266707-88356280 GCA_007258455.2 Sequoia sempervirens
TTCATCCCTCCCTCCTTTTCTCTCCCATCCTCTCCCACTCTCTCGCACCCTCTCCCACCCTCTCCCACTCACACATCCTCTCTCCCACCCTCTCACCCACTCTCCCACACTCTCTCCCACTCTCTTCCTCCTTCCTGTTGGAATTGTAAAAATGTGATGATTTTTACATATCTTTCATCTCCTTGAGTCTCGATTTGAGTCCTACCTTAGGCACATTTTCCTCATTTTATGATATTTTTACCCATATTTTGGTCGTGTGACCCCATAGAATCCATCAAGTCATGCATTTTTCATGTTGTGGTCCATATCGGCATAGGTCTATCTAGGTCTCCTCGACCTATGTTGCCTGTGTGTTAACATATGTTTGCAGCACGCGATCGGCAAGACTTGTTCATTGTTACAACGATCGACATTCACCTATAGGTTTCTATCAGCATGAATTTCACATGGTTTCAGTGACTGAGGAGGAACCTATCGGTAGGAGTTTGGTCGTCGGGATAGTGTCTCATCGATTTTGAATTGTCTCCTTGACTAATGCATGTGGAGGTTCATCGACGAGAGCTTGGCAATATTGTAATGTGATCTTGGCGAGGTTGTTATGTCTTGTCAACACAGGGTTTTCATCAGCATGTTCTCAAGGAGAGTCTTACTGAACAACACATGGATGGTTTCTTTGGCCAAACATATTGCTTTCGGTGTGAGGTCATAGCGAATATACATTATCACACCGACCAGTGGTGGGAGGATGCATATCGGTAAGAGTTGAGGCTTTCAAAGTAATGTCTTAGCAAGTGACCTTTGGTCTTGCTGATAACACAATGAAGAATTAGTTGGGATGAAAATTGGATTGTCTCAGCGACACACAAGATGGATAAAGTCTTTCAGTAAAACAAAGTGCACTCTCTATGAGGTCTCCCCGATGTCGGTATGTTACAGCGACCCACATAAGATAAAAGAATACATCAGTGAGAGAACCAATTTGTCATAGTGACTCATGATGAATGAAGATTTTTGGTAAAGAAAATTCTAATCTGTGAGATGTCTCTCCGATATCTCAAGGTTATAGCGAAACAGATGAAGCAAGGAAGCACGTTTCGGTAAGAAAATTTCTTATGTCTCAGCAACTCGGAGATGGCGTTCGGGGTGACTCTCGGTATAATGAAGCATTATCTACATGATGTTTCCTCGAATCCATGAGGTCACAGTGAAACACATTGGGACATGAGGATTTCTTTGGTTTCGGCATAACAAACAGAATGCTATAGCGACATGCAAGAGGCAAAAGGATGCATATTGATGAAACATAACGAGATGAAAACTAGGAAATAATGCGAGTGCATTATAATGCGAGTGTGTTATAATGCGAGTGCGTTATATTTTTCTTTAGGAATCCCCAAGCCTTAGCATTGGTAGTTGCCTTGGAATACCAACCTAGAGGCTTGGAGGGCATTCCCAATGACCAGAGACGTGTTTTTGCAAATTCTACAATTTTTTCACATAATCGGGTTAATGCTCACCATCAAGATTGCATATGGTTCAATATCGACAAAATCAAACACATGGGTAATGTTAGGTTATCTCTTAGCTATCCAACGATGTAATTTTTTTAGCTTTTTAACAATGTTAAGCCTTTCATCCATAATTTCTTTTGTTTGTATGTCTCTTTTTCACCAAAAAACATTGTTTGGTTTTTTTTTTCATTATAAATTAACTGTTCATCAAAATTTCAAATAAATTAAATTTTTAGAAACTAGACTCTATTCTACATTTAAAAAAAAAAAAAAAATTAATTACCTTCAAAAAATTTTAGGGGACCACGACCAAAATTCTACTTTTCAGGAAATGCCCACTTAGAAAATTAGTAAAAAATCAAATATTCATTAAAAAATTATAAGAAAAATTGTGCATCAACTAGATACTATTAGCTAACTTTTGAAAATTGCGATTTTAAAAATACTACAAAAAAGTTCACCATGCTCAAGTCATACAAGAGTTGCTATGTTATGTTTTCTGACAAAAATAGCACCAATTTGTGTATGTCCCTCTTTTGAACCCCTTAATCTCAACCATTTTCAAAATAAATTAGTAGTTTGGAAAGTGGACTTGGAGCACTTCGATCCTTGTTTTTGTTCCATCTCAAAATTTTGAGTGTAACTATCCTCAATTTCATGTCCAAGGTCAGTATTTCCTGATTTCAGAAAAAAAGTGGCCACTTAAGCCCCCTTTTTGGGAAGCATCTTGCTGCACTTACCCTTAATTTTTTTGTTATTTACTACTTCTGCAATCACAAATTCTACTTTAGTTAGGAAGGAGGGAAAAGTCATTTCTTTTTCTTGAAATATTCACCTGTTTCATTCCTTCCAAATTTCCCAAATTTACCAAATATTTTTTAAGATATTTACCTCATTGTCTGAGATATTTAGATTGTCAAACTTCTTCCATTGCCACCATTTGATCCCATCATTGGGGATGTCCACTAAGTAGTCCCTTACTTTGGACCCCCATTTCACATGAGGATTCTTCTTATTTGATTCAATCCCTCCAATCTATCAAGGGGAGGTATCCTTCCCACGAGTCTTCCTAAAAGATGGAATTTTGTCCATCATGAATATCCCATGTGAGATATTTAGTTATGATTGATCTATAATTGGAGATGAAATTCCATATTCTTGAACCTTGAGGTAGTCTCTCCATTGTCAGAATGTTTGAAGAGTCTAGACTATCCAAGTACTTATTTTGTAATATTTTAACCCGCTTTAGTTATAGTTGATCAAACATTTTCCAAGCTAACTTTTCCCCCACTACTTTGTTCTATAGGAGTTATCTTTTTAGACCTATCCCACCATCCTCAGGTTATATTTTTTCGCATTCTATGAGAGCTATTCAATCTTTCTTAGAAGAACCTTGCGAAAATAATTTCCTCATTATTTGGGTTAGTCTTTGATTCACCCCACTCAACATAGATAAACATGACATTAGGTAAATGGGCATAACATAGATAGTTGCTTTTAGAATAATTATCCTTCCTACCCAAGATAGACACCTATATTTCCACTATGTCATTTGATTAGAAACCTTATCTACCAGAGGACCCCATGGCTTGTTATATCTCAGCCCTAAAGCAAAGGGAAGTCCTAGGTACGTGTTGGGGGACTTTCCTAGTTTGAAATTTAGAGCTCTAAGGATTCCTTTTTTTTTGTTAGGGGGTAGAAAAAAAGTAGACTTTATGATTTTGTGGCATTTCCTTCTTCCCCCAATGCCATATAATAATTCTTCAATATTTCTATCATGCATTTGGCCTCTTTCCTCTTTGCATCCCCAAACAACATTGTGTCATCTACATATTGTTGATGTGAATTTGGTGGAAGATTACTTGTTATTTGAATCCCTTCTATTTTCCTTTCCACCAACACTTGATTCATTGCCTACCTAATGCATCTATCATTATTATAAAAATGAATGGGGAGAGTGGGTCACTCTGTCGAAGACCCCTTGACGCCTCAAAGAATCCTTTTGAGGAACCATTCACTACTAATGAGTACCTTGGGCTAGCAACACAACTAAAAGTATAGTTAGTCCAACTTAGCTCAAAGCCATAGGCATTTAATACCTTAAAAAGAAATCTCCACTTTACTTTATCATATTCTTTCCTTATATCCGATTTTACCAACATTTGTTTTTCCTAGTTGTTATAGATGAATTGATTGCTTCCTAGGCTATGATAAATCCATCCAAAATTAACCTTACTGGAAAAAACCTTGTTTTCTCTTCAACAATTACCTCTGGTAGGATTTTCTTGAGCCTATTGGCCACTTATTTTGCCAATATTTTGTAGATTATATTGCATAATGATATTGGTCAATAATTTTCTAATGTGAGTGCTTTCTCCTTCTTTAGAATTAAAGTTATAAAGGTGTTGTTAATATACTTTAGTAGTTTTCCCTTATTACGAGAGTTTTCTATTGCCTTGCAAACTTCCTTCCCCACTATGTGCCAACACTTTTGGAAGAAGGAAGTTGAGAAGCCATGTTGTACTTTGTCTAGGTGTAATTTCCATACTTCCATCTTTATCTCTTCATTTGAGAAGGCCCTTCTTAACATTTTATTTTGATCCTTTGCTACTAGTTTAGGTATGCTACCTAGAATATACTTTGAGATGATATAATGGATCCATCCCAATTATTGAGTAAAATTCAAAAATACTCCACAATCACCTATTTTATCATTTTTGGATCCTCAATAATCGAGCCATTTACTAGTATTAATTGGTTGATTCTATTTTTTAAACCTCCTTATTTTTGTGGGGCAATGTAAATATTTAGGATTCTTGTCCCCTTCCTTTACCAATACCTTTCTATACTTTTGTCAGTCAAAAAATTTCTTCCATGGTTAGGACATTTGAGTATTTTCTCAACAATTTCTTCTCCTTGAGATATTTGGTTTGGTCCATCCCAAATAAGATGTCCTCTTCATTGAGGGATTGTATTTTCCCTTCTAATTCTAACTTAGTTTCAAATATATTCTTAAAGTGATTTTTTTTTCCACTCTCTCAGCTACCTCTTAACATACTTTAGTTTTTTATTAGACATAACATTTTGGTGCCAAGGAAGGAACTTTCTTTCCACCATCTTGATGTTAGTTCAAAGAATTTACCATCCTACTATTGAATGCACAAGACAATTGAGAGTGGGGGGTGAATCAGTTGTACCTTAAGACTTCAAAACCATCATAGACATTTAGATCCACATTAATCTAATTAATCCTTAATCTATTAGAATGATTTATCATGAAAGAAAATAACAAAAATGGAACCAAATCAACACCATGCACAAAGGAACACCAGATTTATGTGGAAAAACAAAAATGGGAAAAACCACAGTGAGGATTAACTAGCAATGTAAAGTAATATCAACACCAA
Source organism: Sequoia sempervirens (assembly GCA_007258455.2). Taxonomy (NCBI): domain Eukaryota; kingdom Viridiplantae; phylum Streptophyta; class Pinopsida; order Cupressales; family Cupressaceae; genus Sequoia; species Sequoia sempervirens. The sequence continues at coordinate 88,271,626 of VDFB02026320.1, forward strand.
ATACAATAGGGCTCATTGTTGGAGGGATCACTTCCCAAAAGAAAGAAAGACCCATTGCCAAAGGCTCACTACTAGAATAGAAAATAAGATAGAGAAGAATGTTACAATGAGAAATCTATCTTAAAGCAATACAAAATCCACCACAACATCACCAACACGTTCACAATATTTTTGAAGAATTGTAGGAACTTTCTGTTCACTACATTCAATAATCTAACACATGAAAGCTCACATTCTACTTCTCAAGTTCCCACCCTACAACTCTATAAATCGTATCACTCAAATAATACTTATCTATCTTATCATCCCTCAACAACTCAACTCATATTTATACCATCTTCAACCTTGAAAAAATTCTCCAACGTCAACTATGCACCTCAACCATGCAAATTCAACTTAGGTAAGCACCAAAAAATTCCTGTGGTGGAAAGTAATGAAGTTTGATGACCACAAAAAACCTTAGGTAGGACCTAAATCCACTCATGCATGCTACACCACTCTTCCACAAACATCAAAGTATCTTCACAAGTAGTGTAAACACCCAAGGTCTACTAAACCTATGTTAACACCATTAACACTTAAGTACATGCTTCTTCAAATCAAAATATGAATCACATACACCACATAACACTTGAACACAATCTAGAATATTCCATAGAAACTCTGAAATCTAATAGATTCCTTCACAACAACTTTCGCTTGGAGAATGTACACACATAGTACATTCAAACAACTCTACCAAAATCAAGAAACTACATTCCAAAGCAACAAACCATGAACAACTTCATTGGCTAAAAGATACACACACTATCAACACCTTTCTAGATCCACAAGATCTGAAACCACTGTATGGATAAATTAAGAGAAAGAACATTTCTCCCATTCACCTCTAAAATATACAATTCATACATTGGTGAACACAACTTCCTCTGTTCAATGATCCAACACACCAAATTTTGAATGCAACACCTTTGAACACCTCTAATAAACATATCCAAACCACACAAGCAAATCTACAACCTAGAAGAAATGCGCAACCAAACTAGAACAATACTCTGCAACATAGAACACCGCTACAACACATTGTTTCCTCTTTTTATTCAATTTTCTCAAAAGTACTTGGAAACAAAGCACCAAAAACATATCATCAACATATTTAGTACTTCCTCATCACCACCAAGCCAACTGTAACATAACAACTCAACCATACATCCATAAAAAAAATCTTATCAAAGCAACACTAGAGGTTGACATTAATAGCTTACTAATGACAACATAATGCAACTAATCAAAGTATCATCAAAGATAACACTAACTCAATACCAACCGCACATCCTTGCAACAATATCCTTCTCATATAGTTGAAACCAATGAAAACACAATATTTTTGACATCAATGACAACATAAAATACTCATACTTGCAACACCTGCATCCACTTTTTTTCAAATTTAAAGGGACTTATTTTTGACCTTTTATCACCTATGATACTCAACTAAATTGGGAAATGATTTGAGCCTAAAGCTAGGGTGATGCTAGGGTGATGGAGCTTTCTAGTGAGAAAGGGAGTGCACCTAATCTTCCTTTGATTAGATACCTATCTAATTTCTTTACTATACTACTGAAACCTAATTTGTGATTCATCCAAGTGTAGCTACCATTCTTCATTGGCACTTCTTTCAGGTAATTTATTTTCATAAAATTCTAAAAGTCAATATGACATTGAAGTCATCTTTGCACTTCTCCCACCTTATCTTGACTATGATAATATTATTAAAATCTCCACCTATTATAGAGAATTCATCAGGGAACAAATTTATAAAATTTTCTATTTCGTCCAAAATTGCTTCTTTCTTGGAGGTAATGCTAGGCTATAGAAATTTATTAAAATGAAATGTATATTTTCCAAAAAAATCTTAACCTTACAACTTATCCAAGTCCTATTGTGTGCAAGGACTTACAAAGAGACATATTGTAGCTTCTAGAATATTGCTAGGCCACTTGAAGCTTGTTTTGCATTCACCATTGTTGCTTTCCAAAATTTTACTTTCAACTAGAAGATCTCAACCTATTTGCTTGATAGTTTTGTTTCTTGAATCACAAATATGTTTGATATTGATGTCTCCATATAAATCTTTACTAAGAACTTTTTGTTAGGGGTGTTTAAGCCCCTAACACTCCATGATGTGATCTTCATTTTGGGAAGGGTTTTTCCCTACTAGATCTTAGCAGTTTTATGACTTTTAGTTTCCCTTTACTATCCCCTTCTTGGATAAGTTTTGTTGGAAACTTGGTTGTCATTGATGTCAAAGGAGAGATAAGAGATGCAATAGATCTGGTTTTGGAAGATTTGGTGCAGGTTGGTGGGGTCAAAAGAATGGTTATGAAAATGTTGTGAAGTTGCTCAGATTGTTGTAATGTTGGCATATTATTGTAGAGTGTTCTTTTAGAAGTCTAAAGTGAAATCTATTGCAAGATTCAATCTTGATTTTTTGAGAGATTTCTAATAGTATATTATACATGATTATAAGTTAGATGATGCTCTTAGGAATAGATTATTTATGCTCTTGGCCTGTATTAGGGTTTGCAAATAAACCCTAAGGTTCACAGTAATAGTGAATGAACAAATGCTATATTTTTTATGTTGACAGTGCATGAGAATTTACTAGTTGATTAAGTCATCACCTAAGCTATCTTGCTCATTGGGAAACCTCCCCCCCTTTCCTAGTGCTATGTGTTCATCTAGTGAAGAGTTCTTGTGCAAGATCAATGGTGCACACTAAAAGTTTGAATATCAGATGACTATCGTAGTGGTCCTTCGCATCGTGGTTCAAAGTTTAACCTTTCCTATGTTTTCATTGATGAGTGATGAACAAGGGGAGCTTGTGGAATATAACATCAACATGTATAGTTGACAGTAGCCTACTGCCCCACTGTAGACTCGGTGGGTCCCTAGCTCAACTCATAGTATGGCAAGTGTGTGACACATAGAAATAATTAATTACATCATGAGGGTTCTTTGCATCATGATTATCATATCTTTTCTTTCAAATGAAGTTGTGATAAGAAAAGTGTTGCGATGCATTATCAATGATGAAGATTTAAAGAAGGTGATCAGATGGTGACCACTATAGCCATTCACATTGCAAAAATGGAAGGCGAAGACTAAAGTGAAGCTATGATATTGGATGAGGTAAGATCAATGGTGTAGATTAAAAGAGGTGAATCAGATGACCATGTTTTGAAGATGCTGAGATGATAGGAGAGCAAGATGATCATGGTGTGAAGGATGGAGATCAATGACCTGAATTTAAAATGGAGATTCCAAATGGCTAGGTCAGTGTGAACATAGTTTGTGTTGGGAAACTAACATAGAGAATGAAATTAAATGTTCTACTTTCTCCTATGACTAGTAGATCGAATATTTGATTTGCAGGGTGGCAAAAAAAAAAAGGAAAACAAAGATCAAAATCAGATTGAGTAATCTATAGAATGCATTTAATGTATTATAGGGTTAGGGTTTTTGCAGGTCGCCATAGTTAGTAAAATATAATGAATCATAAGTTGATTTGATGGTGAATGGCTTAATGAATAGGTAGCTTCTTGAAGAAGTAAGCAAGAAAACCCTAATTACAAGATATGTACAATGATGCAAAGATTGAGGAAGTAATTGTAGGTCAATAGAGTTAAGAAAAATATAACAATCAAGAAATTGTAAATGAAAGTAAGTGAGTGGATGGTGCATCAAGAAGAGAAAGTGAGTTAAGTTGCAGATAGAGAATGCACTAATTTTGAATGAGTAGGACCCAAACAAAAATCTGAGATTGCAATCAGGATTACCATTTAGAGAGAAGAGGAGATAGAGCAAGGTGTAGAGTAGAAAGTGAGTTGCAAATATTGCAACAAAGTGTTGTGAAATTGCAAAGTAAGTTGCAACATTGAATTTTAACCAAATTGTAATGTCTTGAATTGTAAATATGATTCATGGGTTCCATTAGATATTTGGATAGGTTCTCAGATTAGGGAGTGGGTGCTCCTAAAACTAGGGGATTAGTGTGTCCTTAGGGTTGGTGCTGTTAAACTTTGTAACATAACTTTTGATTGTGAGGCTAGATTAGGATAGTAGATCTTAGAAAAATTTCTCACCATGTTTTTTCCCATCTTGGGTTTTTTGCATATATCCTATGTTGTGCGTTGCTTCTTGTGCAAGTAAGTGTTTTTGAATTTAAATCTTAATCTACATGTTAAAGCATAAAAGGAATTAATCTTCTTTATAGGCTAAGGAATTTTTTTTAATAAATCTACTGATTCACCCCCCTCTTAGTAGATTGTTGTGTTCCAACAATTGGTATCAGAGCCATAGGTTCCCTTGGAGAAGCTTCACCAACTCAGGTAGATCTTGGTAAAGTGAACACAATGGCCAATGAAGAAGGTTCTTCTAGAAACAAGGCACTTTGGTTTGATAGATCAAATTATATTTTTTGGAGTGTTATGATGCAAAAATATTTGGGATCCCTAGGATTTGATGTTTGGATGTTTTTCAAGAATGGATATGCTATTTTGGCTATACCTCCCACTGAAGTTGCAAGAAAGAAGGATTATGAGAACAATGAAAAAGAAAAGCATGCTATTCTTTATGGCTTGAATAGATTAGTGTTTGTCAAGGTTATGCATTGTCAAACTACACTTGACATTTGGGAAAAGTTGAGAAGCATCTATGAAAGAGATGACAAGGTAAAGTTGGAAAAGCTAAAGACTATCTGCTCACGGTTGATGAAACAGTGAACTATATTAGAGGATTTAGAGAAGTTAAGGAATCGGTCATTGTGCAAAAAGTTTTAAGGTCCATGTCATCCATATATGATTCCATGATATTAGCAATAGAAGAAGCAAGAGATGGGATGAAATCACTATTGATGAACTACATGGCATATTTACTACATATGAAATGAGTATGGAAAATGAAGAGCCATATAAAAGAGAAGCTACATTCAAGGCTGCAAATAAAGATAAGGATGAAACACCCAAGAGAGACAAGGAATTTGTCTCTACATCATATCATGAAGAGATTGATGAGGAAGAAGCAAAAATTATTAGAAGACTAAGGGGATGATCCAACAAATATAAAGGTAAGTTACCCCTCAAGTGATTTGACTATGGTAAAATAGGACACTTTGCTTCTAAATGTCCCTAAAGTAAGAAGGATAACTCTAAACAAGAAGGAGATAGTAAAATGAAGAAACTCTACTATCCTAAAAAGAAGAAGTTTGGAAAGAAGAAAAAGAGATTATATATTCAAGAGGAGAGTGACTCATCCGATGTTAGTGATAGTTCAGATGATGAGAAAGATCATGCTCTTGTAATAGAGGAAGAAGAGGAATAATTTCTCTTCATGGCCAAAGATTCTATAAAACAGAAGCATGGTATGGGTAAACATCTTGGTGAAGTGGAAGGTGAAATAGATCTTGAAGGAGAACCCATCTCTTCCTTAGAAGAAATTGAAAATTTGAGAGATGAGGTTGAAGACCTAAAAAAGGAGAATAAGCATTTAACTAAAGGCCTTGAGGAATCCAATTAAATGGTAGTGAGTCTGAAACTTCAAGTGGAGGAAGTCAAAAGAATGGAAGAAGTGGTAAAATCCAAATTAGAATCTGATGTGGATGAATGTATGAAGCTTGAGGCAAAAGTAGTTGCCTGAAGAAAAGAGTTGGAGGAAGCTAGAGAGAAAATTGAAAAAGGCTTGAAGATGAAAGGTGGCTTAGAGATTCTTGATGGATTATTGAGCACACGAAAGCCTTCTAACAAAAAGAAAGCAGGTTTAGGCCTTGAGAAAGGAAAAATTTCCTTTGTCAATGATTCTACAAAGCTTTATGAAAGATTTAGAGTAGAAGAAAAGTCTAGTTGAAATGGTGAGAATGCATGCAAGGAGGATGTATTCAGAGAGGAGAAGAAGTTTGCTGAAGTGAAGAAATATGATGAAGAAAAGAAGCCAGTTGTAGACAAGAAGAGTAACTAATCAACTCTCGATCAACAAAAGGAGAAGCATAACACAAGAAGAATTGATGTTGATGGATTCACAAGGGTAAGAAACATGAGGAAGCCAAGAAAAAGAAGACCCCCTTATCTATTTCAAGGAAATTCTATGACCGGGTACTCTTCATACTTCCATGGGTTTACTATACTTGTAATCAATTTGGTCATAGGGCTAAAGAATGTAGATTAGCTTCTAAAATGAGTACAAACTTTGTAAGCAAAAAATATTTTTCTCCTTTAATGGATATGGGTGTAGTGCATTACAACTACAATAAGTTTGGTCATATAGCTAGAATTGTAGAACAAAATTCATAAGACCAAATGTTTAGTTTGAGAAAAAGGAAGACCCACCACCTAAAGAAACCAAAGAACCAATAGTTTCTGAGAATAAGGAAGAAATGAATGAAAAGAAACCTAAGAAGGTATGGAAGGATAAGAGTAGAATCCCACACAATCAATGATTGCACAAACTACACTTCATGCTAAAAAGAAAAATATGTGTGTAATTGACAATGGATACTCCAAGCATATGACTAGAGACAAAATAAAATTCATTGAACTAAAGAAATGTAAATAAGGATCAGTTAGTTTTGGTGATAATACTACTGTGAAGATCTATGGAAAAGGAATCTTGAAAGATAATCTTCTAAGTGTCAGCCAAATGTGTGACAATGGATATAAGATTGCATTCAACTTATAAGTTTGAAAGATAAGAAAGAATGGTAAGACAATTGCACAAGGAGTAAGGACTGGTAACAATCTTTACAACCTCTATGAAGTAAAAGGTCAGAATTGTCTGATAAGCCATGTTGATGAGTTGGTTGTGGCATAGGAGATTGGGGCATGTTAATTTTGATAATTTGGTAAAAGTAAGTTAAAAAGGACTAGTTAGACACATGCCTAAGACAACTAAGCTTGCAAACATCATATGCAAAGAATGTCAGTAGGGAAAACAAACAAGGGTTAAGTTTCAATCACAAGAATACTCAACCACAAAACCCTTACAGTTGGTTCACATAGATCTATGTGCTCCTACAAGGACAAGAGGATTGAAAGGTGAAAAAAACTTCATACTGCTAATATATGACTATACTAGAATGGAATGGGTACACTTTTTGAAGGAGAAGTATGAAGCATTTGAAAATTTCAAAATATTCAAGAAAAAGGTTGAGAAGGAGACCGAGAGAAGAATCAAATGCTTAAGATCAGATAGAGGAGGAGAATTCACATCAAGAGAATTCGTTGAGTATTGTGAAAACCATGGAATTAAGAGATAATACTTTGCACCTAGCACTCCACAACAAAATGGAGTAATTGAAAGAAGGAATATAATGGTTAAAGATATGGCTAGAGCAATGTTGAGTGAGGAAAATTTGGTAGATAAATTTTAGAGAGAATTTGTCCACACTATAGTTTACATTCAAAATAGAGCCCTAATAAGAGCAAATGGTGGTAAGACTCCATATGAACTGTGGTATGGAAAACCAACATTTGTCAAGTATTTCAAGATATTTGGTAACAAATACTACATCAAAAGAGAAGATGAAAACTTGGGAAGCTTTGATTCTAGATGTGATGAAGGAATATTTCTAGGATATTCCACCTAAATCAAATCTTACAAGTGTTACAAAAAGAGGTTGCAAAAGATAGTGGAAATCATCAATGCCAAGGTCATGAGAATATGAATCATGTTAAGCCCAACAAAATTTTTTTTAGAGTTGAATCAAAAGATGAAGAAGAAGTTTCTCCAAATGAGGAAGAAGAATGTGAGGATGAGGTTGAATGAGCACATGTAAATTATGTGCAAAAAGATCATCCTACAAAAAAAATAATTTATGACAAAAACAAAGGAGTTTAGACCAGGAGAAGACTTTCAAAGAATAAAGAACAAGAAATTTTTTGTCTCCTATCTCAAATTGAGCCAAAAATTTATTCTGAAGCTAGCAAGGATGAGAGCTAGATAAAGGAAATGGAAGAAGAGCTAAATCAGATTGAGAAGATCAAGACATGGGAATTAGTTCCTAGACCCTCAAGAAAAAATGTAATTGGTACTAAATGGGTGTTTAGAAACAAGCTAAATGAGGATGGAGCTGTTGTAAGAAATAAGGCAAGATTAGTGTGCAAGGGATATTCATAAGTTGAAGGAATTGACTTTGAAGAAAAATCTGCACCTGTTGTAAGATTAGAAGCTATTGGAATGCTTCTTGCATTCTCAGTCTACAAGGGATTTAAAGTCTATCAATTGGACATCAAATCTTCTTTTATGAATGGAAGCCTAGAAGAGGAAGTCTACATTGAGCAACCTAAAGGTTTATAGCTGTCAGAAGATGATGATTATGTATGCAGATTGAAGAAAGCATTGTATGGACTAGAAAAAGTACCTAGAGCATGGTATTCAAGATTAGGCCAGTATCTTTAGCAACAAAGATTCAAGAAATTTTGTGCAAACAATAATTTGTACTTCAAATATGAAGGTGAACACATGATTATAGTTGTTGTATATGTAGATGATAGCATATTTGATGGTAGCAATGACAAAATGTGTAAAATATTTGCTACACTTATGCAAGATGAATTTGAGATGTCAATGCTAGGAGAGTTGTCATTTTTCCTTGGTTTACATATTACACAAATTGATAATGAGATCTTTATATCTCAAAGTAAATATGCTAAGGAAATGCTTAAAAATTTTGTATTGGAAAATAGTAGACTAGTTAGTACCCCCATGATAACTGGTTGTAAGTTGAGAAAATAAAATGAATCCTTGGATGCAAATCAGAGAATGTATAGGTCAATGATAGGAATCTTGTTGTATTTAACTGCATCAACGCTAGATATTATGCAAGCAATATGCATGGTGGCAAGGTTTCAAGTTGCACCCAAGGAGTCTCATGTCAATGCAGTGAATAGAATTTTTAGATATATCAAAAGCACTATAGACTATGGACTATGGTATTCCAAGATCGAGGAATTCACTTTAATTGCATACATAGATGCTGATTGGGCTGGTAGTGTAGATGATAGAAAAAGCACCATTGGAGGAGCATTCTTTTTGGGTGAAAAAATTGTGTCTTGGATGAGTAAAAAGAAAGAATCAGTTACACTTTCTATAGAAAAAGTAGAACATGTAGCAGCAACATGTTGTACTTAGGTATTGTGGATGAAGTAGACACTGAAGGACATTAAGGTTGAGTGCAATAACCCTATCTCTATTCTTTGTGATAACTCAAGTGCAATAAACATCTCAAAGAATCTAGTGATGCATTCTAAGACAAAGCACATATCAATTAAGTATCATTTCATCAGAGAGAAGGTTGCAAATCAAGAAGTCAACATTGAATATGTACCTACAAGAGAACAAGTTGCTGACATCTTTACACAACCTCTTCCAAAGGAATAATTTGAATATTTGAGACAAAAATTGGGAGTAACTGCTCCCACATCATATCACTAAGTTTTAGTGATAGGGCATGGGTCTAGGGGGAGCTTCATTGTCTAGGGGGAGCTTCATTGTTAGTCTATTCATCCTTGGAAATGTAAGGATGGATCAAGTCAAGTAAACTTGGTTTTACAAATTTCTAATGACTTGATGGTTGTGGATTCAAAAGTCTTTTCTTTCTCTTTGGATTGCTTGTGAAAGGGGGAGAATATTCATAGGGGGAGAATGTGTGCCAAGCTTGAGGATGAACCTTTTCCATTGATGTTAAAGGGGGAGAAATTGTGATAATTCTCAAAAAGGAGTTGAGGAGAAATTATGCAAGGGGAAGAAAGTCAAGAAAATGTTGCAAAAAAATGGTGCAGAGCAGTGAAATGGATCAGTTGGTACATAGCACATGTAGAGAATAAATTGAAATATCTATATTTGGTATCAGGCTACTATTTGCAGATTGAGCATTAGGTTTTTCCATCAATGAAAAATGGGGATATTGTTAGCAGAATGGTTGTCATTAATTTCAAAAGTTTCATTGATGTCAAAGGAAAGATAAGAGATGCAATAGATCTGGTCCTGGAAGATTTGGTGCATGTTTATGGAATCAAAATAATGGTTCTAAAAATCTTGTAAAGTTGCTTAGATTGTTGCAATATTGTCATGCAATATTAGAATATCGTTGCAGAGGGTTCTTCCAAAAATCTGAAGTGAAATCTATGGCCAAATTTGATGTGGGTTTTCTGAGAGCTTTCCAATGGTATATTCTGCATGATGAGATGTTGGATGATGTGCTTAGGAATGGATTATTTTTTCTCTTAGCCTATATTAGGGTTTTTAGATAAACCTTAAGGTTCATAGTCATGGCGAATGAGAAAATGTTATATTTTTATGTTGACTGTGTATGGGTGGTTACCGGTCACTTAAGTCATCACCTAAGCTATCTTGCTCATTAAGAAATTAGCTCCCCCTTTCCTAGCGCCATGGGTTCATCCAGTGAAGAGTTCCTATGCAAGATCAACAATGTGCACTAAATTTTGAAGATCAGACGGTTATCATAGTGGTCCTTTGCATCGCGGTTCAAAGTTTAACCCTACCTATGTTTTCAGTAATGAGCGATGAACAATGGGAGCTAGTGGAATATAATGTCATCATGTATAGTTGGCAGCAACCTGTTGCTCCACTATAGACTCAATGGGTCCTTGGCTCAGCCTCATGGTATGGAAAGCATGTGAAATATGGAAATATTTAATTACATCATGAGGGTTCTTTGCATCGTGATTATCTTATCTTTGCTCACAAGCGAAGTTGCGATAAGAAAAGTGTATGCAATGCATTGTCAACAATGAAGATTGAATAAAGATGATCAGACGATGATCACTATATCCATTCACATCATAGAAATGGAAGGAAAAGATTAAAGTGAAGCTACAATATAGGATGAGGTAAGATCAACAGTGCAAATTAAAAGAGGAAAATTAAACAACCATGTTTTAAAGATGCTAAGATGAAAGGAGAGCCAAAGGATAATGGTGTGAAGGATGGAGATCAATGACCCAAATTAAAAATGGAGATTCCAAATGGCTAGGTTAGTGTGAACACACTTTGTGATGGACAACCAACATAGAGAATGAAATTAAATGTTCTACATGCTCCTATGACTAGTCGATTGAAGATTTGATTTTCTGGGGTGGGGGCACAGATTGAAAAAGAAAACAAGATCAAAATCAAATTGAATAATCTATAGAATGCATTTATTGTATTCTAGGGTTAGGGTTTTTTAAGGTTGCCATACATAGTAAAATCTAATGAATTAAAACTTTATTTGATGGTGAATGGCTCAATGAACAAGTAGCTTCTTGGACAAGAAAGGGGAAAAACCCTAATTGCAAGATCTATACAATGATGCAAAGCTCGAGGCAATAATTGTAGGCCGGTGGAGTTAAGAAAAATATGAAAATCAAGAAATTGTCAATGAGAGTAAATGAGTGGATGGTGCAGCAAGAAGAGAAAGTGAGCTAAGTTACAGATAAAGAATGCACTAATTCTGAATGAGTAGAACCCAAACAAAAATTTGAGATTGTAATCAAGGTTAATCTTTAGAGAGAAGAGGAGATAGAGCAAGGTGCAGAGAAGAAAGTGAGTTGTAGAGATTGCAAGAAAGTGTTGTGTAGTTGCAAAGTAAGTTGCAACATTGAATTGTAACCAAATTGTAATATCTTGAATTGTAAATTTGATTGGTGGGTTCCATCATATATCTGGGTAGGTGCTCAAATTAGGGAGTGGGTGCTTCCTTGGAGTGGATGCTCCTAAAACCAAGGGATTGGTGTCTCCTTAGGGTTGGTGCTCTTAAAATTTGTAACAAAACTTTTGACTATGAGGTTGGATTAGGATAGTAGATCCTAGTAGCATTTCTCACTGTGGTTTTTCTCATCTTGGGTTTTCCATGTATATCCTGTGTTGTGTGTTACTTCTTGTGCATGCATGTGTTTCTGCATTTAAATCTTAATCTGCACATAAAAGCATAAAAAATAATTAATTTTCTTTATAGGATAAGGAATTTTTTTTAATAAATCTATTGATTCACCCCCCTCTTAGTAGATTATTGTGTTCCAACAAGTTTCTCCTTGTTTGATTTTCTTCCTTTCTTCTTCCCTTTCCCCTAATCTAGTGACAATTTTTGTGACTCCCTATTTTATACTAATTTTTTCTTTAAAAGGGGAGCCACCTCCACATTAAGATAGCTTTCTTTGGCTTCCAAAACCCAACCCTCTACCTTTTCAAGCCATTCACCTTCTTCCAAAGTTGATATTTCTTCCTAATTTTCTCATTTGCAAGCCTTCTTTCTTCTTTGAATTAACTTTGAGAGGGTTCAATTTATGTCTATTTGTGATTCCAAAGAGCTCACTAACCACATCGACTACTACCTTTTTGGGGCCCTTCTTTCTTGCTTCCATCCTTTATCATGCATTATCTACTCTCTTCTTAAATTCCTTTGCATTGCACACATATATTAGGACTTTTTTGTCCTCTCGAGGGAAGTCCATGTTGTGATCCATCTCTTTATCTTTCTAAAAAACTTTATTATTTTAATTTCTATGCTCTTCTGGATTCCACTTCTTAGGAATCTTTCCTTTTGGTGGTTTGTCTAATTCTATTTATCACAACTCTTTCCTCCAAATAGTTAGGTTTTGAATCTCCTTTGCTATTTCATTGAGTGTAAGATATTTTAATGGCTTCAACCCTATTTTATCATTAACTAAAATTTGGTTTGTCCTAATTTTTGTGATAGCTAAACCCCTAAATTCTACCCCATTTACCATTAACTATATTTCTTCCCTCAATAGTTTTGTAAGAAGAATTTTGGTCTCTATTTCTCTTCGCATCCCTTCTTATCTCCAATAGGTAGATTGGTTTTTGTCTCTATCTTCTACCTCCATCTTCTCGACTTCATTATGATCTCCAAATCATCCTAAAGTTTCAAGTTGAGATTGATTTCCACATAGGTTATTGCATAGACCCCAAATTCTCCCTTCGATAAGTTTTCTTCAACTCAAATAAATGATTTGAGAGAATCACCAATTTACTTTAATGCATTCTCATTCCAATATTCTAAGGGGATATTGTATAATATAATCCACATCGAGAATTTTATAATACTATATAGGATTAAATTTTTTCTTCTAATTGGTTATGAAGAAATGAAATTCTTCTAGTATTAATGGTCTTTTGCTTAAAATTTTATCCTTTACCTCTTTGGATCTAATTTCTACTAACATGAATCCATTCAAAAGGGATTTAATACTTACCTCCAAACCCCAATGATCTTCCCACTATTTGTGCATTCTTTCCCAAGGGATTCAAGTTCCTGTTGATTTTCTCGAAGAAGTCCTTCTCCTTCAATCTCTCTATTTTACTCTATAGAACCTTCACAATTATGATGATTTCCTTTTTATTGGGGGGGTGGGTAATTCTTGTAGTTCTCTCCACTTTCTCCCTTTCCTTCCTCCCTTTCAATCCCCCTTGAAATAGTCTAATCCTTTATGTGAATTGAAGGAGACATTGAACCACCTGGTCTTTCCATAAATGTTTGGATTTCCTTTATGCCCTGGAAAACCTTTCTTTCTCTATATTCATTAGCCCAAAGGAACAAGATTTTCTCTTGTGGTGAATGGTGGTGTCATGTTCAATAACTTCTAGTCTTTTGTGGGTTCAATGCCATTCACCAATCCTTCTGCACTTACCTTGCACCAAAATTCAAAATTTTGGTCATGAGCCATTTTTTCTAAAAGTTTCTATTCTAATGTGATTTTTACAAATATATTTTTTTAAGCACAATTGTTCTTCTAGAAATAAAAATATTTTTTCCTTTCCTCAAAAAACTCAATATTCCATAATCCTAAAGGAGAAATCTAGTGACCTTTGGTTGGATACATCTACACCTTTCCTAAACTTCTCCTTCTATTACTTCAAAATTAACTTCTTATCTTCTTTTCTTACATCATTTTCTAGCTTTATTTAGAAATTTCAAGATATACCATTCCATGAATGTAATCATGACTTAGCCCTTCCTATGTCACTTTATTTTTTTTATCCCTCATAAAATTCCTCCCATTTCTAAGGATATCTTAGCAAAAGAGTATGGAATCATTGATCTAATTTTATTAACATTAATTTACCTTATCTTCATTCCAATTCTATTCCCTTTAGTCATGAATAATTACTAGATGAATATTATCTCCTCAAATTGGATCCTTTGTTGATAGAAGTTGAGCATAATATTTTTATTTCTTTTTCTACATCATATATTCTTCATGAAGAAAACTGGAAAATTAACATAATTTCATTGTAAAAAAATTATCCAACCTACTAGGGAAATGCTGGATAAGTCTGTTAATGTTCAATTTGTTTATTCTACTCCTAAAATTATCTTGTTTGGGGCCCTTGATATTCCCCCACCTTCTTGTCCTATAATCACTATTTAGTGTATCCTTGATAGTCCCTAACATTATTGGTGCAGGAGCACTTGGCAAAGTTGGAGCACCTGGCAAGTGCAAGCTTATTTGAAGTTTTTGGTCAAATTCCTTTTTGTTTTATTTTTTTAGGTCTTTTGGGTCATCTTATTTGGTGGTTGTGAACGTTTGTTTCTTAGGTTAGAAGTTGAATAAGTTTGGAATCCTTTTTGTGATTGTTTCCTAAGCTATAGACAAAAGTTGCAAAACACACCATGTTTTACAAAAACAAGCTTTTGGCCGTTCTTAGGCTCAAAAGAGGAAACCTAACCATTTCCAAGCATTGTAAAAGGAATCCATCAACCTGTTTGAGGGGTTGGTTAAGTTTGGAGTATTGAAGTTTAATGAGAAAAATTAGAAAACAGTGAATTTAGTGAGCATTTTTCTGTGTTTTTCCTTCTTTTTCTTGTGACAGCAATAAAATGGATTGAGAAAAATAATCTCTTGGATAGAGTAGGATGTATCTAAGTTATTTTGAGTTTTATTTGGTCTAATAGTTTATTGTTTCAGTTGCTTTCAAGAGTTAGAGTAATTTCTGTGTTTTCCTTAAGTTGCTGCCCTGACTGGTAATTTGTGTGAAAATGGAGTTTTAGCCTGCTTCCACGCTGTACCAAGAAGTATGGATTTTCTAGAAGTAAGGATAAACTCCTTAACTATACATATTGTAGGAGTAGGAGTTTGTAGTGGGAAAGGAAGCATGCTAAAGAACTTTTCCTAGGTGAGCTTGGAATTCCTGACATGGAAAAGATAGAAAAAATCATAACCTAACGGTGCAGGGGTGTTGTTTCATTTAAACCTATGGTGTGTGATGAGTGCAAGAAGCTTTCAAAAGGTTTGGGAAAGAATACTGACTCTTCATTAGTGCATTTGAGGTTGGAACAAAGCAAAACAAACCAAGAAATGTCTAAAAAAACCCTAGTTTCTTGTAAAATTTGAGTTCTGCCTGTGTACAAACAGAGAGGGACCCAAACCTTAAAAATATTTTAGTGTTTGGAATTTGAGCTAGGGTGTCAAAAGGGTTTTTTTCCTAACCAGTTGAAGAAGAGGAGTTCTAACTAGTTTTCTTGTGTAAGGAGGCCTAAAAGGGGCTCAAGGCTTGTAGCCCTGCCCAAACCCTAAAACATGGATCTTGGTTAAGCGATGGAGAAATGTTGATGGTAGGTCAATAAAGAGCCTTTGTAAGATGGTTTTTAAAGTCATGGAATATTTACACACCCCTACATCAAGTTGGGAAGCGTTTGGAGTACCAACTAGTCTTTAGGGAGAATATGGGCTAGTGAGTGAACAAGAGGAAAAGCACCAAGATTTGGTTGGTTGAAGCATTGTAAATGATAGAAAGGTTGGAAAAATAACTAGGGGTGCCTAAATAGCATAGGACCTACAAGTTGAGTGGTGGAGAGAGTGACACCAAGGGGTTTATCAAAGGTGAGACTCAGAGCATTGAGTCAGTGATTAATTCAATCCAACCCTATCCCTATCAGATTGGTATTAGAGCTTAGCTAAAGATTTGGGAAAGTAGCTTATATGTCAAAAGTTGAGTGAAGTGAAACTCCCGCCATGGCGACAAATGCACAATTAGCCAAGAGGGTTGAAGAACGGGAAGAGGATAACAAGTCCTTAAAAGAAAGAATAGAGCAACTGGAGAAAGCATTGAACAATGCAAGGTTGGAAGGAACGGTGCCAAAGGAAGAAGAGATTGCAGAGGAAGACAAGGTCCCTAAAACTAACCCTATTTTGGAGGAGGAGCCTTTCTTGAAAGCATTGAAAGCCTTGAGTGGAAAAGGACTTGAGGGCATACCACTATTCAGTGGAAAGATGGATCCTAATTTGGTCATGGATTGGATAGATGGCATGGAGAACCACTTTGAATGTGATGGAGTCACTGAAGCACAGAAAGTGAAGGTTGCTAAATCAAGGTTGAGAGGATTAGATTTGACATGGTGGAAATTTGTTCAGACTGAAAAAGAGAAAGAAGGAAAACAACCCATATCAACTTGGAAAGGAATGGTTGCTAAGGTGAAGGAAGCCTATATGCCAGATGATTATGAGATCCAACTACACAAGAAGAGGCAGAGCGTAAGGCAGAAAGAGCAAGATGTCAACACCTATACTGAAGAGTTTCAAAAGCTTTGATTGAGATCTAATGTGACAGAGGATGAGAGCCTAAAAGTTCCTAGGTATCTTAATGGCTTAAAATGGAATATGCAAGAAGAGATGGCTCTTTTGAGTCCTAAAATAGTCCACCAATGTTATCAGCTGGCTATGAAGATTGAGGAAAGGAACAAAAGAAAGCATGATCAGTCCTCTAAGGGCAGAGGCAGAGGCAGAGATCAAAGAGGATAGTGTGGTGGTTACCAAGGAAGAGGTAGTGACCAAAGAAACCAAGGTGAATCTAAGCTTACTAAGCATGGAGGTGAAACATCTCCAAGAGGAGGATTCAACAGAGGAAGAGGACCTCAAGGAGGTTCAAACAGAGGAAGAGGAGCAGGTAGGAGTAATTCTTACTTTGCAAACATGAAGTGTTATCATTGCAGCCAGCTAGGTCACCCTGCTTATAGGTGCCCAGAGAAAGCATCCTCTTCTAGCAATGAGAAAAGAGTGGCTTATGCACAAGAGGACATCATGAGTCCTAAGGAATCTGAGATCAGTCATATAGAATCAAAAGTAGGAGAAAATCTAATGTTTAACAGGGTTTTGATCAGACAACTGGTCAAAGAAGAACCCAAGCAAAGGAGAGCTTTGTTTAGAGCAAGGTGCAAGATATTTGGAAAGGTATGCAAGGTCATTGTAGATTTTGTTTCTATAGATAATATCATCTCTAAGGAGGTATTAAAGAAGTTGAAATTGGAAACAAAACCCCACACTAACCCTTACAAAGTCACATGGTTGAACAAAGGGAAGAGTGTTCTAGTGAATGAGTAGGTAACAGTGGAATTTTCAATTGGAGGATATAAAAAAAAGTTGGTTTGTGATGTACTACCCATGGATGCATGCATTCTTCTACTTGGCATGCCATGACAATATGATAGAGGTGCTATATATCATGGGAAGGAGAACACCATTGAATTCAAGAAGGATGGAAGAACTTTCAAGTTGCAGTCATTATTAGAAGAAGATGAGGGACAGTCAAAGGTACCTAACATCATGTTGAGCAGTGGTAAGGGGTTCCTTAAGGACCTACACCAAGGGAATGAAGGATATGTGATCCTAATGCAGTCAAAAGATGAAGAGAAGGCTGAGAAGACAGTCATACCTGAAACAGTTCAAAGGCTGCTAGAAAAGTACAAGGAAATTGTCAGTGATGGTACACCTGCAACCCTACCTCCAAGGAGAGCTATAAGCCATAAAATTGATTTCATACCTAGAGCTTCCTTACCTAACAAATTAGCATACAAACTCACACCAGATCAGAATCTTGAAGTGGCTAGACAAGTGAAGGAGTTATTGGATCAAGGCTTGATTCAAAAGAGTATTAGTCCATGTGCAGTCCCAGTGGTTTTGGCAACAAAGAAAGGTGGTAAGTGGAGATTATGTACTGATTCTAGAGCAATTAATAGAATCACCATTAGGTATAGATTTCCCATTCCTAGAATTAAGACCTGATGGATTGTCTTGGAGGTGCACAATACTTCACCAAGTTGGATCTTAAGAGTGGGTATCATCAAATCATAATCAAGGAGGGTGATGAATGGAAGACAAGTTTTAAGAAAAATGATGGCTTGTATGAGTGGAAAGTGATGCCATTTGGCCTCTCAAATTCCCCTAGCACATTCATGAGACTAATGAATGAGGTGCTTAAGGATTTCACAGGGATCTTTGAAGTAGTCTATCTTGATGACATACTGATTTTCAGTAAGACAACAGAAGAACATTTGAAGCATGTGGAGATGGTACTTAGAAGGCTGCAAGAAGAACAGTTGGCAATTAACCTTGAGAAGTGTGAGTTCTTCAAGAAATAACTTGTGTATCTAGGCTTCTAGTATCCAAAGGAACCATGAATATGGATCCAAGCAAGGTGGAAGCCATCCTAAACTGGCCTACACCAACCATAGCAACAACGGTAAGGAGCTTTCATGGTTTAGCTCAGTTTTATTGAAAATTCATAAGGAATTTTAGTGGTATATGTGCGCCAATCCTAGATACTATTAAAGGTGGTCTAAATAAAAATTTTAAATGGACTCAAGAGGCTGATAGAGGATTTGAAAAACTGAAACAAGAAGTGGCAACCCAACCAATTTTGTTATTTCCTAGTTTTGACAAGTTATTCACAGTTGAGTGTGATGCAAGTGGAGTAGCAGTAGGAGTACTTAGTCAAGAAGGTAGGCCTATAGCCTTCTTTAGTGAAAATATCAATGAAGCCAAGCAAAAATACTCCACCTATGATATTGAGTTATATGCTTTAGTGCAGTCCCTTAGGAAGTGGAGGCATTATTTGTTTCCCAAAGAGTTTGTGGTTTTCACTGATAACCAGGCACTCAGTTACATTAACACCCAAGAGAAGCTGAGTAATAGACATTTAAAATGGATGGAATACATACAAGCTTTCACTTTTACCATCAAGCACAAGAGAGGGAAAATGAACAAGGTGGCAGATGCATTAAGCAGGAGAATGTTGACAGTCCAAGAGATACAACTGAAAAGCATTGGATTAGAGAGTTTGAAAGACCTCTATGGTGAGGATGAAGACTTCTTAGAAGCCTACAAGGTATGCTCTAATTTTGAAAATCACTTTCATAGTCAATATGCTGAGTATACACTACAAAATGGATTGTTATTTAAGGGTAATCTGCTATGTGTTCCAAGAGGGTCAATGAGGGAAAATTTGATTCAAGAAAAACATAATGGTAGTCTTAGTGGGCATTTTGGTATCAATAAGACTTTAGAACTAGTGCAAAGGTTCTATTATTGGCCTAGATTAGCAAGAGATGTCAGAAGATATGTGGAGCAGTGTGTTGTTTGCATGAAAGCCAAAGGGGGAGCTAGCAATGCTAGTTTGCATCAACCTTTACCCATTCCCAGCAGACCATGGGAGTGTGTTAGTATGGATTTTGTGGTAGGACTCCCCAAGACTAAGGCAAGGTTTGACAGTGTGTATGTAGTTGTGGAAAGATTTAGCAAGATGAGTCACTTTATCCCTTGCAAAACTACACATGATGCAAGTTACATAGCCCATCTCTTCTTCAAGGAAGTTGTAAGAATCCATGGATTGCCATTGAGCATTGTATGAGACAGGGATGTGAAATTCATGAGCCATTTTTGGAAGACTTTATGGAGTAGATTGGGAACAAATCTGTCATTTGGATTAGCCTACCATCCTCAGACCGATGGTCAAACAGAGGTGGTTAACAGAGTGTTGGGAAACCTTTTGAGGTGCTTAACTAAAGAATATGGATAGACATGGGATATGGTGATTTCTCAAGCTGAATATGCCTACAATGACAGTGTCAACAGAACTACAAGAAAAAGTCCTTTTGAGGCTATGTATGGGATGCACCCAAGAGGCATTTGTGAACTCAGAGACCTTGGATCTATGGAGAATAGAAGTGGACATGTAGAAGACTTCAGTCAGACCATGAAGGAGATTCAGGAGTAGGTTAAGAAGACAATCACAATAGCAACACAAAAATTGAAAGATAAAGTTGATGTGTCAAGGAGAGATGTGCAATTTGCAGTAGGTGACTATGTTATGGTCCATCTTAACAAATTGAGGTTGCAGAAGGGAATGTCAACCAAAATGCAGATGAAAAGAGTGGGACCATGCAAGGTGTTAGCCAAGTATGGGAAGAATGCATACAAGGTAGAATTACCATCAGATTTGGGCATATCTCCGATATTTAATGTTGCTGATTTGATCAGGTATAAGGAGAAAGTCAGTGATGAAGTTCAGAACAGCCAAGAGATCTTTAAGGATATAAGTAATATACCCCTTCCTAATCAAGAGAAGCCTCAGGCAGAGAAGATCTTGGAGTCCAGGGTGAAGAAGGCTACAAGACACAAGGTGTACATGGAGCACCTTGTCAAGTGGAGGAGCAAACATGAATATGAGGCTACCTGGGTTGAGGAAGCTGACTTTAAGAATCTAGGCATTGATATATCACTGATTTCACCTAAAATTCCTTGATCTTTGTGTAGAGAGGGGGAGAATGGTGCAGGAGCACCTGGCAAAGTTGGAGCACCTAGCAAAGTGCAAGCTTATTTGAAGTTTTTGGTCAAATTCCTTTTTGTTGTGTTTTGTTAGGTCCTGTGGGTCATCTTATTTGGTGGTTGTGGACCTTTGGTTCTTAGGTTAGAATTTGAATAAGTTTGGAATCCTTTTTGTGATTGTTCCCTAAGCTATAGACAAAAGTTGCAAAACACACTGTGTTTTACAACAACAAGCTTTTGGCCATTCTTAGGCTCGAAATAGGAAACCTAACCATTTACAAGCATTGTAAAAGGAATCCCTCAACCTATTTGAGGGGTTGGTTAAGTTTGGAGTATTGAAGTTTAATGAGAAAAATAAGAAAATAGTGAATTTAGTGAGCATTTTTCTGTGTGTTTCCTTCTTTTTCCTATGACAGTAATAAAATGGATTGAGAAAAAAAAAATCATAGATAGAGTAGGATGTAGTTAAGTTATTTTGAGTTTTCTTTGGTCCAATAGTTTATTGTTTCAGTCGCTTTCAAGAGTTAGAGTAATTTCTGTGTTTTCCTTAAGTTGCTGCCCTGACTGGTAATTTGTGTGAAAATGGAGTTTTAGCTTGCTTCCATGCTGTACCAAGAAGTATGGATTTTATGGAAGTAAGGCTAAAATCCTTAACTGTACATATTGTAGGAGTAGGAGTTTGTAGTGGGAAAGGAAGCATGCTAAAGAACTTTTCCTAGGCGAGCTTGGAATGCCCGACATGGAAAAGACAGAAAAAATAATAACCTAATGGTGCAGGGGTGTTGTTTCATTTAAACCTATGGTGTGTGATGAGTGCAGGAAGCTTTTAGAAGGTTTGGGAAAGAATACTGACTCTTCATTAGTGCATTTGAGGTTGGAACAAAGCAAAACAGACCAAGAAATGTCTAAAAAAACCCTAGTTTCTTGTAAAATCCGAGTTCTTCTTGTGTACGGACAGAGAGGGACCCAAACCTTAAAAATATTTTAGTGTTTGGAATTTGAGCTAGGGTGTCAGAAGGGAGTTTGGCCTAACTAGTTGAAGGAGAGGAGTTCTAACCAGTTTTCTTGTGTAAGGAGGCCTAAAAGGGGCTCAAGGCTTGTAGCCCTGCCCAAACCCTAAAATAGGGATCTTGGTTAAGCAATGGAGAAATGTTGATGGTAGGTCAATAAAGAGCCTTTTTAATATGGTTTTTAAAGTCATGGAATCTTTACACACCCCTGCATCAAGTTGGGAAGCTTTTGGAGTACCAACTAGTCTTTAGGGAGAATAAGGGCTAGTGAATGAACAAGAGGAAAAGCACCAAGATTTGGTTGGTTGAAGCATTGTAAATGATAGTAGGGTTGGCAGAAGAACCAGGGGTGCCTAAATAGCATAGGACCTATAGGTTGAGTGGTGGAGAGAGTGACACCAAGGGGTTTATCAAAGGTGAGACCCGGAGCATTGAGTCAGTGATTGATTCAATCCAACCCTATCCCTATCAATTATATTTTTTTCACTAACATTGCTCAATATATAAAGTTTAATATGCCTATGTATATTGATTACTACACAGTAGCCCATACATTTAACACTTTACAAAATAAGTATGTTATTCCTATCCCTAGTTTCCTTCATCAAATCCTTTTATTCCACCACCTCCTTGTATTTCTATGGAGAACATAAAAGAATATTAAATTGTTAAATTAATCTAGCTATATAAGCCATGGTCTCTATTTGGGACCTAATACAAACTTTACCTTCTTATCATAGTCTTTGAACAAGCCTCACAAAATATATACATTCTATTTTTATGAAGTCCACTAGTGTGGCCATTATTCTTGAGTGCATTCATTATAATACATTTGACATCAATTTTCATCATTCTAGACTCCTTTCTCCTAAATTTCAAAAGAAAATGACCCTTTTTTGATAATTTTTAATATAAATCTATTGGTATTAAACAAGAACTTATTGATAATGGTTCCAATCTCGATGTATATAATTTAGACCTCCATAATCATATCTATATTGATGCTTCTCTATTTATTCATCCATTTTTACCATTAGAGGTTTTGATAATGTGAGTCACATAACTCCAAGAACTACTATGTTACCTATTATTATAGGCCCCATCAAATTACCTAGTATCATTCATTTTATGTCAGGAGTCTTTCCTATAACCTCCTTTTGGATAGACTATGAATTCATGCCATGAGTGAAATTCTATCTACCCTATATTTTCTATCAAATTTTTTCATAATGGTAGAGGATACACAATCAATGTTGATCCTAACCCATTCCAGCACTATTAATAGGATAAATTGGGCCACAATAATCTCACCTTATTATCTTCATAAGTTTGTACATTTTTCATCTTCTACTTCTAATAAATGTCTTGGTGATGGATAATGTTCTTTAAAATTCACCCCTTCCAGCCTCAATGAATGTAAAGTTGACTTTTTCAACTTTGAAATTCATATATTCAAAATTATTAAAATAGAATCCATCCTTATTATTCTATAAATTTTATTACTCCTCCAACATGTGAATATGCATCTCATTTCGATAGGGATAATAATGTGGATTCTTCTTCTCTTTCTAATTTGGATACATGTTATGGTCCTATTTTTAAGATTATTTAAAAAAATAGATATAATAGAAATGATCTAGGGAACATGGAACAAGGAGTTAAGGTCCTTATAAAATTGACATCACACTTTTCTATAGTGGGATTAGGTTATTGGTCTTCTCCTCTATCTATGTCCCCTCCATTGTTTGATGTTTCTATGATCTCTTATTTTTATAAATTATATCTTTCTTCACACCAAAAAGATTGTTCAAACTAAATCCACTTCTTCTATAATTATTCAAAATATTCATTCTTATTCTCTTCCACCTAAACAAGAGTATATCTTGTTGAGGCTTCTAAAATCCCACTTGATTGCTCCTCCTCCCACATGCAAGACTAAACACATCCAACTGGAACAGTTTTACACTAATGAATGTTAAGCCTTGCAAGATAAAATCCAACATATACTTAGCATATGTTCCATCACTCTTCCTAATATTGATGTTGCAATTCTTGAGCTGACAAGCTCATGACAAAACCTGATTGAACATTTTATTTTGAAACAAGGGTAATAACGTTGATAATGCAATGTTGACATGTCACACTTGTAGAACAACATGCACATGAGTGTCACAATGACACAATGACAAAAAACATGATAATTCACCATTGCATAAGCAGGGTGCTAATAGTAGAAGATTGGCCAAACATGGGATAAATCCACCACAATGAACAAATGGAAGAGAGAGAGGATAATCCTACATGACGATTGATTATCAAACCATGACCATGCTCTCTCACAACAACAAACCAAGATAGGATGAGGGATTCCTCAACCTCCAATCCATATCCATACACACTAACCTATCTAAACACAAAGGAAAACCTTCACAAGAGGTTGTCTAATCAATAGGAACAACTCACCACAAATTGGAATGAAAAAAGGTCACTTCAATACAACCTCATGCTTCCCAAAAAAATCCCATCACAAAGTGACATCACCCAATGGAAAAAAAGTACTCCACAACACGCCATGACCTATGATGATTGTTGAGGGCACTCGCAAGAAGATCCACAAAGGATTAAATTTTTTACAAGACTTCACAAGACTAGAATAATCAAATATGGATAGGATCAAAACAAGATCTTATTAGGAAAATGTAAGGAAGATAAGGTAGAAAAATAGATTCCTACACTAATCTTGAGAGAAGGATAATGCTAAAATTTACAGATCTTTAATAGTTACAAAAACTTAAAAAGAAATAAACATAAATATCATGCATACCGCAACATAATGATTTATGTTGGGAAAACCCTTTCAGGAGAAAAATTCCACACTCCAAAAGTCTCCCAATATATTATTTAGAAATCATGAAGATTAAAATATATTTGTAGAGAAAGATTCTCATAGGAGTATCACCAACTAGAGATCCAATGGCAGCATGACCGCTATCCGACTCTTACAATATATCACAATACATAGTCATAATAAAATGCCCTCATTAAATAGGGTTTCCTTCTAGGGAAATTCAAGTTAATAAAATATTGAATACATAAAATCTAAGACCTAATGATGAATGGTCTATATTTACAATATATAATCAATTAAAGTATGTCAAAAATTTAATATATTATACATTATGAGAATGTACTATTGATTTTGGAAATTGTGCATGGTGCCACTATCCTTGTAGGTGTAATTCAGATATGTCTTCACAGTCCTTTGGTGTTAGATCTGAGCTTTAATTTTCTACTTGTCACACTATCAGATCCTTGTAGGTGTAATTTAGATCTATCTTTGTAGTCCTTTGGTGATCCAACCATACGACAAGCAGAAAATGGAAGCTCAAATCCAACACCAAAGGAATAGGAAGACATATTTGAATTACACCTATAAGGATAGTGGCACCCTAGGAACCTATGTCGTCCATTTTTAGGCCACAAAATTTTTTCTTACTCAGATCTATTGTTATAATTTTCTATTACAACCTTTCTGTTGTCGAAATCTTGCATTTTTAGTCTAGGGAACATAATTTAATTAGGTCAATCAAGGAAATTTGTTCCAAATCAATTTCCAAGGCTCTAAAGGATCAAATATAGGTTTGATTGACTCACCTTCATGGTTGAAAGTCAATCTAATCACCTTTTTGGTTTGTATCGTAATGTTCTCTTGAGAAAGGCTTGATCCTAGTGTTCTATGTATTAGACCTAGGATCCCTTTTTCATCAATTTTTTTTGGTGAACCTGATATTTTAACATCATAAACCTTCTAAAATATGAAATAATTCATCCTAGATCTATGTTTAACATTGCATTGTTTCACATTGTTCATTTAGGCATTCATTTTTGCATCATAAAAAGCATAAAAAAAAAAAATTGCATACAATATTGCATCGTAGGTTGCAATAGGATTAGTTTCAATAATCATTTATGATTTTCAGATTTTTTAGCATCATTTAGATCTAAAATAGGCTACATTTTGTCAATTTTTTTTGAAAATTTAGTCTTTTTCTTACAAAAAATGTCCTTACATTTAAAAGAAAAAGTGTCATTTTGGTTCATTTTATGTGAATTTGTGAAATATTGTTATATTTCAGTGTTGGAAAATATCATATTTGTAGGTGCATTGCATTTATTTTCTAAAAAAATGCATAATTGAGATAAATTAAATTTCATTAGATTGTAAATTTTCAAAACCCTAGGTTGTTACACTACTTTGCAAAATCTAGAAACTCACAAAATAGTAATAAATTTAATTCAAAATTTGGGTCTGCACATTTTCACAATCATTTCTTGTCACTAGTGCCTCTTAAACTAAAATATCATATAAACTCGAAGTGGGACATAGGCACCCTAGGCACCTATGTCCTACCAATTCTGTCTGAAATTTTAGGTGCAAAAACATACCTGTTGTCAGTTTGCAAATCTAGAGTTTGATTTCTAGATCTATGTCTATAACAGGTCTATAAGTCTATTTTTAGTCCTAGTTTGTCTTGACACATGTAAACCTAAATTGTAATTTAAATTTAATGATTAATCTTGGAGAAAGAAAAGTAATTTGATCATGTTAAATATATTTCCACAATTGCATTATACACCTACTAATCCCTTTATTTGTGATGAATTTGAAATGTTAGATGATGCCCTTGGGGACTTAATCTCACCTAGATCATCCTTTAATGATTCTAACATTCCAACACATGCAATAATTGATACTCATGATAATTATGGTAGCTATTATCATAATATCCATCCTAATTGTGAGAGTATCTTAACACAAGAAAATGAAATCATTGGCACATTTCTTAATATCACTTGGCCTAATATTCATTCCTCTCCCAACATCTTCCCCACTTGTGAGAATTTTTTGGTGCAAGATAATGCAATCATTTACAATCATGACAATCATATTTGTTCTTCCTCACCTACATGTGAAGAAGGTATCTTGGTTTTAGAGGATCCAATCATTGAGTGCCATGAGAGTATTGTTTGTTTCTCTCCTAATACCTCTCATACTTGGAAAGATATTTTAGGACAAGAGGATGAAATAATTGGTAAATTTCTTTAAAAAGATAATAAGATGGATTGTATAGATGAAGATGCACGAGTGACATTAGATTCCCCATCGACAGAAGATCATCAACAAGTAGTTAACTCAGTTGAGGTTACAAACACACAATTCTCTATTAGATCTCCTTTAATTATTGGCCCTCCAAAAAATTCTTTAATAATGGGACCTCCTAAGAAATATTTAATTATTGAACCTCCTAAAAGTCCACTAATTATTTGACCTCCTAAGACACCTCTCATTATAGGGCATCCTAAACCTCTAGGTCATATCTTGAATTTTGCAAGTTAGTTAACCCAACGTAATCACACAAATAATTTATCACAACAACCAAGTTACCATACTATTTCTCATTACATATAGTTCACAAGGAATAATAAGAAACCAAGACAAGCACAAACCATTCCCTCATCGATATCACTCCCACAACTTGTTTTACCTAGTGTACTTCATTTACCTCAACATAGTGGAAAGGAGTATGATAATATAGAAAAAATTTGTGCTACTCTTGCTAAGATCTCATTGTGGTATTTAATCCAAACATCACTTGTTTATCATGACATGCTTGAAAATTCTTTTTAGAAAGTGTTTGTCCCTCCTAGTGCACAACCAAATGTGATATAATATCTTCACTTGAGGGTATGAATTTGATCAATGTGGATATTTTTTTCATGAAAGTGAGTTATCCCCCTTGGAGAGACAAAAATAAAATGATTCTTTTATGATAATGGTTATTATTAATAGGTTTGGGATTAGGCATACCCTTATGAACAATGGTTTATGGCTTAATGTTCATAGTGTAAATATTTTGGATAGAATTGGAGTGGATAAGACTAAAATTTAACTATATTCCTTGTCTATCCATGGTTTTGACAATGTGGAAAGACAATCACTTGGTGTAATAACGTTACTTGTTAAATTTGGTAAGATTGTGTTACAAACTCTCATCCATGTCATGTCCAATAAACTTTAATATAATATACTCTTGGGTAGACCATGGATTCATGAGATAAAAGGAGTGCCTTCAATGCTTTGTCGTTTAATGAAATACATATACAAAAATAAGGTTTACACAATAAAATATGATCTTAAATCTGAAAATTGTTTACAAATTGAAATAGGACTAGAGAGTCCTCTTAGAAAATTAATGCCAAATTCAAAAGTAGAACCTTTAAAAATTGAGGAAAAATATGAGTTCCTTTCATCCATGACAAATTTTTTAGATGATGAGTGGGGATCATTAGATTTCGCACCTAATTTTATGGGAGAATACGAGATTTCACCATCAAAATCAAATAAAGTAAAAGAAGCTACAATAGTATCAACACAACCTATCACTAAAACATCAAAAACCCTAGAATCTAAAACTTCTATCAATAAGGAAATAAAAAATTACACATCCACTTATGATGAAACTGATTATGAAAAACCACCTTTTATGAAAGAAATGGAAACTATTTATCAATGAGGTTATCAACTCTTGAAACAATTGGGTTATAACAGAAAGGGATGTGGTGTAAAAGAACAAGGTACTTATTGCCCTATAGAGTTGAACATACAAGAAACAATAATAGGTCTCAATTACTATCCTTTGATAGCCACAAAAGCATCAAATAAACCTTTGCTTAATGTCAATTTCATCATGCAAAACTCTCCTAGGATAAATAAAAATAATGGTCATGATATTGCTTCATCTTCAAACACATATTTTGGTGATGATTGGGGTTCATTATATTTTACACCATACTATATGGGAGAGTACAAAATCTCAAAATATAAACCTAAAGAGTCATGTATTGCATCTTCTATATCAATGAATTCAAAAACATCATTCCATGATGGTGATGAGGGCTCTTTAACTCCTGTCCCTAATGAGTGTAAGATGCCTAAATTTTTTAAAAATAATTTGTATACTCGGGAAAAAGACAATTCTTATCAAGAGCATGTAGATACGATCTCTTCATTTGAGTTGGAAGAATGTTATGGCCTTGGAAACAAAATTCTATCTAAAAATGGATATAATGCAAACATGGAACAAATGGGAAGTCAATACCATACTTTTCTAAATAGAGTCTAGGTTTCTTACCTTCATCCCCATGTTCATCTAATGCTTTATCATCTAGTGTATGTATGACATCTTGTAGTAAGCAATAAAGATTTTCTTCACAAAAGAAAGGAATGTCTTCTACTATTGAGCATGAGCTTATTTTGTCGAGGCTCCATAAATTTTGCTTGATATCTCTTCCTCTGAGAACATGAAATAAATTTTATAAGGAAAAACTCAATTTGTGCATATCATCGAATGCATGGTCATTCTACCAATGAATATCGGGCCTTGAGTAATAAAATTCAACAACTTAAGGATTATGGTGCTCTTCGATGTGATGATGCACCTAATTCCTCTAAACAATAATGATCTTCATCCTATGGTGTTGCTCCTCACTATGTGGCATTGGTAGCTCTATATAATTTCTCATTGCCATTCATGGTGGAACAATCTTAAGTGCAACCATGCTTTCCATGGAAGCAACATGATAGTCTCTTGTGTGGTTTTCTTTGTCTCCACACTTGGGGGGCAATGATAACTAGTTTTTAAGGTGTGCATTATTTTCTCCTTATAATAAATAAATAATGTAATAAAGGGATTTCCTTTTAGGTTTGATTAGTGGTGTTAGCAACAAACAATAAAGACAATGAAACCCAAAGATCTTACAAAACACAAAGGAAGTAAAATACCAAATGATTATACCTGATCACCAAGACTTCCATGATTCCCTTTCGTACTACCTTCTTGCTTGCTGGATGATGTTGCCCTCAGATTCGTCGTGTGAGCAAATCTGCAAATGCCTAAGTCCTACACCAAACTTTGAAGGATTTATGCTTTGTCCAAATGCCTATGCCTATGCCAATGTCTAAACTTGATCAAATATAAATACTAAGTAATGAAAAGCCTAAGAATGTAAGTGAGTAAATGCCTATAATATGTCCATGTAAATATAAAATGTCAACGTGTCTGTGTGTAATCGAAAAGTGAGAAGAAAATGCCATTTTATAGAAAATGCCATTTTGAGTGGACAGACGATATTAAATGATGATGAGAACCTAAAATGAGAGGTCCAGCTTAAACTTGAGAATCCCTAATTAGGGTTAGGGAAAAATCCTTAATCGAACAGTCAGAATAACATCTTAGATAATCAGATCGACAGTGGAGAATAAATGAGGAAATTAATTAAAGAAATAAAGATTTTCAAAAAATCAAGAAGATAAGATTGCCTAATTTGTGAGATTCGAAAAATCAAGAAGATAAGATTGCCTGATTTGGCAAATCAAGAATCTACTCGATTACTTGCTTTTTGGAAGAATAATTACTATTTTGAATTAAATTAATTCAAAATACTAATTTTGTGAGATAATAAATAATCTTTTTTCAGATTATTTATCAAAATGGACTGACAGTTAAGATTGAGATGACATTTTAAATAATTTAATTTATTTAAAATGAGAAGAATATTAATTGGCAATTAAATAATTACATTTAATTATTTAATTTACCAGATAAGACTAATTAATTAAATAAATTAATCAATTTATTTAATTAAGAGGATTAGTGACATATTAAATAAATAAATGTAATTCATTTATTTAATAATCAAGAAGAATTAAATGTAGAAAGGGAAATTAAATAAATTAAGAGACTTATTTAATTAAGGGAAGACTTAGACAATTAATGACGTATTTAATAAATAAATAAAATTTATTTATTTAATAATCATGAAGAATAAATGACATGAATTAATTAAATAATTATGAATTATTTAATCAATAGTCGAATGTGGACCAAGGACATAATTAAATGTCATAATTATGTTAGGACGAAAGTGGTAAAAATGAAGCTTGCAGGCCTAGGTCATTTTTAGGTGTCTACAAATAATACTAATGGTTTGCATAAATAATACTCTATTTTTTAGTGATGATAGTATACATCTCCTAGAAATTGTGACCTAATCAATGGAAGTGTGGCCTTCTTAATCTATGTTGTGTCTCCTTTGTGGTGATATTCAACTTGATATCTTCTAAGTGTGTAACTTTCCTTGGCAAATGATGTTACCCTTTGTGGTAATACTATAGTTAGTATTACCTAAGGTGTGATATTTTTATTCCATGACTTGTCCTCTCTTTGTAGTGATGTCACGTGTGATATTCCCTAAGGTGTGACCCTCCATGTATTGAGCAATTCCCCTTTATCATCTTATAAATCAATTTTTGTGGTGGTGTTGTGGATAACACCCCTTGAGGTTTGACATTGTCTTATGTGCCTTCATAGGTGAGTTTATGTGCATTTGTAGGTAATTTTATGCACCTTCATAGGAAATATTATTGTTTTTACACCTTCATAGGTGTAGAAAGTATTTGTCTTAAAATCTCGTCCTTCTCCCAAACAACCTTATAGGAGATTCAATGAGAGGGGGACCTACTTGCACCTCACTGAATAACCTCTAGGATTGTTAAAGAATCCGACTCTTCTCTAGGTATGGGAAAAGGGAGAAGGAAATGCATAAAGGGAAACTAAAGGTGGTGATGTGCAAAAGGTCTTACAACATTTAGAAGCTCCTTAAAAACTCCATTTTTTTGATAAAGTGAACATAGAATACCACAAACCCTTCATTGTTGGAAGGAGAATGAAAAACTAAGGCTAATGTAGGCACATAGTAGACATTTAAACCCCTCCATGAGAAGCACCCATTAAGGTTCAAGCAGAAAAAGGAAACCCAGATTCAAATAGATACTTTAGATTTTTATAGAGCTATCCCTTAACATCATAATATGAAAACACCAGAATATTTAACAAGAGATTGAAAGAGTATTAAAAAAACATGGTTCAATTTCTTGAAAGCTGAAGTTTAGAGATCATAGAAGTTAAAAATTTGAGAATTAGTGATCAATACTTGCACAAAAATAAGTAGAACACAGAGCATTCAATACATATGACTGAGAATAAAGAATAAAAATAAATGCCACATGAGAAAAATGTGATACAACATTGTTTTGATATTGCTAAAAATGCTAAGGTCAAACAACTAAATAAGTATCTTGACATCAATTACAAAAGAGCGATTACAACTCTACAAGAAATCTACTATATCCTATCATACTGCTATAGATAGTCAATCTATATTTTTTCTATTTGACCATCTAATGCCCTCTTCCTCTTTAGGTAAATCTCCCTTTTATAGGAAAAAGGGGAGTACAAAGGCACTAAGCACTCTCCACTGCCAAAGCTGAAAACCCTAATAGGTGCCACCACTAGATAACCTCAAATTTGATAAAAAATTGGATGTGATCTGATTAATAAAAATTGTGTTGGTTCCATAATGACAATGGGTGGTGACAACTCAATGACTTTGATCTCCAATAAGCTTCGTACAGGTATCCTTTGCAAAAGGAATATACAACCTTAAATGCTTTCCTTGTCATGTCCCCTTCTAGTTGACATCTCTCAAAGCACAGGATTAGCCTATTATGCAACCCTCGTAGGTTGATAGGATGGATAGAGGGTCTTGATGGAGCTTGGCTCAGCTTCAGATTGTCAGTATTTGATTAGTTGGCTTTCGTTCAGGCTCATTTGGACACTTCTAGCCTGAGTTGCTATTTTTAGCAGTATTTGGCGCTCACTGTGGAACCCCTACTATTTTTAGCAGTATGGATTGATCATGTGCAGAATCACTTCCTTATTCATCAGCTTCAGACGGCTCATGCATCTGGTGAATATTAAGAGAGATATTAATATTTAATTGATTTAATTAAATATTAATTATTGGAGCTTATAATATAAAGTTATAATATTTCAAATATTATAACTTAAGTGATTTGGCTGAAGGGGTCGCCCAACATGGGAAGGGGCCAGTTATGATTATATTTTTATAATTAAAAATTGCACTGAAGACTATTGAAATATTAAAAGAGAAGAATTCAAATTATTTAATGATCCCTATTATTAAGGAAATTGCACTTTTCAAGAAGTATAAGGTTTTGCATTGGAATTGGAGCCCATTATGTTATTATGAGTTGAAAATTGATCAAGTCTTGACCAGAGCACAAAAGCCAAGGGTTTCAGTCTTAGAGCATTGGGGAATGAGCCATCTCCAGTGAAAGTGATTCAGAGGGTGTGAAATATCATCCAATTTATTGCCAGGCAGAGGAATTTCTTCATTTAGAAGAAATTACAGAGCATTCACAGTTGATTCATCTTCAGGGTTTTGATCAAAGAAATCATCCGGAAAGGGGTTTACAGAGGTGGCACCTATTTCACAAGTTCTAGACCAGGCACATAGGAGCTGTACATTTTTATTAATTGCTGTTACTAGGTCGTACTTCTACTGTACTTGGCCGTACCATATTTGGAAAGGCGTGTTCTTGACCTTGATAAAAATGCCTATCTTTCTGGCTTCCAGTCTTCATCAAATTGGGCACTAGGGTAACTGGAATCATTTGAGCTTGTCAGACAGGAGGAGAAGAGCAAGTTCCTTGCAGCCATACCATTATTTGCATTCTTTCAGTTGGCAGCAATAACCAGGTTTTCTCATAAAAAATATCATTGCTTTTTGATTGCATGTAACTGGATCTTTATTGTAATCATCTTAGAAGTTTATTAAATTGACTGGCAACTGGAGATTCAATAATTTGTATCATTCCTGGAGTTGTGTTATTTAATTTGAATTTATTCAGTATTTCTTTTCAAAAATTGCAATTTCTTATTTCATGCAAAAACATCAAAAAAATAAAAAAACAAACAAAAATAGTCAGATTCAAGAAACAGGAGAAACAAGGGTTTCTACAGTGGTATCAGAGCTAAATCTTGCCATCTTGAGGGCTTAGTAGTCTTATGCAGCCACAACAGATTGGGTCTCACAGGTATTACACATGCAGACGAGCCTTGATTGACAGGCAACAGGGTTCGATCTGATAGCCAGAAAACATGGCTGATAGAACAGATAATCCTAGAATAGAGATCCCTAAAAACCCTAGGGATCAGGATGATGCAAAGGTTCTACTCGCTCTTAGAGATTTACGAGCAGGTCAATGGCAGTCTAATGATGTATTGCAGCAGTTGACAGTAGCACTTCAGAGATTGGGTACTCCGAGGAGACCATCACCACATCGTGATGAGGACAGGAGTGATGCAGGATCATGGAGAGCTCCTAGGACAGCTTCGCGGATAGTAGACAGGCCCACTAGGCCTATGTTTGTGAGACAGGAGGCCGATGAGGCTATGGCAGGTGAGGAGCATGAGGAGTTGTTCACAGATACGCTTATGGTAGCGAACGAGGAGTGGGAGTTAGTACCACCTGATGTTAGAGAGAGGATCACCTTTGATAGATTTGTTACACATAGGCGAGAGCACCACAGAGGTTGATAGGATTGGAGACCTAGATACTAGAACAATGATCTAAAGCATGCAACCAACAGGCTCAATCTAGCGATGTTTGATGGTAGTGGTAAGGTCATAGCTCAGGCTTGGATTAGTAAGCTAGATACATTCCGCACTTTGCGTCTGATGGTTGAGAGAGACGCTATTACATATGTGAAACTGCATCTTGAGGGAGTAGCTTACGACTGGTGGCACCATGGTATGGTGACGTTACAACATGACAGGATCACATCATATCAGGAGTTTGTGGACAGGTTGGTGGAGTGGTTTGATAGGAAGGATCCAAAATCCTACTTTAGAGACTTGGATCAGTTGAGACAGAGTGGCAGCTTGGAGTTGTATATTGGTGACTTTCAGAAGTTATCAGTTATGGTTCTGAATATTTCAGAGATACGACTTGTAGTACTCTTTATGGAAGGTTTGACAGAGCCATTGAGAGGTTGGATCAAAGCCTTTGATCCTCCTTCATTACAGGAAGCGATGAAGAAGGCACGTAGCATGGAGTTGGAAGCACCTTCAAGTAGATTCAACTCCAGAGGTTCTTCTTCTTTTAGGGACAATAAGGGTTTTAACAGAAACAGAGAGAAGTCTGATTTTAATAAAGAAAAATCAGATTCTAAGAATGATTCGAAGGGTAAATCAGCAGCACCACCTTTGGATCGAGAGACCCTTAACGATCTACGCAAGAAGAAGCTTTGCTTCTATTGCAAAGTTCCCTATGATGCCAATCATGATTGTCCTTTGAGGCCTAAGGGCAAGGAAAATTGAGTGATGTGGGTGTATTATGAGGATTCAGAATCAGAGAATTCTGAATAGTAGGAGAGTTTTGAGGAGTCAGAGTCAGAGGCTTCAGAGCCTAAGGCAGAAACAGAGTCAGAGCTTCAGATATAGGAGGCACGCTTATCTAGCATTCAGCAGGAGGGCTCATTCAGGATTCGTGGAGTGTTGGCAGGGCAGAGGGTCATTACCCTTCTTGATACAGGAGCCACACACAATTTCATAGATGTTAGATTTATTGAGAAACAAGGACTCATCACTGAGGTGTTCGAAGGTATTCGGGTTAAGGTGGCCAACGGATACACTCTTAGGTGTGAACGCATGATCAAGGATCTCCCCTTACGCTTGAACAATTATGAGTTCAAGGCTGATTACTATGTAGTTATCATGGGAGATATTGATTTGGTCCTAGGCATGAAGTGGCTTCATTCACTTGAGGAAGCCACTCTTCGTCTTAAGGACATGGAGATCCGTTTTGATGTTGATGGGAAGACACACATCCTAAAGGCAATTCGGGACAGCAACAACAAAACAATTTCTTTTCGTCGGATGGAGAGGCTCATGCGACACGACATGGTAGAGTGGGCTGATGAGTGCACATTAGCACCTATACAGGAGGGACATCAGAAGACTGAGTATCATCCGGACATTCAACAGTTGAGAGTCAAGCATGATAAGGTATTCAATGATATTCCACCAGGGAGACCTCTAGATAGGGGCATTGAGCATATTATTGAGCTTGAGGAGGGTGCTAAGCCCGTTATGATTATACCCTACAGACCTCCTAAACGACTGAAGGATGAGATCGAGAAAACGATCAAGGAGTTACTTGCTATGGGTCACATTCGGCCTAGCAAGTCACCATTCGCTTCTTCAGTTGTGTTGGTAAAGAAGAAGGATGGCACATTACGCATGTGTATTGACTATAGAGTCCTAAATAAGAGGACGATAAAAAATAGGTATCTGATACTGCGTATAGACGAGCTTATTGATGAGCTCCATGGTGCATGTTACTTCACCAAAATTGACTTACGGTCAGGGTATCATCAGATCAGGGTTCGGGAGCAGGACATTAAGAAGACTGCCTTCTGTTGTCATTGTGGGCACTTCGAGTTCGTAGTGATGCCATTTGGGCTCACTAATGTGCCAGCTACATTTTAGTCCATGATGAATAGGGTTTTTCATTCACTTCTGAGGAGATTCATATTGGTCTTCTTCGATGATATCCTTATTTACAGCAGGACTTGGCAGGAGCATTTGGCTCACTTGGAGACCATGTTGAGTATTCTGGAGAGGGAGTCCTTGTATGCCAAGGAATCCAAGTGTGATTTGGGGATGACCAAATTGTTATATTTAGGTCATATTATCAGTGTAGATGGAGTGCGGATGGATCCTGAAAAGATCCGTGCTATTATTGACTGGCCTACACTAGCAAACCTGACACAGTTGAGAGGGTTTCTAGGTTTGTGTGGGTTCTATCGCATATTCGTGAATGGTTATTCACGACATGCAGCCTCTATGACAGATTTACTAAAGAAGGGTGCATTTATTTGGACTCCTGAGGCACAGGAGTGTTTTATGAGGTTTAAGGAGTTGATGACTACATGTCCTGTATTGGCACTACTAGAATTTTTGAAGCCTTTCAAGCTTCAGTGTGATGCATCAGGTGAGGGCATTGGAGCGGTGCTTATGTAGGAAAAGCACCCTATTGTGTACGAGAGTCGGAAACTCAGAGGGCCAGAGAGACTCTATAGCATATATGATAAGGAGATGCTCGCTATCATGCATGCCTTAGCAAAATTTTGGCAATATCTTGTTGGCAGAAAATTTTGCATCAAAACTGACCATAACAGTTTGAGACACTTCTTAGGGCATTGAGATCTCAATGATCGTTAGAAGAAGTGGGTCAGTAAATTGCAGGCATATGACTTTGATATCTCTTATATCAAAGGTACATAGAACATAGTGGCTGATGCTCTTTCACGCAGGCCTTATTTGAGCTCTATGGTTCACATTTCAGAGGATTGGAGGCATATGATTGTGGTAAAGTATGCCAAGGATTCTTGGGCCTCTAGCATTGTTGAGGGATCAACGATTGATACTAGGTACACACTTGTGAATGACTTGATAATTTACAAGAATAGGATTTATTTGATCCCAGGTTCAGAGGTGAAGAACATTATCATGCGAGCCTTTCATGACGTGCCTACAGTAGGACATCCCGGGTATTTCAAAACTTATAGAAAAATATGGGAGAGATTCACATGGAAGGACTTAAGGCAGATGTTCTTCAATAGGTGCGTGAGTTCCCTATTTTTCAGCAGAACAAGCAAGAGAACACGTACCTGGCAGGATTATTGCAGCCACTTCTGATTCCTGATAGGAAGTGGGAATGCCTGTCGATGGACTTTATTACGGGCTTGCCTAAAGCCTAGGGGCAAGATTGCATATATGTAGTTGTGGATCGGCTAACGAAGTATGCCCACTTCTTTCTGATTACCACTACCTACAGAGCTACACAGGTAGCAGAGGTTTTCTTTCATGAGGTATTAAGACTACATGGGTTGCCTCAGAGCATCATGAGCGACAGAGATAGTCGGTTCTTGAGTTACTTCTGGCAGGAGGTATTTAGACTCTGTGGGACCAAGCTTACACCGAGCACCAGTTACCACCTATAGACAGATGGGCAGACGAAGATAGTGAATAAGTGGGTGGAAGGGTACCTCAGAAATTATATTGTGGGGCAGCAGAAGGCCTGGGTCAAATGGATTCATTTGTGTGAGTATTGTTACAACACAACATTCCATATGACCATTCAGATGTCACCTTTCATGGCATTGTATGGTTATGAGGCACCGAGTTTTCTAGATTTGCTATTGAGTGACAGTAGAGTGCCGAGTGCTGGAGACTTGTTGCAGGAGAGTCAGGATACTATGAAGGCTCTCAAGGAGAATATCACCAAGGCACAAAATCAGCAAAAGCAGTACGCAAATCAGAAGAGGATGGAGAGGCATTTTGAGGTGGGTGACATGGTATATCTTATGCTACAGCCCTACTATCAGTCCACTCTTAGGAAGAGTGGGTCAAAGAAGCTTAAGCCATGGTATTATAGTCCTTTTAGGATCCTGAGGCGAGTTGGAGAGGTGGCTTATGAGCTTGAGCTTTCGGCAGAGAGCAGGGTACACAATGTTTTTCATGTATCACACCTCAAGAAGGCGTTGGGACATCGTGTGGTACCATTTGCAGTTCTACCTCCCTTAGATGATGAGGGAAAGTTGATTTTAGTACCTAAGTCTATCTTGGAGTACAAAGAGAAACAGTTGCATAGGAGGACTATCAGGGAATATTTAGTGAAATGGAGAGATTTTCCTATGGAGGATGCTACATGGGAGAGCAAGGATATTTTGCAGCATCCAGAGTTGAGATTACTTGAGGACAAGCAATTTCAGGAGGGGCAGACTATCATGTCCCCTTCTAGTTGACATCTCTCAGAGCACATGATTAGCCTATTATGTGACCCTCATAGGCTGATAAGATGGATAGAGGGTCTTGATGGAGCTCAGCTCAGCTTCAGATTGTCAGTATTTGATTAGTTGGCTCTCGTTTGGGCTCGTTCGGATACTTCTAGCCTGAGTTGCTATTTTTAGCAGTATTTGGCGGTCAGTGTGGGACCCTTGCTATTTTTAGCAGTATGGATTGATCATGTGCAAAATCACTTCCTTATTCATTAGCTTTAGATGGCTTGTGCATCGGGTGAATATTAAGAGAGATATTAATATTTAATTGATTTAATTAAATGTTAATTATTGGAGCTTATAATATAAAGTTATAATATTTCAAATATTATAACTTAAGTGATTTGGCTAAAGGGGTCACCCAACATGGGAAGGGGCCAGTTATGATTATATTTTTATAATTAAAAATTGCATCAAAGACTATTGAAATATTAAAAGAGAAGAAGTCAAATTATTTAATGATCCCTATTATTAAGGAAATCACACTTTTCAAGAAGTATAAGGTTTTGCATTGGAATTGGAGCCCATTATGTTATTGTGAGTTGAAAATTGATCAAGTCTTGACCAGAGCACGGAAGCCAAGGGTTTTAGTCTTAGAGCATTGGGGAATGAGCCATCTCCAGTGAAAGCGATTTAGAGGGTGTGAAATATCAAACGATTTATTGCTAGGCAGAGGGATTTCTTCATTCAGAAGAAATTACAGAGCATTCATAGTTGATTCATCTTCATGGTTTTGATTAGAGAAATCATCCGGAAAGGGGTTTACAAAGGTGGCGCCTATTTCACAAGTTCCAGACTAGGCACATAGGAGCCATACATTTTTATTAATTTTTGTTACCAGGTCGTACTTCTGCTGTACCTAGCCATACCATCTTTGGAAAGGCGTGTTCTTGACCTTGATAAAAACACCTATCTTTCTGGCTTCCAGTCTTCATCAAATTGGGCACTAGGGTAACTGGAATCATTTGAGCTTGTTAGACAAGAGGAGAAGAGCAAGTTCCTTGCAGCCGTACCATTATTTGCATTCTTTCAGTTGGCAACAATAACCAGGTTTTCTCATAAAAAATATCATTGCTTTTTGATTGCATGTAACTGGATCTTTATTGTAATCATCTTAGAAGTTTTTTAAATTGACTAGCAACTGGAGATTCAATAATTTCTATAATTCTCGGAGTTGTGTTATTTAATTTGAATTTATTCAGTATTTCTTTTCAAAAATCACAATTTCTTATTTCATGCAAAAACATCAAAAAAATCAAAATACACCAAAAACAAACAAAAGCAGTCAGATTCAAGAAACAGGAGAAACAAGGGTTTCTACATTCCTTCATCTGATCAGATTTGATGCTGACTAAAATAGTGATGTGAAAAGAGGCTGAACTTAGGAGTTGCAATGGAAAAAAAGTGTTGCTACCCAAAAATACTCATAAAAGCCCCACCTTGAGAGTGAAGAGAACTCCCCAACAAAGAGATGGGAAATGTGGTGAGTGGGCAGGATTTCTTTAAAAAATGAGAGAGTAGCATGGAGGAAAACACCCATGAGGAAGACACGTGTATACCATCAGGCCCGAAGAGAAAGCAAAGCCCAAAAAGGTAGCGCAACCACTATGTGGCACCCTTGCAAACCTTTTCAAAAAAATACTCCCACAGTTTCCAAAAACATGTGTTGATGTGACAAGTGAGAAGACAAAAATGCTAACCGAAAGAGAAAATGGCCTTGGGACCAAAAGAGGTATGCAAGCCTCAGGGTTGAGATCAAAGCAGAAGAAATAAATACTTAAGAGAAAAAATGATCCATAGTTTTGGCGACTCATAGGGGGCCTTCATTTGCATAGGAACGAGCACAGATATACAAAATAACATAAAAGATAAAGAAAATCTATGATTACTCAGAGCTTGGGGAATGCAGAATGCTGAAATTCCCAATCTTCGATAGAAGGCAACACCAACATATGTAGTATCTCCAAAGCTTGATCAAGGTTGAATATTTCCTTGAAGGAATTTCTCCCCATTTTCGTTGGGCTTCTCCAATGAGAGAAAAGAGCCAATCCAAGGGGATTAGTATATTCTTGATCTCTTTGACTGTAGGTGGTGACTGTAGCTTTTCAAGATATGATTGGTCCTGCTACTTGGCCTCCAAGGCCTATTTGAGTTGCTCTTTAGTGAGTACCACTCCATTTGGAAAAATAGAGAGGGGAAACCCAAAAGAACTAGGGCTTCAAAATCCTCTTTTATCTTGTTGATCTTCTTGGTCAGTGCTCGCTGGTAGTTTTATCCCTCTTGGCAGCCTGATTGCATGTGATGGATTCATTTACCTTCCTAGTAGCTTCTCTTTGGTCTAGAATCCCAATGCTTGCTAGTATCATTAGTCACATTATATAGCTTGGTTATCAGATTGGCTAACTGGATAGATTAGAGGGTGACTATACTTAGGATTTGGTCGATTACTGGGCTGACCCTTGCATTCAACTCTTGTACATTAGCTATGAAACTCAACGCTGGCCTCAGGGTCATTGTTACACCTTTTATTCTTTCCCAATGGGTGAATAAAAAGCTCTGTGCTACTGGGAGGAGTTTAGACCTTCTTACCATAGTCAATTCTTACTGTAATTGAGACCCTTTAATCCTTATTTCCTCCTTCAATCAATCAACCTCTGTTCGGGCTCATTGAAGCTCTTGTACTACCTGATATCAAACACCAGTTAGCTCACTTTGCATCTAGATCTTCTCTTTCTTGAATTCATCGCTTAGTTTCTTAATTCGGTCTACAACTTTAGACCACTTCCCTTTCATTTCCTATAGCTCTCTTTGTAATTTCATATTGATACTATTCTATCATCCCAAGATGTTGGTGAACTCTTTCTGCTTATGTTGCAATTCCTCTACAACCTGTTGCATTTTAGTTTTCACTTCCTCAATCATTTGATGCTCAGTCTTAACCTCATATGTCATCTTTTGAACTTTGGCTAAAAGTTGATCCTTCTTAGTCTAAGTGGCCTGAAGTGATGTGGCCGCTTGTCTTTGTATGTCATGTGGTTTTCTAAGGTGAGTAGTCTCCATGTCTTTTTCTCTTATTTCTACCGAGTGTTTGTCAATTGTGGCTTTTAGACTATCCAACTTTATTTCTTAATTTTTAATTTCTTCTCCAGCTTGGTGTAATCAGTATACACTACTTTCTATGTGGCTTCGACAAGGACAATTTTGTTGTGGGAGTGCACCTTATTCATATTTAGACCTAGAATTTGAATCTCATAGTCTTCATATTGATTTTCTCCTTCAAGCTTGGAGACCATCGAATTCATAACTGAAATCATCAAGGACCTCCTTTCTTCATCGAAACATGCCTCCAACCTTGTGAAAGCTAGATTCGTTGTGGTCTTTTCCAATTGTTTCTACTTTCTCTCCTTACGGGATTGCCTGGTTAACTCCACCTAAGTCCAAAGATTCTATGAGGACTCAATACTTTATGCAACAAGAGGGACACCAGGAGGAAGGCCATATAGGGTGGCATGGGGTGTGCTTGCGGATGCTTGAGCTTGAGGAGAAGCAAAAGGGAAGGGTATTGGTGAGAAAGGTGGAATGCTTCACAAATGTTATGCTGAATGTGAAGTACGCATTAGGCTGATAGGTGTAGTGGTTGAAAATAGTGGCAAATTCCCAACAAAAAATAATGGTGATGAAAATTGTAGCATGGGTAGTTATGAAAATGAAACCTGGGCCTCAAATAAAGTGATCAAGAACTTTACCATAGTTGTGGAAAAAAGACACATGCTCAACACACGGGGCTTCCATATGAGGCTTGAATTATCAAGCACGGGTGAGGGAATATTATGAATAAGCAATTAGAGTTGGTGGATGGGGGATTCTATTCTCCAGATGAGGGGGTAGTAGCTACTAACAATGTAGTGGAGGAAAGAATAGTGGGTGCGAAAATTACCTGGACTTTAGGGGCCAAAGATACTTGTAGAGTGAAGTCCACTTCTTCACCTTCCTTTTTTGGGGACCCTTGCCCACCTAGATCTTTGATTCTCCTTCTCTTTAGATGTGGTGGATTGGTTGCTCCAAATCCTTCAACAATTGACAATTCGTGTGATGCATGTGACTTATCAAGTTGCAACTGACTGTTGGAATGCCACAATCACCATTCTGCGACGCAATCGTTGTTTTGAGAGATGCAACTGCCAAGGTGTGTCGCATTCACCATGTTGGTACCCAATTGCAAAATTTCATGATGCAAGTGTGATAATGCGACACAATTGAACTATTGAGACGCATTTGATGTTTGGAATGATGCAGTTGAGTTTTTGCGATGTAATTGCTTTATTGCGATGCAATTTCTTGTGTCTTGAATAGAACTTGTGTTGATGTCTGCATGACCTTAGATGCTTTTGATGATGCTGACAGTTGTCCAAAAAGTACTAATGCATTGTTCATATTTTTGCAGAGGTAGCTTGCCGCTATCTATACGAGATAGAGTAGACCGACCACCTTTTAGTTCGCCGATTAGTTGGGCCTGCGAGAGCGGCGGCGATTGATGCGTTTGGGTTTATTCTATGCTATTTTCATGCCCGCATTTGGGCTAACAGGGGTCTACCAATGACGTTTTGTGAGAGGTGGCACTCAAAGACCTGCTCCTTCCACCTGCCGACGGGTGAGGCTACCATCACCTTAGAGGATGTCTATCGTATTTTGTGAGTGTCGATTCACGAAGAGCTTATCGTCTATGACCCTCAGCATGGCGACAAGACTTTCCATGCCTACTATCGAGATTAGGGTGTACGACTGGGGATTCAGGGCTATGAGATCTGATGGGAGTTCATGGCAGATCACTATGGTCGCTTTGATGCATTCCTGGTGACTTTGATTGCTGGTATTTTGGTTCCTGACCGCCGGGGACATGGATTTCCTATTAGTTGGGGAGACGTCCTATTGGCATGAAATGGGACAGGACGGTTTACGCTTGGGGTCCTTGTTTACTGGGGATACTTTATCACCAGTTACATGA
Source organism: Sequoia sempervirens (assembly GCA_007258455.2). NCBI lineage: Eukaryota > Viridiplantae > Streptophyta > Pinopsida > Cupressales > Cupressaceae > Sequoia > Sequoia sempervirens. Next base: position 88,315,084 of record VDFB02026320.1, read on the forward strand.
TGTTGTGTATAGGAGAGGAGAGAGCATCTCCTATGGGACGACCCTGATGATGATCTGGGCTTGGGAGCACATTGCGATATTTCAACCTCCCATTAAGAGACCGCAGTTGGTTGATTGTATGCCCTATGTGTACTATTATGTAGGTGCATTACAGCAGACCCATATGGGTGAGATAGGGTGGTGGCGGCATCGTATCGACACGATGATATCCTTTATCTGGAGGTCATACTGAGATTGTGGTCAGTGGGATGACGAGGATGAGCACTTGAGTTTGTGCAAGTAGTTTAGGTACTTGATTGGCTAGACAATGCATATGTCCCTAATTATTGAGATGTACCTTCCACAGCATGTTTTGAAATAGTTTGGAGAGCAGCAGGATGTGCCCATAGGGACAACGAAGTATGCTCGATCATCCAGGGAGTACGTGTGGGGGCCAGCTATCCTCGTGGAATTTGCAGAGTAGTAGATCGACGGGCTAGTAGCCCAAGCCTGGGGTTGGAGGGGAGGAGCAGCGGATCCTGGTATGACCACAGCTTATAATTTATGGTGGCAAACGCACAGGCTAGTGCCTTTGATGGATTTGGATGGGCCAGCACCAGTGGACAAATCGTTAGTTATTCCACGGGTGCCATGAGCCAGGTGAGGTGGCAGAGGAAGAGATGGAGGTAGAGGGAGAGGCAGAGGCAGGGGCATAGATGGAGGGAGGGGTGGAGATGGAGGCAGAGATGGGGGTAGGGTTGGAGACAGAGGCAGGGGTGGGGATGATGGCGGAGATAGACGGAGGTGACAATGAGATGGGTAGAGACAGGTCTGGAGGGTGCATCCACTTGTGGTGAGGGTAGCACTAGATGCCATCCTCGAGGTTGGTGAGGAGGGGGAGAGAGAGGAGGGAGGATAGGAGGAGGATGTGGTGGTGGGAGGGCAAGAGGAGGAGGTGGAGGTGGGAGGGCAGGAGGAGGAGGTGGAGGATGATGATGATGAGAACGACGCCATGGATGAGGCTGAGAGACTTCTTAGATGGCAGATGGTGGAGGGAGAGGAGGAGATACCATCTACCTCAGGATTGCTGCAGGATGCTACAGTAGATCAGAGGGTAGCTGACCTATAGTAGAGACTAGATGCAAGTATGGCCCAGGTCATATCTTTACAGTCAGCATTAGAGATAGCTCGAGTAGAGCGAGATCAGGTGGTGATCCGTTAGCAAGACACAACTCAGTGGTGTACAGAGTTTGCGGCTTTATGTTTAGGACCCATAGGGGACATGGCTCGCGAGTTGGCCAGAGTGAGCATGAGGCTAGGGTAGTACAGGACATTATATGAGCAGGTAGTGCCACCTAAGCGATGGGATCCTACCTCATCTCGATCATAGATGAGGACAGGTAGCAGACATAGATTAGGTAGTGGCAGTGGTAGCAAGAGTCACACCAGTGTCGGAGGGTCTACCTTGATAGGTCATACATCCAGGCATAGGTCACATCACTCCTGCAAGCACACCCTGAGTCATAGCCATGGGTCAACTGATTTAGTGTAGAGGTCAGTACAGGGTCAATCACCAGTGATAGATCCATCTACTACTCATAGTTAGGCAGCAATGACATCATAGATGTCCTTTATAGTTGAGATGACACCATCCTTTGTAGCTCCATCAGTGGTATAGGCAGATGTTGCGATAGGTCCTCCTATTTTTTTAGTACCAGTGACAGAGTTGCCACCACATTCTTCACCACGAGGGGATGATGAGAGTCTACCCTAGGGGCATTTTGTTATTATGACACACTATGTATATTATTTGAGCTTGCGAGCTCCATTTTTGGGATATCCCATGACTTTATCCTGTAACATTGTACATTTTTGAGATGATACTATATGATGATGTAGTTTTGATGTGACCTACATGTGTTATGTGATGTTCTTTGATTTAATGCTTTATGATATGTATGATGCATGATGTTAGTTTATGATGCCATGTATGTCCTATGATGCTTATGTTGTGATATTGATGCTATGAAAATGTAATGCTTATTTATATGAGATGATGATGATGTTTATAATGTATCTTAGTAAAATATGCAATGTTGATCATTATGTTAATGCAATGTTTGTGATTATGTATATGATTTAATGCCATGGATAATGTATGTATGGATCTAATGCAATGTTTATATGATCATGTATGCACTTATGTTTTTGGATGTCACAGGATGTTATCGTGAGATGGATGAGAGAAGATGACAAAACTTGATGAGAGAAGATGACCAGACGAAAGAGGAGAAGATGATGAGACCTACAGAAATGCATGTTAATTCCTAGACCAAATCCTTCAAAGCTTTACCATAGGACATTAGTACTTATTGCTCTTAATCATCATTGGGCAGACTATTGTAATGGCCAAGAAACACCATGATATGACATAGATCAAGGTGTGCAAGGTTGTACCATCATGTAAGACAAATAGTCACAGACAAGGATGATCATGACTCATACTAGGAGCGTGCTTGCCCTAGTCTTTTTGCCATAATCAACCACATGCAGAAAAAAGACAAGGACAAATCATGAAACGTCGCTGCTTCTCTAAATCCTGTTTCCAGGACATCCTTGAGAAACTAGTAGCATGATTGTCAAAATACAAAAAGAAAGTCCTTACCATGATATTTCATTGTTTTTCTAAATCCCAAAATCAGGACCTCGTTGAGAAACTAGTAGTCATGTGTGTCAATTGACATGATACGTTGCTGCTTCTCTAAATCCTGCTTAGTGGGATCTCGCTGAAAAACTAATATCATGATAAAATCTAAAAGACAATTGTCAAGTGTTTGCCAAGTGTGTCTGGATATCCACTATTTTGATGCCAAGATGCCATGTTTGATAATGTCGAGATGTCAAAATGTTTAAAGTTTTGATGACCTTGGAAAATGTCAAGAATTGGTGAATTCAGGAAGGATACATCCTGAATAATGCCGATGTCGAGAGGATTTGATCCCTGATGGTCGTAAGGGGTCCCTTCAAATAATGATGATGCGTAGGAAGGACACATCCTAAGGCATAAATGACAGAGTAGTTTCTTCAGAAGGACACATCTGAAGAATACTGATATCATGAAGAGTGATCTTTAGATGTCAAGAGGATCACTCAAAATGTCGAATGACGATGATGACGCCTAGGAAGGACACATCCTAAGGCATAAATGACAGAGGTTATCATTCAGAAGGACCCATTTGAAGACTAACCAAAATTTGACAATTTGACTAGTTTATGATGATTTGACTTGCTTTGACCGAGTTTGACTTGTGTTTGACTATATGCCAATATTGCCTTGATGATATGAGTGATGTGCTGATGAAATTGCCATGCTAAATAAATGATTGTTTTACTTTGTTTTAGGAGTTTTCCCATGTGGAAAATGATTGAAGATTTTTGACGTGTGTGCCAGTGTAGTGCCATGAACTCTAATGGACTGACCTAGTGTGGCCTCGGGGACTCATCAACAGATGGTCTTGCCTACGTCATACACTCAGAGACCTCATAGTTCGACATGACCAATGACTTTGTCTTGATGAGCAAAGATTGCGTTATGATTTTATTTTGACAAACCTAAAAGGACTGACCTAATGTCTCAGGGACTCAAAATGTGAGTCTTGCCTACGTAGCAAGTGCGCAGAGATAACGTAGTTCGACAATGACAAAGACTGATTGATATGACTGACTTTGACAAGAGATGACAATGTGTTTGTGCTTTTTGAGCAGTCTGATGTTTTTTGTTTGTGGTTTTCTTCATGATGTTTTATGATTTTTAGGTCTTTTTTTAGGACATTTTGTGATGTTTTGGTTTTTTTTTAGGACTTTTTGCCAATGTTTTTTGTCTTTTTTCAGGACTTTTTGCCAATGTTTTTTTCTTTTTTTTCAAGACTTTTTTCCAATTGCCAAGATCATGTGCGACATCCACTGCAGTTTTGTGATAAATGTTTTGCCCCCAGTCAGGTCCAAGACTTAGCCGTTTGCAGGGAATATGGATGGGATGCTGCTGACTTACTAGATGGATAGTCGTCAAGACTTGATGTCAATCATTTATCTACTATGATAGGTAGGGTAGGATGTGGTGGCGATTTGTGGAATAAAGGCAAAAATACCTTTCATCCTAGGCCAAGTTAGACAAAGTGACAGTAGATGGTAGAGCAATGATTGATTACGCATGGCACCTGTTTGCCGGGTTTTCACCATGGTACCTGTCCAAAGCGCTTGTTTTCCATGTTTTCACTATTGAACGAATCATTTTTCTCTTTACTATTTTCTTGACTTTTTGATTTTTTTGGTGTCACGAAGATGCCTGTTTGCCAGGTTTTCATCAGGGTGACGATTTTTTAATTTTTCAATTTTTTTTGTATTTTATGGTTTGTAGCTCCATCCTCTGATGCTATGCGTAGAACCTTAAGAGATGCAAACTGTTGATGGGCTCTGTCAATTGTTCTCCATCTGGAGTTTCCAGTTGATAAGCTCCAGAACCAAAAGAAGATATGATAATGTATGGACCCAACCAATTTGGTTCAAATTTTCCTAGTTTTTCTCTTTCTGCTTGGTTCTTGGGGTTCTGCATGAGAACTAGGTTGCCAATGTCAAAATTTCTGACCATAACCTTTTTATTGTAGCTACGAGAAAGATGGTTCTGATATGCTTCGAGATGGTTTAGTGAATTTTTCCATCTTTCTTCCAACATTTCTAGCTCGTGCAATTGTGATTGTCGGTACTCTTCATTAGTTAGACCCTTCAGGGAGACTCATAGCGAAAGAATTTTGACCTCAATGGGTAAGACAACCTCAACACAAAAGACTAGGGAAAATGGGGTGGCCCCTGTAGGTGTAAAAATGCTAGTTTGGTAAGCCCACAAAGTAGGGTTGAGTTGTATGTGCCAGTCACGGCCAGTGTCATTGATAGTCTTTTTGAGAATTTTGACAATGGTTTTATTGGATGCCTCAGCTTGGCCATTTCCTTGTGGGTAGTATGGAGATGAAAAATGGTGTTGGATATGGAATCGATCACATAAATCACGTACATCTTAGTTTTTAAATAGACGTCCGTTGTCAGTGATGATGGATTGCGGTAGGCCATATTGACAAATGATGAAGTTGAGGATGAACTTCGATATTTGTTTGCTAGTAATATATGTCAATGGGATGGCTTCAATCCACTTTGTGAAATACTTAATGGCAGTAATAATGAATTTGTGGTAGTTGGATGAGGTTGGATGAATCCTACCCATGAGATCGAGTCCCAATTGAGCAAAGGGCCAAGGAGAAGTGATCGACCGAAGTTCTTGTGCTGGAGCATGGACCAAATCACTGTGAATTTGAAATTTGCGACAGGTCCTAACATATTCAATTGCATCTTTTCCCATTGTTGGCCAATAATACCCGAGTCTCGTTACTTTCTTAGCCAGAGTAGGACCACTCGAATGAGATCCGCATATACCATCGTGCACTTCTCGTAAGGTCATACATGCTTCGTTGGTGTCAAGACATTTAAGGAGGGTATCGTCGAAACTACGGTAGTAAAGGGTGTCACTGACAATGGCATACCTTGTAGATTTCCTAATGAAGGACTTCCTTTGGTTATTGGACAGGTTCAGTGGAAGGGTTTGAGACTTTAGGTAGTCGTAAATGTCCTGATACTAGGGAGAGTTGGGACCAACAAGTTCATAAACCATTTTTGATTCTGGGATATCATATTCCAGTATCAAAAGCTGTTCTACTAAGAACTCAAATTGTGACACATTTTTAGGGATGTCCAAAAGAGAATTGATAGTAGCCATTGCATCAGCTGCCTTATTCTGTGCCTTGCAGATTTGTTCAAAATAAATTAATTGGAAGTATGTCAGGAAACTGTCCACCATCCTCTTGTAGGGAAGCAATTTCTCATCCTTTGTTTCATAGTCATCATTCACTTGGTTGATCACGAGCTGGGAATCCCCGAATACAAGCAACGTCTGAATTTTCCATTTGATTGCCAACTTGAGACCTGTGACTAGTGCTTCATATTTGGAAATGTTATTTGTACAAGGGAAAACGATCTTGAATGACTTAGGAATTGAATCCCCCTATGGTGTGATAAACAAGATTCTAGCGCCTGAGCCATGACTAGTATGAGACCCATCAAAATATAGATTCCATGGTGCCATCGATTCCGAATAAAAAATGGACTCATTAGGAAAATCAGTTATTAGTGGATGAGTGACTTGGATTGGTGCATCTGCCAGCTGATCTGCTATTACTTTCCCTTTTATTTCCTTACGCTCGACATATTGTTTGTCATACTCGCTTAGTATCATGACCCATTTTTCCAGCCAACCTGTTAATGCCGCCCGACTTAAGAGATATTTCAGTGGATCAATCTTGGTGATGAGATGTGCTTGGTGACTGAGCATATAGTGTCTTATTTTTTGGGACGCAAAGACAATGGCGAGGCATGCACATTCAATGTATGTGTAGTTCAACTCATAGCCTATCGGTGTGTGGCTGATGTAATAGATTGCTCTTTCTTTTCCTTCATGATCATTTTGGGCTAGCAATGCCCCCAGTGCTCAACTAGTAGTCGAGATGTATAGAATCAATGGATTTCCATGAATGGGTGGCATGAGGACTGGTGTTTATAGTAGGTAATCTTTTATTTGCTGGAAGACCTCTTGACATTTATCCGTCCATACAAAGGGGATACCCTTGCGCAACAGATACTAAAACGGATGACACTTATCTACCAATTGGGCTATGAAACACCAGATAGATTGTACTTTGCCTTGTAGAGTTCTGAGTTCACTGATTCCTCTGGGTGGAGGCATGTCTATGATTGCTTTGACCTTTGCTAGATTGACCTCTATGCCTCTTTGGGAAACTATGTACCCCAAGAGTTTACCTGATGTGACCCCAAAAACACACTTCTTAGGGTTTAGCTAAACTTTATACTCTTCAAGTCTCTTAAAAATTATGTCGAGTACCTTCAAATGATCTTTCCTTGTTGCTGATTTGGCCAAGAGGTCATCTACATAATCCTCCATTATTTTGTGCATCATGTCATGGAAGATCATGGTCATAGCCCTTTGATATGTGGCACCTACATTTTTGAGACCAAATGGCATGACGTTCCAACAATATGTACCCCATGGGCAAGTAAATGCTATTTTGTGCTGATCTTCAGGAGCAATGCGAATCTAATTATAGCTGGAGAAACCATCCATGAGGGATAGCATCTCATATCCTATAGTTAGGTCAACTATGATTTCAATATTGGGAAAAGGAAAGTCATCCTTTGGACATGCCTTATTTAGATCTCGAAAGTCTGTACATACATGAATTAGCCCATTTGGCTTTGTCACCGACACTAGGTTGGAAATCCATTCAGTGTAATCTATAGACCTTATGAATTTGACATCCAGTAATTTCTTCAACTCGGCCTTGATCAATAGAGCAACTTGAGGGTGCATTTTGTGCAACTTCTGCTTGACTGGTTTACCATTGGGTAATAGTGGCAAATGATGCAGAACCAGTTTGGGGTCCAATCTTGGCATGTCAGCATAGGACCATGTGAAGTTGATTTTCTGTTTTGCAAAGAATTTATCAAATTTTGGTTTCTCTTCGTTAGTCAATGATGCAGCAAAGAGGACCATCTTGGGATCCTCTACAGTTGAAATGTTATCCTCTATTATGTCCTCAATAAGCATGGCTGATTTCTCCTGTTGCACGGGGAGAAAGTCTAGTCCTCCATATTTGGGTGCCTCAGAGAGGTTTTCACCCATAGATACGTCCTTTATTTTTACTATTTTATCATCAAGAGGTGATTTTCGGTTTTCACCTAGAGACATTTCATTTTTTACTTTAATTTTACTTTTACTTTTGCGACTAGAGGACTGAATAGTCTCACCGAAGTATGCCGTGCAGTCTAAATCAATAGCAAATCCTGATTTGTGGTCCCCACTGGGTATGCCTTCTCTTAGTCTCATAAATTCAGCAATTGCCTCATCATTCTGAAATGTATCTAGCATTGGCGGTCCTTGTTGGTCGCAATCGACTAGCTCAGGGTAAACTAAGGAAATGCCATCGTCAATGCTTGTAAATTATGGTGAGGATGCGGATAGCATGTAGAAAAACTCCGTGATGTTGTATATGAGATTATCATCATCCAACTCAACATTAGACTCTATCCAATATTATCCTTCACTAGTGTCATATTCGTTGTCAAAATAGGGAGTGAAGGTTTTAGAGCCCTGGTTGTCAATGTCGTCTGATACCTCAAATGGATTGGACTGATGGGGTTCAGATGACGGGTGTTGTACGACATGGGAGGTGGTAGTAGGACTTTGACTATTTGGTGCCTGTTCAATTTTGAATGTTTTCCAAAACCGTTGTTCAGAGGTCAGTTCCCCTAGTTCGACAAACAAATTATCAAGACAACAGTCACTTAGGGATCGTTCTGAGCCAAATTCCCACTCATGGGAGTCCATTTCGGTGAGGGTTTCCCTAGTAGTCTTGACACTATCCGATGCATGTACTTGATCATTTAAAAGTCCAGAGGTATGTCGATTATCATTGTCGGGTGTTCCAAACCCTAATCCAAGATACTTTAGAATTTGAAAAGTTTCTATGGGTTCCCTTTGACCAGTTTTATTTTTTCCTAGGCCACTAGTACCGTCGTAACCTTTGGCCTTCATTATGTCATAACCTTTGCCATATATTTGAACTGGTAATGGGGGTAGTGTGACAGTATCCTTATAGATCCATCCTGTGATGTCAGCAAGGTCTTCCTCACTCATGTCTCCCCACTTGATAAAAATTGTATTCGGTGGAACTTTGAAGGTTTCTTGAGGTTCCATTCTTAAACATGGCTGACCATATATCTTTGGAGCTGTGGGTATTGTTGTTATGCTGTATGTTGTGTGCAGTTTGAATTCTCCGCAGCCAAGGTCCTGGATTTTGATAGTGGGTTCAGTCTTAGGGCTAGTGGAAGGTGGTGGTATGGTGGAAGACATGGATGGAGCAGATGTGGAAGATGACGTGAGTGTGGAAGGGTCGATATACTTGGATGATAAGGAGCTAGGTGCTTCTCAGTTAATAGGTACTTAGTTTTCGAAGATACCCCTTAAGTTTGTACAATATTGGAAAGGGTCAGGGTCTCCGTATATGTTTACTTTTGTGTCGTTAAATGGAAACTTTAGGCATTGGTGGTATGTAGATGGAACGACTTTTAAGGTGTGAATCCATCGGCGACCAACTAAGATGTTATATGGTAGTTCCAAATCCAAGACCTGGTAGGTTGTGTCTACAATGACTGGTCCCACTCTGATAGGGAGAGAGATAATGCCCCATGAAGAGTGTTCCTCATCATCGTATGCTTTGATCACTATACTTTTTTTTGGGTCTACGCATGCATCAGAGAACCCTAGAACCTTAACTAGTTTGAGGGAGCATATGTTCAACCCTGCTCTGCCATCTACTAAAACCCGTCTAACTTTGTGCTTGTGGACAAAAGTTTCTATGTGTAATGTGTCATTGTGATTGGTTTTATGTGATGAGTAATCTTGGTATGAGAAGGTGATGTGGTGAGGCGTAGTGAGATATCCCACCATAGTTTCAAATTGATTGACATCGATGTCCTTGGGGACCGACGACTCTAGGAGAGTTTTATCTAAGATTTATTTGTGCGCGGGAGAGATATGAAGCAGCTCAAGGATAGATATTTGCGCGGGCATTTTTCCTAGCTGGTCAATGAGGTTGAACTAACTTTTTGGTTTCCATTGCTATGTGGTTGGGACAGGTTTTGGTTGTTTAGAAAATGGAGTAGGTTGTGTCTGTTTAGCAGACATGCTTGATATGGTGATTTTGGCTTGTCTAGCGGGAGGTGGACCAGCTATAGTGACCTTGCCACTTCGAGTAGTAGCATTACATTGGGGTGCTCTTCTAACCGTAATGGTATTGATGTATTCATTGTTAGTTTGGACATTGTTTATAATAGGTCCACCAGAATAGTCGTACTTGACTCGAGCGAAGTTAGCTTGATTCTGTGGACCTGAAGTGGAAGCAGTATGAGAACCATAGTCCTGCAGTGGATTCTCTTGGATAGTATGATCTAAATTGGAGGCGAATTGTGATCCACCTACTTTGATGGTGTGACGTTCGATAAGATCTTGTATTATGTTTTTCAATTGTCGACAGTTAGAGGTTGTATGCCCTTTTGCTCGATGGTATTTGCAAAGTTCATTGTCATTCCACCATGCTAGTTTGAATTGTCTTAGGTCATATGATTTTGGTTTTGGAAGTATGATGACCCCATGTTGGAGGCATTTCTTAAGGACTTCTTCAATGGGTTCACCCAAATGGGTGTATGTGCGACCCCTAGGAAATTGTCTCATCTGATGGTATTGTCCCTAATTGTTTTGACTACTTTGGTTGTTTGAAGATGTATTGGGAGTAGGTGTCAATGTCGTTGTTGGTCTATTTTTTTGTTGAACCCCTTTCAGGGCCAATACAGGGCCTACAGTGTTTGCAGTCTTGGGGTCGACAACACCGTCATTTGTAACGTGATTATTTTTAACCCAATATTTGTTTTTGTTGGCGGGTGGATTAACGTTTGTGTTTTTGGAGCCATATCTCAGTTCTCCCTTTGTGATGAGGGCTTTCTCAATCTGGACCCCTTTTTCAACTAATTCTGTGAAGTTTGTGCAACAATGTATTTGCAATGCAAATTCTAGGGGCGCTAGAAGTGTTTGGACAAACATGTTGACTTTTTCCCTTTCGACGATGTCAATGTGACATTGACTAGCGAGGCTTCTCCATTTTTGAAAGAGCGGGATAAATGTCTAACCCGAATCTTCTTGCGTGAGATTGCACAAGCTACTGATAGAGGTATCCATGTCAATGTTGTACGTGTAATTTCTTATGAATTTTTGTTTAAGCTCATCCCATGTCTAGATATCCTTTTGAGTTGAACACCATTGAAGGGCTTGACCCACCAGACTTTTAGAAAAAAGTCTCATCAAGTATGTTTGTTCATAGGTGATGTCCATACAATTGGTTGCGAATTCGTGAACATGTTCAATGAGATTTGTCTTGCCTCTATATTTTGTGAAGTTGGGTGACACATATCCTGGTGGAAATGGAGGCATGTATAAGCTCGTGTCGAATGGGAATACATTTAGGTCATATGATATTTCTGATTTTTTGCCTGAGATGTACATGTTTTGGATAGTTTTCTCCATATCCCTCATTCTTGTTTTGAGGGCATCCATCGTAGGGTCATTTATGTTTCCGTACATTGGATTACTTGGTACACCATGTGTTCCTATTTGATGTGCGTGAATATTGGTGTATTGTGGCAGTATGGATTGTTGTGGTATGTATGACGTGTGCGGATTGACATGTTGTTGGTATTGGAAGTTATGATTGGGTGCATGTTGATGAGTATGAATGTTAGATGAGTAGGTTGGGATGTGTTCCCCAGCCATGTGTGTCATTATTTGGGGGATGTTATGACCATGGATGTTATGGTGTGTTAATGATGTCATGGGTTGTGTTATTTGGCCATTTTGTGTAAATTGTTGATTTTGTACAAGGGGAACATTTGTGTTTGTACCTTGGGAGGCAATGACATTTGACTGTGTTGTCATGTTAACGTTTTGTTGTTTTCCTTGGATAAATACACGTCTTGTGCCTCCTCCCAAAGGATTTTGTGAAATACCATTAGACAGATATGACGAAGTTGTGTTCATGGTAGTAGATGGAGCTGTCAAGGGAGGATTGTTGTGACTTGATGATGCCCCTATGGCATTTACTGTCGTGGTATTGACTGTCATGAGATTTGTGGTGGTGGGGATGTTGGGGGTGTTTGGGACGTTGGGAGTGGTATGCACTGTCGTTGTGGTCCCAAAGGAAGTATTGCTCGTAGTATTTGGAAGTTTACCACTATGTGACATGTTATGTGCATTGTTGGCATTAGGGTCAGGAGGTGTCAAATTTAGCGTGTTAACGTCAAATCCTTGTGGTAACTTAGCTCCTTCACTCAAGAGCATAGCTAAGAATCTATCTCTATCCTGATGGACCATTGTTTCAACGAGTTGACAGGCCTCTGGGTTTTGTGCCAATGCCTCTAAGTTTTCCTGAAGTAGTTGGCCATTTTCATCTTTTTGCAAGAATTGTTCGAATGGGTTGTTTGATGAGGATTGCATTGTCACTGGAGGTTGATTGTCTAAAAATGGATCGTAAAAGGTCCAGTTTGGGTCATGTGGAGGATTGTTGACAGTAAACATGGGATCTTGTCGAAAGTTTTCCATTTGTCTCTTTTGTTTTTGAAGTCTAGTTTCGACCATAAATGAGATTTCTCCAATGGGAATGACAACTAAATGCAAGTATGACACTACGTGAAGTCTAAGTTCAAAATGACGACTAGAATGACTAATGTTTTTGGATTTTTGTGAATAGGATATGCAATGTGTAGCAATGTAAGACAAGGTTATCTAAGCACTTTGAAGCTCAAACTTTTTTTTCGATTTTGACTGCTAAAGGACTTTGTTGGAAATGACAAATTGACAAGGTCTAAATGACTAGTGAGTCTTCCTAACTAGACTTTTGAGTTGGAAAAAAAATCTCACAAAAGAGGACAAAGACTAAAAAGAGGGTTTGATAACTTAGTCCAAGAGGGCCTAATTTCAAAACAATGACTTTGCAAAGTGTGCTTAAGATTTGCCTAATCCTATGTATGCAAAATGTGAACCTAGGGATAATCTAATGCTAAAATGTATGGAACTAAAAAGAATGAAGCATGAAACCTATGGTGACGAATGCACACTAATGGTCAAGACTTTGAGCAATTTCAAGTTTGGTTTCTAATAGAATCTCCTTGGAAACAATGGTTGACAAATGGATGACAAGTTGAAGACCTCATGTTTCGACTATAAAGTTTAAAATTTTGACAGGAAAATGCACCGTTTGAAGCTGTAAATGCGTCATAGTTTAGCAAATGAGGTTCATTTTTGCGATTGTGGCTTTTGGACTATCAAATGCAACTTGATTTGGCATATGCGGCTTTTCAGTGTTCAAATTCATCGTGATGCCTACAGATGTGGTGTTCTAAGTGTCAAATGTGATTTAACAGAGTAGTTGCATTGCAGAAAATTAGTTGCAGTTTGACAGATGCGACTCAGTTTGATTTCAAAATGATTTTCTTGTCATTTTGATGGAAATTTTGATCTGTTTGGAGAATGTTTTGTTTGGAACTGTGATAGAACTAGAAGACACTTGACAAACATAGCATTTTGAATGTAACCAAACACACATCAGATAAGCACAATCCTAGGTTAGGCCATGACAATATTTTCTAGATTCCACGCGGGTTTCCCCAACCACATATCTGTAGCCTGTGAATTCATAAGCTTGGTTGCACGAGCTCCCCCTTATAGTGCACTCTCTTCTCAGGCCAACCAAGCTTCCAACCCCCATGAAACTCCCATGGCAAGCTGATCACCTCTACTACAAACTGTGAAAGTGTGGATGCCTGCACACCTATCGGTGCTACGCTAGAAAATAGAAGGATTTTGGCTTTCTATACAAGAGTTATTAGTTAGGGACCCCCATTCGAGTGGCCATACATGGGGCAAGAGATTAATCACCATTAAGGTGGAACTCTAGCCTGAAGAGGTTAAGTTCAATAGGGTTTAAGGGAGTACAACTCCGTTCGTATGACACATCCGCACAAGCAACCTTAGGTTTTCCCTTAAGGTTTACATTTATATACCGGTCGGGGTAGCTTGGCTTTAGCTCCATTTCCAATTTGAGTCACGTTGGGGTGATGAAATCCCTAGGCAGGCCCAATTTCTAGAGTTGGTAACCGTTTCTCTTACACCCAAGATCGCCTGAAAGCACGAGGGCAGAGGATACTCCAATATACCAAGTTAGGGTAATAACAGATAAGAATGGGTCTGGTTTTTTGATCACGAGGTTTTCACCAAGTGAGAGCATACTCACCTACCATTCTGCAAACACAATCAATCAAAGAAGACATGAGTGTTCTTTTTTATATGCACCAAAATCAAATGTTTGCTAATCTATGAAAAACAAGCACAATGTTTGTTTATCTTGTCTTCGACATTCAAATCTGCAAACAAAAGATTAGTAGTCTCTTAATGCAATGATCTTCAACACCTAAATAATAACCGCCACACGCTACAAAAAAAGATTAGTAACAAAAAAATCTAAGCTAGCTAACATGTAGAAATGAAAAACCAATAAATCAGAGGACTAGAAAAAGCAAAAAGAAATCATCAACCAGAAAAACCTTAAAATCCGAAAATTAGAATGTGAAAAATGAAAGCAAGTTTTTACCAATCAAATGCGACATGACAGAGCAGATGCGTCATTTTGGACTTCAATTGCAGCACGACTGATCAGATGCGTTGTTCAAAATGTCAGTTGCGGCTTATCAGGGCTATTGTGGCTCTTTTGTCAGCAGATGCATCGCGACGCATCAAATGCATCACGATGTTTTAAAAAAAATAGTTGGGTCGATCCGTACTTGTACCTGCAAAACAGTAGAAAACACAAAAAAAATGTATGGAAAACCATAAAAACAGAGTCGGGTTCACCAATGTAATCAAGGGATTTCTTTTTAGGTTTGATTAGGGGTGTTAGCAACAAACAATAAAGACAATGAAACCCAAAGATCTTACGAAACACAAAGGAAGTAAAATACCAAACGATTATACCTGATCGTCAAGACTTCCATGATTCCATTTTGTAATACCTTCTTGCTTGCTGGATGATGTTGCCCTTAGATTCGTCGTGCGAGCAAATCTGCAAATGCCTAAGTCCTACACCAAGCTTTGAAGGATTTATGCTATGTCCAAATGCCTATGCCTATGCCAATGTCTAAACTTGATCAAATATAAATACTAAGTAATGAAAAGCCTAAGAATGCAAGTGAGTAAATGCCTATAATATGTCTATGTAAATATAAAATGTCAGCGTGTCTGTTTGTAATCGAAAAGTGAGGAAAATGCCATTTTATAGGAAATGCCATTTTGAATGGACGGACGAGATTAAATCATGATGAGAACCTAAAATGAGAGGTCCAGATTAAACTTGAGAATCCCTAATTAGGGTTAGGGAAAAATCCTTAATCGAATGGTCAGAATAATATCTCAGATAATCGGATCGACGGTGGAGAATAAATGAGGAAATTAATTAAAGAAATAAAGATTTTTGAAAAATCAAGAAGATAAGATTGCTTGATTTGGAAAATCAAGAATCTGCTCGATTACTTGCTTTTTGGAAGAATAATTACTATTTTGAATTAAATTAATTCAAAATAATGATTTTGTGAGATAATAAATAATCTTTTTCAGATTATTTATCAAAATGGTGATTAAGATTGAGATGACATTTTAAATAATTTAATTTATTTAAAATGAGAAGAATATTAATTGGCAATTAAATAATTAAATTTAATTATTTAATTTACTAGATAAGACTAATTAATTAAATAAATTAATCAATTTATTTAATTAAGAGGATTAGTGACATATTAAATAAATAAATGTAATTCATTTATTTAATAATCAGGAAGAATTAAATGCGAAAGGGAAATTAAATAAATTAAGAGACTTATTTAATTAAGGGAAGACTTAGACAATTAATGGCGTATTTTATTTTTTTAGGCTGGAATCGGGTGCCCCTATAAACTATAGTGCTAACTTTTAGCTTGCAGGGACCAGGACGGGGAGACTAGAACTCATGACCATAATAAATTACTTAGCCAGAGATAGGGCCCCAATTAATGGCGTATTTAATAAATAAATAAAATTTATTTATTTAATAATCATGAAGAATAAATGACATGAATTAATTAAATAATTATGAATTATTTAATCAATAGTCGAATGTGGACCAAGGACATAATTAAATGTCATAATTATGTTAGGATGAAAGTGGTAAACATGAAGCTTGCAGGCCTAGGTCATTTTTAGGTGTCTACAAATAATACTAATGGTTTGCATAAATAATACTCCATTTTTAGTGATGATAGTATACATCTCCTAGAAATTGTGACCTAATCAATGGAAGTGTGGCCTTCTTAATCTATGTTGTGTCTCCTTTGTGGTGATATTCAACTTGATATCTTCTAAGTGTGTAACTTTCCTTGGCAAATGATGTTACCCTTTGTGGTAATACTATAGTTAGTATTACCTAAGGTGTGATATTTTTATTCCATGACTTGTCCTCTCTTGGTAGTGATGTCACGTGTGATATTCCCTAAGGTGTGACCCTCCATGTATTGAGCAATACCCCTTTATCATCTTATAAATCAATTTTTGTGGTGGTGTTGTGGATAACACCCCTTGAGGTTTGACATTGTCTTATGTGCATTTGCAGGTAATTTTACGCACGTTCATAGGAAATATTATTGTTTTCACACCTTCATAGGTGTAGAAAGTATTTTTCTTAAAATATCGTGCTTCTCCCAAACAACCTTATAGGAGATTCAATGAGAGGGGGACCTATTTGCGCCTCACTAAATAACCTATAGGATTGTTAAAGAAGCTGACTCTTCTCTAGGTATGGGAAAAGGGAGAAGGAAATGCATAAAGGGAAACTAAGGGTGGTGATGTGCAAAAGGTCTTACAACATTTTGAAGCTCCTTGACAACTCCTTTTTTTGATAAAGTGAACATAGAATATCACAAACCCTTCATTGTTGGAAGGAGAATGAAAAACTAAGGCCGATGTAGGAACATAGTAGACATTTAAATCCCTCTGTAAGAAGCACCCATTAAGGTTCAAGTAGAAAAAGGAAACCCAGACTCAAATAGGATACTTTAGATTCTTATAGAGCTATCCCTTAACATCATAATATGAAAACACCAGAAGATTTAACAAGAGATTGAAAGAGTATTAAAAAACATGGTTCAATTTCTTGAAAGCTGAAGTTTAGAGATCATAGAAGTTAAAAAATTGAGAATTAGTGATCAATACTTGCACAAAAATAAGTAGAACACAGAGCATTCAATACATATGATTGATAATAAAGCATAAAAATAAATGCCACATGAGAAAAATGTGATACAACATTGTTTTGATATTGCTAAAAATGCTAAGGTCAAACAACTAAATAAGTATCTTGACATCAACTACAAAAGAGCAATTACAACTCTATAAGAAATCTACTATATCCTATTATACTGCTATAGATAATCAATCTATATTTTTTCTATTTGACCATCTAATGCCCTCTTCCTCTTTAGGTAAATCTCCCTTTTATAGGAAAAGGGGGAGTACACAGGCACTAAGCACTCTCCACCGCCAAAGTTGAAAACCCTAATAGGTTCCACCACTAGATAACCTCAAATCTGATAAAAAATTGGATATGATCTGATTAATAAAAATTGAGTTGGTTCCATAATGACAATGGGTGGTGACAACTCAATGAATTTGATGTCCAATAAGCTTTGTACATGTATCCTTTTCAAAAGTAATATACAACCTTAAATGCTTTCCTTCATCTGATCAGATTTGATGCTGACTAAAATAGTGATGTTAAAAGAGGTTGAACTTAGGAGTTGCAATGGAAAAAAAGTTTTGCTACCCAAAAATACTCATAAAATCCCTACCTTGACAGTGAAGAGAACTCCCCAACAAAGAAATGGGCAATGTGGTGAGTGGGCAGGATTTCTTTAAAAAATGAGAGAGTAGCGTGGAGGAAAACACCCATGAGGAAGACACATGTATACCATCAGGCCCGAAGAGAAGCAAAGCCCAAAAAGGTAGCACAGCCACTATGCGGCACCATTGCACACCTTTTCAAAAAAATACTCCCATGGTTTCCAAAAACATGTGTTGATGTGAAAAGTGAGAAGACAAAAATGCTAACCGAAAGAGAAAATGGCCTTGGGACCAAAAGAGGTATGCAAGCCTCGGGGCCGAGATCAAAGCAGAGGAAATAAATACTTAAGATAAAAAATGATTCATAGTTTTGGCGACTCATAGGGGGCCTTCATTTGCATAGGAACGAGCATAGATATACAAAACAACATAAAAGATAAAGAAAATCTATGATTCCTCAGAGCTTGGGGAATGCAGAATGTTGAAATTCCCAATCTTTGTTAGAAGGCAACACCAACATATGTAGTATCTCCAAAGCTTGATCAAGGTTGAATATTTCCTTGAAGGAATTGCTCGCCATTTTCGTTGGGCTTCTCCAATGAGAGAAAAGAGCCAAGCCAAGGGGATTAGTATATTCTTGATCTCTTTGACTGTAGGTGGTGACTGTAGCTTTTCAAGATTTGATTGGTCCTACTACTTGGCCTCCAAGGCCTATTTGAGTTGCTCTTTAGTGAGTACCACTCCATTTGGAAAAATAGAGAGGGGAAACCCAAAAGAACCAGGGCTTCAAAATCCTCTTTTATCTTGTCAATCTTCTTGGTCAGTGCTAGCTGATAGTTTTATCCCTCTTGGCAGCCTGATTGCATGTGATGGATTCATTTACCTTCCTGGTAGCTTCTCTTTGGTCTATAATCCCAATGCTTGCTAGTATCATCAGTCACATTATATAGCTTGGTTATCAGATTGGCTAACTCGATAGATTAGAGGGTGACTATACTTAAGATTTGGTCGATTACTGGGCTGACCCTTGCATTCAACTCTTGTACATTAGCTATGAAACTCAACGCTGGCCTTAGGATCATTGTTACACCTTTTATTCTTTCCCAATGGGTGAAGAATAACCTCTGTGCTATTGGTAGGAGTTTAGACCTTCTTACCACAATCAATTCTTAATGTAATTGAGACCCTTTAATCCTTATTTCCTCCTTCAATCAATCAACCTCTATTTGGGCTCGTTGAAGGTCTTGTACTACCTGATATCAAACACCAGTTAGCTCACTTTGCATCTAGATCTTCTCTTTCTTGAATTGCTCGCTTAGTTTCTTAATTTGGTCTATATCTTTAGACCACTTCCATTTCATTTCCTATAGCTCTCTTTGCAATTCTGTATTGATATTATTCTTTCGGCCCAAGATGTTGGCGAACTCTTTCTGCTTATGTTGCAATTCCTCTACAACCTGTTGCATTTTAGTTTTCACTTCCTCAATCATTTGATGCTCAGTCTTAACCTCATATGTCATCTTTTGAACTTTGGCTAAAAGTTGATCCTTCTTAGTCTAAGTGGCCTGAAGTGATGTGGCCGCTTGTCTTTGTATGTCATGTGGTTTTCTAAGGTGAGTAGTCTCCATGTATTTTTCTCTTATTTCTACCGGGTGTTTGTCAATTGTGGCTTTTAGACTATCCAACTTTATTTCTTGATTTTTCAATTTCTTCTCCAGCTTGGTGTAATCAGTATACACCACTTTCTATGTGGCTTTGACAAGGACAATTTTGTCGTGGGAGTGCACCTCATTCATATTTAGACCTAGAATTTGAATCTCATAGTCTTCATATTGATTTTCTCCTTCAGGCTTGGAGACCATCGAATTCATAACTGAAATCATCAAGGACCTCCTCTCTTCATCAAAACATGCCTCCAACCTTGTGAAAGCTAGATTCGTTGTTGTCTTTTCCAATCATTTCTGCTTTCTCTCCTTACGAGCTTGCCTGGTTAACTCCACCTAAGTCCAAAGATTCTATGAGGACTCAATACTTTATGCAACAAGAGGGACACCAGGAGGAAGGCCATATAGGGTGGCATGGGGTGTGCTTGCGGATGCTTGAGCTTGAGGAGAAGCAAAAGGGAAGGGTATTGGTGAGAAAGGTGGAATGCTTCACAAATGTTATGCCGAATGTGAAGTACGCATTAGGTTGATAGGTGTAGTGGTTGAAAATAGTGGCAAATTCCCAACAAGGGGTAATGGTGATGAAAATTGTAGCATGGGTAGTTATGAAAATGGAACTTGGGCCTCAGATAAAGTGATCAAGAACTTTACCACAGTTGTGGCAAAAAGACACATGCTCAACACACGGGGCTTCCATATGAGGCTTGAATTATCAAACATGGGAGAGGAAATATTATGGATAAGCAATTAGAGTTGGTGGATGGGGGATTCTATTCTCCAGATGAGGGGGTAGTAGCTACTAACAATGTAGTGGAGGAAAGAATAGTGGGTGCAAAAATTACCTGGACTTTAGGGGCCAAAGATACTTGCAGAGTGAAGTCCACTTCTTCACCTTCCTTGTTTGGGGACCCTTGCCTACCCAGATCTTTGATTCTCCTTCTCTTTAGATGTGGTGGATTGGTTGCTCCAAATCCTTCAACAATATACCTTGATGAACCTTGGGCTCTTTGGACTGTCGAAGACTTCCTTGTAGACCATTTGGTCCATTTTTCCTTTGTCAAAATGTTAGCAGAAGATGAAACTTGTGACTACTTTTTCCATGCTACTTTTTTTTTCACTTTCCCAGTTTTGACCATTGAAGGTAGTGAGTTGATGCCTTGGACACTCTATTGTTAAAGATCACAATCAATTTCTTCATTTAGATCGGACCCAACCTCTTTATCATAAATTTCCTAAAATTCTTTGTCCATGGGGATGGTGCCGAACAAGGAATATTTCTGTTTGATTTCCTACCAATATCTATAGAAATTGGTCACTTTCCTTTTGGACCATGCCTTTTTCCTTAGCCATGTCTTGAAATACTTTCCCATTTGAAGGCATCGGTTGAGCTTTGCTATGAAATCATAGTAAGCAAGCCATTGAGACTGTATAAACATTATAGCATTCAAATCCACATAAGCGCCATGGTTTTACAAGGTTGGATTTCATCTTTCCTCCCAATATGGCCCCAAATCATGTTAAAAACTTAGGTGATTTTTTGAATTGTACCTCCATTTATCATAGATGAGACTAAGGAAAATATAGGCCAACTTTATCATCAATAACTATTGTTTCTCCCTCTTTATAAGCGTCACTTTGCTATCACCAATAGTAAGGTGACTTACATGAAGGAGCTTTTTCCTCTTTGCAGTTTCGTAGTTAAGATCCACAATCAAGAATTGCCGATATATCTCTAGGGAAAGAGTTTTGTCCATCACATACCTAGGAAATTGAAGAGGCTCACCTGTAAATCCATGAAATCTAATGAAATTAAAATCCAATCCCATGAACCAGTCCAGTGGTGTTTGATGATTCTACATCCACTCTAGATACCTAGGAGGAAACCTTTGCAAAGGATTCTAGGATATATCTTGAAGCACAAGATTCATAAAATATTTTGTGAACAAATAATAATCATATGTGCTCAAAAGCACATTGTTCCATACTGAAACTAGTTTCAACAACCCTAAACCACTAAACCTATCTAGTAGTAATCCAAAATGGCTGAAGAAATTAGGGTTCTGGTGCAAAATCAAATGAATCAAGAAAGATGAATACCTAAACTTAGAATAATGGTGGTACATGATCAATTTTGTTCAAGCATCCTTTCTACAATTGTTGTGGTGAAGTCATACATGCATTTTCCTTTCTCTTTCTTGAGCTTAAAAGATAAATTCCCATCTGATACTCATGGATATTATTATCACATTTCAGGCCATACAAAAAAGCCAACATTGAGAACACATCTTTCAAGTATGATTTGAACAGACTAAATGACAAAGGAAATTTGGGCCCTTTATAACCATCAGCTCCCATACTCATTTCTTCTTGGTAGAAAGACATCATATCTCTCTGAACTCTCTAATATCTCTTAAAATCCTCCCATGAGATAATGTTGGCCTCCAAAAAATCAAGTATGCATAACATATCCCTAATTTCTGCATCATTTATGGTGACTTTGAGTTCCCCACCTCTAATAGTTCCACTCGCCTTGTCCAAATTTTCAACATAGATATCGACTAATTTTGGGCACAAATGTGTACAGGGAAACATGCACTATGGT
Organism: Sequoia sempervirens; assembly: GCA_007258455.2. Classification (NCBI taxonomy): domain Eukaryota; kingdom Viridiplantae; phylum Streptophyta; class Pinopsida; order Cupressales; family Cupressaceae; genus Sequoia; species Sequoia sempervirens. The sequence goes on from VDFB02026320.1 coordinate 88,336,976, forward strand.
AAGCCCTAATGCCAAAACCTTTCACCTAGACCAACAATTTTTCCTGTCAGTGACTTGGTGGCCATCCTCTACAAAGGCCCTTCCCACAAACTTTTGGGGTTGGTATGCAACTTTGGATCAAAGATATCATCTGTGAAATCCTTGACCACCTTTGGATCGATGTGGTCTTCAATAATTATGCTTTTGTTATGGGGAAAGTCTCATTCTTTTGGAATTGGTATATTATCAAAGGAGATATCCCCGAATACATCAACATATGCTGGCTAGAAGAAAGCACCCTTAACATAGGATGATGCTTCGATGACTATTATCATAAATTTTTGAAAATTTTCTGCAACACTTGCTTTTGACTTAGAGAATTTTACTTCTGCGAAGAGCCCACACTTAGAAACTTTTTGTTTTGGTAATCAATTCACTCATGCATTAAAGAGAAAATGCATGATTTCCAATGCTAGCCTTTGGATTACTATCAGCTATGGGTAATACGTGTGGTATAAATTCTTGCATTCTTGGAAAACATGACCTCTACTTTGGGAACATAATTTTAGTACATTCCTTGCTTGGTTTTTGATGAAGGAAAACCTTGAGAAATGGGAGACATAATTGGAAAAGACACTAATATTAATTAACCAAGAAGTGGCCTTTAATGAAAGTCTTTTTGAGTGACAAAGTTGGCTGATAATCACTAAGGTGAAAAACACATGGTGGTATGCCATATATCTAATTTTTGATAACATCACCTGCATTAAATTTCAAACTCCTACAAAATCCTTGTCATATTATTTTCCTTCATCTCTAACCACCAACTTGCATTTCTTGTTGTTGTTTCGACAGGGAAAAGGATTTTCATTTATAGACTTTTTGGTTCACATTTTTCTATAAATAGAGTGTCACCCTTGCATAAATATTCATTAAGTTTGCAAGTATTTTCCGTTCTTTCTTTTTATCTTTGAGAAAATTGGTTACTCCAATTATATTTTTGAGTTGAAATTTGTAGGCCTCTTTTGTCGAAGAAATCTCCAATGACAAAATTAAGTTCCTCTTGCAGACCAAAAATCGCCTATCCATTATCACCTTCAGATGGGTATTGGGGATTGACTATGTCACGAACCTAAACCAACATAGTTGTAATCCAAACATCATCTCATAGTTTTTTTTGTCTCTGTTAGACCTAGATATCACAAAGCCATGGATAGTAGAACTTTGTTGAACCATATTTTACCCAACGTACTTGGAAGGACTTGAGGAGATCATCAATGTGGCCATTCCTAGCATCAACATCCCTTCTATAATGGATTTGCACCAATATGTTGATAATACAGAGGTGGTGTCATGGCTGTCTCTTCCTTTGAACTTTTAGAGGATGACTCTCTTCCAACACCGCCAATGAGTGAGGCCTGCCAGCTCCTACCTCCTTCGCATTAATAGTATTGAGCCTACCATGGTGTGGAGTGGATTAGTGCCTTGAAATAGTTGGTCTACAACCCTGGAAGACCTATGGTACATGTTGATGACTAACATCTGGGAAGGTTACTTTGGACCTATGTGATGAAGATTCTGCTACCATGTTGTCTCAAGAAATTATGTTTTGCTCACTGTGAACTAGAGATTGGAAATTCTTGCTTCATTGTACCACCACCTCTAATATTTTGGATATAATGATGAATGCCACTTTTTGACCACCTCTTAAAATAGGAATCTTGTACTTTTCCCTCTTGAGCTCATGAGCTCCAGTAAAATATAGGCCTTCGTGCCTTGACTATATGTAATCTTTTGCATATAAATATGATATAGTTTTATCTATTTTAGCACTTTTCTTATTCACAAAAATTATTTACATTAAAATTTTATATATGGTACATAAAGTAGAAATTTTTAAAGAACTATGAGCTTTTAATTGAATAATTTGAAGTGAATACCATTCACTGGTATCCCGAGAATGTTTTTGTCTAAATATTCAAGCTCGTACATTTTGTTAGCCTTGCATTTAGAAATTTGAAAGGGTACCTTCCATATGGAATCAAATTTAGTGTGTTAGCCTAGTTGCATAGACCGTTCATCCAATTTTAGCACAAGAATCCCCTCCTTGAAACTTGGGTCAAAGGATTTCTTATCAAACCATCACTTGACTACCTGCTAGTGGTTTATCATGGGGTCAAATGCCTTTTCTATTTTCTCTTCAAGGCTTAGTAGCTCAGCAAGCCCGACTTCTTGAAATGAAAGAAAAAGGTTTCTTTGTGGTTTAGGACAAAGAACAACACCCTTTTCCAACATTCATTCAAGGAAAACCCTAGAGATCTCAATCTAAAGTATGCAAAGGAGAAAGAGATCATGCAATAGGGTTGTCCTAGGGTTTGATTATAAAATAAAGAGGGGTTCACCACCAATCTAGGGCTTGGAAAGACAAATGAAATGCAAGATATAATGCTAAAACCTAATGCAATGCAAGACTTCATTAAATGACCTAAAAATGCATGTAAATCAAAACAAAAAGCTGAGAGATAAAAGGTGTGCACCTAGAAACTTGAAGAGGATTGGATGACGGATTGAAATGTTGAAAACACTAAAATTAATGTCTGTTAGGACTCATACACCATTTTGGGTGATTTAGTCCCAGATTAGGGTTTCTGGGCAGGAATAGATATCTGGTAGAGATATGATTCAAAATCCTAAAATCTACAAATTTGGCTATACTAGGACTCATATGCTAGAAGTAGCGTATCAGTCCAGTTAGTTTTTTCTAGAAATTCAAAGTCTGAATCTGCTCTCCTATGTCTACTTTATCCTTTCCACCTAATTTCTAGATCTAAAACTCTGATTTGCAACCCATAGATGTCCTTCAATGATCTCCAATGCAAGGTGACAACTTTGGTAACTTTGAATACTTTAAAAGATTCCTCCAAAAAAATTCTTCAATATGCCTTACACCCAGATCTACAAATCACACGCTAAAGAGAGGGAAAAATGTTGTTTTGTTAGTGGAAAGGGGTTTTCCATCTTCAAACCCAATTTTGGTAATCAAACCTTGTAATGAAATGAAGGAATGATGAATGAACAACATGCAATGTTACAACTCACCAAACCATAACAATAAAGTATTGCAAACATGTGTGAAATGGATCTAATAGATGTAGATCTTAACCCTTGCTTGAATGATATGGATCTTGAATTGAATGCTAGCTTGAATCACAAAATCCTACATCACAAATGTTAGCTCAAAAAAAAGCATGATGCATGATGAATTTGACATGATGCTTGAAGAATGCTCTAAAACACTTGATAATGAGCTCCTAAAGACTCTTGAATTCTCTTTTCAACCCTTGTAGATTTCAATTTTCTATAATGCATGAATACTTGAAAGCTTAGGATGAAAATGAGTGAAAGAACCTTTTATTTATACTTGTTTATGCCTAATTTCCTAAATTTTGAACACTACAAGCCAACATCATATCTAGGAGAATAAAATCCCACCAATAATTTGAATTAAGTTTGATTTTGGGCCACACAGGACTCATATCCCAGTAGTGGCATATGAGTCCCATTAGGCTTAACTATGGGACACATTTTCAAAACTTCTTAGAATGATACAAAATCCAGACCGAGGCCCAAAAACCTAGGTAGGACTCATAGGAACAAGGTGGTGTATGAGTCCCATATCACTAAATATGGGCCATAAAACCTAAAAACACCTTACTTATGATTGGATGTTGTTTCATGTTGGGATTATCCTAAAAAAGATACATTAAATGAGGCTTGTGGATGTGAAATAATTCCAATTGAAGCATAAAGATCCCCAATTATTTAATAAAACCATAGAAAAGTGTGAAAGTATGTTACAACACTTTACAACACTCTAAATAAGGTTCCCATAAGCTCATTTGTTCACAAGGGCCCATGACCTAATGAGAATATGTTAGACATATTACAACACTAAATCAAGGCCATGTGAGGGAGTAATTTTTCCATTATTACACTTCCATCCCATTGCTCCCTTCTACCTCTAAAGACTTGAGCATTTGTAGTGCTGGTATCTCCATTGAAATGGGTAGGACTACTTACTTCTTGTATACCAACTCGTAGGGAGAGGCCTTTATAATTTTCTTAGGAGTAATGTGGTCTTGCCATAAGGCTGCTTGTAGATTCCTCTGCCATTCCTTTTGATGTTCTGACCTGATTCATTTGATTAGCCTAATCAGGTTCTTGTTGGTGGATCTTGCTAGTTTGTTCTCTTGCGAGTAGTAGTTCGAAGAGGTCTTTAGGTTGACCCAATTCTGGAGAGAAAATTTAGACATCCTAAACCCAAAAATTCTCATGCATTGTCTGAAATGATGGTCTTTGAGGACCTGAACCTTGCCACCAACTCTTCTAGGAAGTTAATGATCTTGGCTTCAGTGGTGTTTTTTAGAGGGGAAACCTTTGTCCACTTGGTAAAATAATCAGTGGCTATTAAGATCCACTTATGACTTGAGTTGGATATGGGATTGATCATCCCAATGAAATCCAACCCCACTATATGAAGGTATCCTTGATCATGATCGAGTTTAGGTGCATAGAAAAATTCTTCCGTTTATCGACAAAAAATGCACTAAGTGGACTTCCTTACTAAGTTGTGAGCCTCAAAGAATAATGTGGGCTAGTAGTACCTCTCTCGTATGATTTTTAAGGAAGTGGTATTGGTAGAGAAATTTCCACCTTCTAGGCTACTATGGAATTTTCTCAAGATTCTGCCTGCCTGTACTTTATCCACACAGTGGAGGAGAACTTCATTGTAATTTATTTTAAATATATTTTTTTCCACTAGTACATATTTGGAGCCTTGAAACCTATAGCATCTTCTCTTGTGTGTTGAGATGTTGGGTGGGTATAAACCAGTTTGCATGAATCTCATATGATCAACCACCTAGGACTCATCTAACTCAAATTGATTTGTAAAGACCTGTCTGGTCTCCTCTTTTTCCTTAGGGTCAAGCTCTTGAATGAGATATTCACATAGGCCTCTTCCTCTGACTAGATTTGTTGGATGGATTTCAAAATCATAGTCTAGGATCTTAGTGATCCAGTTCACCCTTTTTTAGTGATTTCACCTTGTGTGATGTACTCCCTTACACTGGGATGGACGACAGGGATTGTAACTTTACTAGCTAAAACCAAATGTCAAATTTTTTTGAGGAATTTGACAATGGAAAATGCCTAATTTTCTACAAAATTGTACCTGGTTTCATACTCCTTTAGGGTCCTTGAATGGAAAGTGATGGGGTGTTCCTCGCTTCCCTCCTCATCCTTCTATGTGAGCATAGAAGGTATGCTGTGTGGGCCACTATAAACATATAACAAAAAATATTTTGAAAAATTTGGGTTGGCTAACACTAGAGCTATGGAGATGGCTACCTTGATCTTTTTGAAGGAAATCTTTCCTTCTTGAGTCCATTTGAATTCTAAGCCTTTCTTTAGCATTAACATGATAGGTCTCACAATTCCTATGAAATCTGAGATGAACTAGCTAACAAAGTTAATCTTTCCCTAAGAAGGATGATAATCCATTTTGATTAACAGGTAGCAGTAGCTCCATTATAGTCTTCACCATTTTAGGACCGGTGGATATTCCTTCCTTGGATACCACAAAGCCAAGAAATTTTCTTGTGACACTTTGAATACACATTTTTTGGGATTTAAAGAAATCCTAAATTGTTGGAACTTCTAGAAAACCATTTCCAAGTGATCAAAATGATCATCCTTGGATTTCAAAAATACTTTTAGGTCATCCAAGTATATTAGGATGATCTTGTTGATAAATCCATTAAAAGCAATGTTCGTCGCACGTTGAAAGATGGCACCCACATTTGAGAGGCCGAAGGGAATTTTCACATATGTGAACATCCCCCACTTGGTGGTGAACATCATTTTGTGTTGATCCTCCTCCTTTACATAGACTTGGTTGTAGCCTGAAAAGCCATCAAGAAATGAGTACGTTTCCAACCTAGCTATGGTTTGTAAGTTCTACACCATCGAAGGAAAAGGGTAGTGATCCTTTAATGAGGATTTATCGAAGTCCTAACAGTGCACAAAAAGCTAAATGTCACCATTATTCTTTTAGACTGGGACTAGATTAGACACCAAAGTGGAGTGCTTAATCAGGTATGTAATCTTTGATTTGATCAGATTTGTAAGCTCTTGAGCCATTAGGGCTTCCACCTTCGAGTTGACTGGTTTCTGCTTTTTCTAGATGGGTTTGGATCCCTCAAACAAGTCAATAGTGTGTTGGATTATGGTAGGATCATATCCTTTGATATCATCATAGGTCTAGGCCATGACTCCATTGTACTTTCCGCATAAGGATTTCAACTTTTCTTTGTTTTCCTAGGGCATGTTCCTCCTAAATTTAAACTTCCTACTACCTCTGATGTCGAGGTCTTCATAGTCATCTTTGTCAGTCATGAACCTCTGTTTATTGTTTCTCACGTCTTCACAATCAAAGAGATTCTTGAGGGTTTTTAGACCTCGTGGAAGCTTATTGCTTTTGAGTTGGATTATGTGCTCCTCACCAACCTCTTTGGATCTGGGTTGTGGCTGATCAAAAAAATATCCTGACTATAGTAGAAAAGTGGAAATCTGGTCATCATCTTTGAAGACCTACTAGTTTTAATCGTTATCGGGAATAAATGGTAAAAGTATGGTGTGTACCATGTGCTAGTTCTCAACTGATTTGGAGGCTGGATCAAATTGCGAGTTGATCAAAGCCATTCTATCCACAGTAGAGTTTTAAGATCTTGAGATGATCTAGTTATTAAAATCCTCAAATATTTCAATTACCTCCCATCTCTATGTCGATAAGACCGTATTATCACATTATTGGTGGCCTCTTGTCCTCAGATCTAGCTTACAAACAACTTAGAATCTCTGAACACTTGTATCCTTTTTATGCCCATCCACTCTACTAGAGTTAGATCATGAACCGGTCCTTCATATTCCACATTGTTATTTGAACATGAGAATTGAAAGCATAAAGCTCAAAGGGTCTTTGGCCTGATTGGAGAGAGACATAAGACAAATCCTAGCTCCAGAGTCAATTTTACACTTGGTTCCATCAAAATCCAACACCCACAAGCTGATGTCATTAGGTTCACTCAGATTCTCTTGTTCTTAGATCAATTTTAGGAGGGCTTGGTCCTCATTGAAGATTACATAAGTTCCTAGACTTGTAGTATAGAAGTTCCTGAAAGGATCGAAATCAATAGATTGATTGAGTAGTACCTCTTCTTTTGGGTTCCGGTCGCTTGTGGCCTCTTCTTCTTTCAACATCTCTACACAATACATTTATATTTTGGAAATGAACGTATGTGTCACCTTGAAACTCATTACCACATCCTTTACAATGTGTTCAAGATGAAAAGGCTCAGACATGATCTTCATCTTTGCTCCATGCTTGGTTCATAATATTAAGTGAGACTAGTCAAGTGCCAAATATCCACCAAGTTTTGTTGTGAAATGCCTTAATAGGAAAATTTTGAATATAGGGGGAATGTCAATTATGACCACTCCTTGGGTAACAGTTTGGCTCAGAGAGGAAAACAAGGTCAAAGAAAGGTCCTTAATGCAACTAATGGTTGGAACCTTCTTTCCATCTAATTACATAATTCCCTTATCAAGGGGCTCATATTTCAAGTTTAGGGCATCAACCACCAACTTGGACATGACCATAATACTATCCCCTAAATCTATCATATTATTGTGTAGTAACTTATCCCCTATGATAAGAGTTAGGAAGAAGGGAGTTGGATTTGACTTAATTCTTCCACATTTTTTCTATTCATCATATTCATATATGTTGTAGCCACCGAAGATTGGGCATCTGATGCGGGCTTTTTTCCTTTATGTTGATTGTGCAGTAGGATCAAATCTAGTGGAGAATATTGTTCCTCTATATTCAATGCATCTCAAACAAAAGTCTTCTACTTTATAATGGATAGGACATCCCACAAAGATATGTTGGCAAGAGCCTTTCTTCAATTGCTTCACCATATTAAGTGTTCTAATTGGCAGGACCTTAAATTTGAATGAGGGTGCTTATTTTTCCCTTTGAAAAGGTTGGTCTACCACAAGTAGACTAGGAAACTTATCTATGACTTTTGGTTGTGATTATGGTACTTGCGGCTGAGGCTATGACACTAGTTGTTGGGCTGGTGGTGTTGATGGTATCTGCAACACGTATTCTCTGGTGAACCTTCTCTTTGATCTAGTGTTATAGTTTGAATATACTTGCGATGTTCTCATAGTCAAAATTTCATTTGTTAACACTGAGTCTTGTCCCCCGATCTAAGAAAAGAGTGCTTGGTCAAGGGAAATACCCAATTCCTGCTGTAGGGGCATTCCTTGCATCTGAGCACTAAATATATAGCGTACTCAATCTTAGGAGACTAATAACTGTCGACATCTAAAGGAATGACTTGAATCCTTTATTCCATGACCTTTTGTTGAAGATTTCCTCGTGAAATTTTTTGGGGCATATGAATGTCATTACATAGAAAACACCAAGCATTTGCATATTCCACTAGGTTCTTTTGTCCTAGGATTAGGTTTTTGCTTGTGCTAGTTTTGACCATTTGTAATGGAGTGGTAATTGGGACCATCTATTTTGATGCCTGTGTCTAGTTACTCTCTCTTGGAGATCCTTGGTATGTGTTATGCTCGAGAGGTGGTCTCCCTCATTGATAATTTTATGCACAAGGGGCTTTGTAGGTGTTTCCTGCTGATGCCGAATAATGATGAGCTCATTTGTGAAATTTCTCATTAGATTTTTTATTGTTGTTGACATGAACATGGCCATAAAGGAAGAGCCTAACATGCTTGGTTTTTCATTTGGGTACACATACATCAAAGGTGGTGGTGTGGCTGATGTACTAGGGAGTGAAGAAGAGGTGTTGGGAGTTACCTCCTCTTGGGTTCTGCCAGAGATATCTATGAACATCAACATCAATGATAATGGTGGAAGCTTCCCTGCATCTATTAAATTGTTCTCTGCTTGTATAGCCAGATCATATGTGCTAGGAAAGGTATCACCTTCGAGTGATTGCACCACAAACATGGTATCCGAGTTAAAATCCTTCAGATAGAATAGGAAAGCCATGGCCTGGCTGTCATGGGAATCATTTGCCAAATTTAATGGAACCTAGTGTTGAAGTCATTCATGCCCTCCTACGAGGCTCTCTTGATTGTGCTCAATTGATGTAGTAAGGATGAGTGGTCTCCTTTCTCTGAAAAGCGATGAAAAAGATTATATTCGAGGTCATCTCAATAATGGGTGGTATTGGGAGCTAAGGATCTATACTAGTCTTGAGCCTTCCCTTTGAAAGACACAACTAACAATCTTAGGGTGATATTTTACTCTATGATTTTGAGAACCCTACAAACCTATGCTATGTCCTAAAGGTGCTCAGAAAGTGTTTTAAAATCCTCCCTAGTGAACTTCATAATTTATTTGAGGGATTGGTAGGTATGTCGGGCCACACATTTGGAGGTGTAGGTGGAAAAAGTGGACTACCACTATCCCAGGTTATAAAATTTATAGGGGCAAGAGCTCCTTGGAGAGCCATTGTAAGCAAACCCCCATGAACCATGGAAACATGTATTCTAATTTGAAAAGTTTTTCCATTTGGAGAGGTAGATAAGGCTTTAGATTCTAGGCTAGCACTCCTAACCCTATTACTTCTAACAAGTAATACAAAACCTATGGATCATCTCCTCCTAGGGGTTGAAGAGGGTAATTGAGAATATTGGAAATTTCCTTTGCCAGATGCCCTCATTTGGACCTTGGGTGTGAGTTAAATAGTATCTTCTTGTTAGTTTGATTTAAAATGCCTCTTTAAGGCTATGTATTACATGCTGAGAAAGAAATTGGTCCCACTGGGCATGCCAAAAAAAGAATTGTTGATCTTAAAAGCTGGTGCTTCTTCTGAACAACCTTATGGGAAATTTAGCGAGTGGGGGACCTGGTTGTGCCTCATTGAATAATCTCTAGGATTTTTAAAGAGGTTGAATCTTCTCTAGGTATGTGAAAAGGGACAAGGAAATTCATAAATGGAAACAAAAGGTGGCAATATGCCAAAGGTTTTACAACATTTTAAAGATCCTTAACAACTCCATTTTTTTGATAAATTGAACACAAAATGCTATAGACCCTTCATTGTTGGAAAGAGAATGAACAATTGGGGTCGATGTAGGCACATAGTAGTCATTCAAATCCCTTAGTGGGAATTTCCCATTAGGGTTCAAGCAAAAAAAAGAAACCAAAATTCAAACAAGATACTTTAGATTCTTATAAAGCTATCCACTTAACAACATAATATGAAAACAATGGAAGATTTTACAAGAGACTGAAAGAGTATTAAAAAAACATGGTTCAATTTCTTGAAAGCTAAAGTTTAGAGATCATAGAAGCTAAATAATTGAGAGATAATGATCAAGAATTGTACATAAATAACTAGAACACAAAGCATTCAATGTATACAATTGAGAATAAAGCATAAAAAATAAAGGCCACACCAACACAATGTGATACAAATTTGTTCTGATATTGCTAAAAATACTAAGGTCAAACAACTGAATAAGTGTATTGACATCAATTACAAAAGAGCGATTACAACTCTACAAGAAATATGTTATATCCTATCCTACTGCTAAAGATAATCTATCTATATCTTTTCTATTTGACCATTTGATGCCCTCTTCCTCTTTAGGAAAACCTCCCTTTTATAGGACAAAGGGGATCAAATAAGCACCAAGAACTCTCTGCCAACAAAAGTGAAAACCCTAATAGGTGTCACAAACAGATAACCTCAAATATGATAAAAAAATGGATCTAATCTGATTAATAAAAACAAGTTTCTTCCATAATGATAATGGGTGGTGACAACTCAATGACTCTAATCTCCAATAAACTTTCTGTAGGTCTCCTTGTTAGAAGGAAGATACGGCCTTAAATGCTTGCCTCCATTTGATCTAATATGATATTGGAAAAAATGGTGATGTAAAAAGAGGCCAACCCCAGGAGTGGCGGAGGAACAGAAGTCTTGCTACCTGAAAATACTCATAAAATCTGCACCCTAACGGTGAAGAGAATTCCTTAACAAAAATATGGGAAACGTGGTGAGCAGGTGGGATTTCTTCAAAAAATGAGAGAGCAGCTTGGAGGAAAACACCCACGGGGAAGAAACATGTATACCATTAGGCCAAAAGAGAAAGAAAAGCCTGAAAAGGTAGTGTAGCCACTACATGGCACCATTGTGCACCTTTTCACTAAAATCCTTCTGTGGCTTCAAAAGATATGCACCGACAGGACAAGTGGTAGGACAAAAGTGTGGACCGAAAGAGAAAATGGCCTTGGGTCCAAAAGAGGTATGTGGGCCTTGAGGCTGAGATCATAGCAGAAGAAATAACACTTAGAGAAAAAATGCTCCACATACACTTAAAATTGTCTTGAATGATATTACACACTTAAAGTTGATTACTAACACTGTTTCATCTTGAATTTCATCTCCTTTTGACTATTTAATTAAATAATCATAGTTATTTAACTAAATGTATCAAATTCTCCTATTAATCAAATGATCATTTGACTAATTCATCCTCTTCCACTTTAATTCCCATCTTATTTAATCAAATAATGCATATTATTTGATTAAATTGCTTATGTCCTCTCATTTCATTAATAATCTCAATTATTTAATTAAATGTCATTTGAACCCCTTTTTATTAAATAAATAAATTATTTAATGATAATCCTAAATTCACTCCACATGCACAATTAAAAATTTGTTTTAATTAAATGATTACAAATTTTCCCTCACCTATCCACTTGCATGGGAATATTCCCTTGGAATATTCTCCCACTTGAGCTCCAAAAAAGAATATTCTTTCCTAACAAACTTTGTAACAAACATTGTAACAACTTTGAAAGTATGTTTTTTTGAATCATTGTGATCCATTGATTGACTCCTTGATCCATGTGATCTTGCATTCACATCCATTGATGAGAATCCTTGATCCATGCCTTCACCTCACTTTGCATCTTGACCATTGATTGATTAAATTAGTTAGAATTTGATTCACAATTTTCTCCTATAAGTACCTCACATTTTGGAGAGAAATGGATCCATTTCCATCAAATCAAAGTTATGCTACATGTTTGACTACTATTTTCATTCATCCTTGCATCCATTGTTAAGATTTTTCATCCATCTTTAGCATAGTTTAATCCATTTTAGCTTGGTTTCCATCAATGGAGTTTGATTAGATTCTCATTTTATCCAAGGGATTGGGAAAGGTTCATCATTCCATATCAATTTGACACTAATCCACCAATAGGATAAGTTTTGGAGTTTTAGATTAGGTTTCTTTTATGCATTCATGGTTTATTTCATGTTTAGTTTAATGGTTGCTTGATTTGAAGCTTTCAAACATTTCATTGGGATAATAGGTTAGTTAGTTAAATATTGCTTAAATTTGTATGGATCTAGTGTAGTTAGCTATTATTATGATTACAATCAATTTTTGGTACTAGAAGGAGGGTTTTACAAACCAAATCTAATGAATTTCTCTTGAGATTCTCATGTGTTATAGTTTACAACTACAACAACACATTTGAAAGTTATAATGACACTTTTGCATATGGTGATGCCTTTGATTCAACTACAGTGACACTTTCAAAATATTGCAACGCCTATTAAATATTGCAATGTCATTATGTTTTTGACTGATATTGTGATTTTGAATATTGTGATTTTGTTCATATAGCAACACTATTGATGTCACTATTTTCTATAGAGTGACACCATCACATTTCAATAGAGTGAGAAACTTGACTTTTAGAAATGTGTTTGATAGGTTTAAAGCGATTCTATTACAGAACATCAACACTTCTACAAGTAAAAAAAAGAGTCAACTTTTCATGTGTGCTTTAAATTTTTAGTTTCATATACTCTCTGGTCTTTTACTAACATCTAGTTTTGTTTTTGTGAGGCTAACTGATTTTGAAAATTTGGAAAAACTTGAAGTGAAGGAGCATACTGGCATTTGACCATATATTGTAAAATTATTTCTAACACTTACGTGATAATTATAACCCGTCATATGCTACTTTGTTTCATGTTTTAGGAAAACTAAATTTCTATTGGATTTTAAAACTTACAAGCTTAGGACAACTAGCTTTCAATTGGGCTTAAAATTCACAAATGCTTTAAGTCTTTTAAAAGTTGGTTAAAATTGAACCTATACAACCTCATTTTGCGATATTGGTTAAAATTGAACAGAAAAAACATACACTTCAGTTTGGTGCTTAAAATGAAGTCATCATTTCTGTAGACACCTAAAAATGACCTAGGCCTGCAAGCTTCATTTTTACCACTTTCGTCCTAGCATAATTAAGCTATTTAATTATGTCCTTGGTCCACATTCGACTATTGATTAAATAATTCATAATTATTTAATTAATTCATGTCATTTGTTCCTCCTTGATTATTAAATAAATAAATATTATTTATTTATTTAATACATCACTAATTATCTAAAGTCTTCCTTTGATTAAATAAATTTCATAATTTATTTAATTTCCCTTTACCATTTATGTCTTCTTGATTAATTAAATAAATTTTATTTATTTAATTACGTCACTAATTAAGTCCCCTTCTTCTAAAAAATTAAATAAATTCTTATTTATTTAATTCTGTCCATTTTCCACTATAATTAAATAATTTATTTAATTATTTAATTATTCATTAGCTTTTTCTCCCATTAAAATTAAATAAATTTGATTTATTTAATTTAGCCATTCTCTTGAATTTTGAATTAAAATCATTATTTAATTTCAAAATAATTCTTTTATCACATTCCTCCATAATTAAATAATATCTTTATTATTTAATTACTTGCTAGTTATCTGGAGTAAATAAATCTTATTATTTAATTTCTCCAGCAACCTCTTTGTCCGTGCCAGCCTTATCTTCCAATTTAATTCTTGACTTTTGACTTCTCATTTAATTTCGACCGTTGATTGAATTATTTCATAATTCAATCTCCACCCTTCATTCTTACCTGTTGCCCTAATTTTGACCTAACCCTAATGCACACAGCAATATTCAATCTTAAGCATTGATCTTAGGGTTCCTGTCATCTTTTCATCCTGGCCACACGTTCAAAATTGCAATTTTTATAAAAGGGCAATTTTGACCTCATTTGGATCTCTCTCTCAGTCTTTAGCTCTCAGTCTTTAGCATATTTTGACTTCTTGCATTCTTAGTCTATGTCAACTTGCTGTCAACTTAGGTCATAGTCATTAACAGTCATAGTCATTTTAGCTCATTGTAGGGTTATTTTTATTTTCTGCAAATCCTTCAACACTTGCATAGGGCTTAGTCTTTAGTCATAGTTGCTCATAAATCTGAGGGCATTTTTATTTATCTGCAAGCTAGGAGGTGTAACAGAGGTTAATCATGGAAGGTGGAGACATAGGGTAACACTATCCCTTTTGTCTTCACCTCACTTCCATTGTGCTTTGTTATTTTCATAGGAATTTTGATTGTTATTGTGCTAACACTTAATAATAATTTTAGGATTTTCCCTTGATTACAATTTCTATCAAGGACTTAAAAAAAGGAGTGTATTGTGTGAGTGCTATGATTGTGTACACTTGTAGTGCATATCCACTCCCCTTATGCTTCATGTGATCTTGGGTGAAGAGAAACACTCCAAGTATACAAAATTTTATGGTCACCCTAAGAACTTGCTATGTATCCTCTCCGCTTGCACTTTGTGTGAACTTGGGTGAAGAGAAATAATGTTTTTCTTGTCATTTTTAGATAATTGCATGTTAATGGGACATATCCCAAAATGGAGAAATCATATAAGTGACTCTTAAAACAAGTACCTTTACTGACAGGCTATATAAAGGCTGTGAAATCATAAACAAAAGTAGCTTCAATCTACAGTGGGAAAATTATACAATGCCTCATCCTTGTCAGGACATATGGGCTAGGAAAGAATGACTAAAGTCTTAAGTGGCTTATGTTTGATCTATACATCTCAGTGTTCATGGTTGTTATTAAATAACTTGTCTTAGCAACCTATCCTTGTTTTCTAAAATGTTCTTTCAAAGTGGTACATTAGAATTTACTTCTGAGAAGCTACTTACCAAGTCTGATTTAAGGTTGAGGCATAGAGATTAAGATTTTATTCTCTTGTACAAAAGCTTGAGGTGGTGATATACCTCTATTTTTCCCTCCATAAATTGCATGTAAAATCATCCCTTCATGGCATGAGGTAGGCCCACCTCAAAGAACATATCTACTCTAGGTTGTGATGATTATCTTTTGTGAACTTTCCAAGTGAATCTTAGAAGAATATTTGAAAAATATCTCCATTACCTTGGACATCAAATACTTTTCTTGGTTTCAAAACAATTTAAACAAACATCAACATGTTCTTCAAATTTCAAACCTTTTGGACTTAGTGTGAATACCTTTGAAAAGTCCTATATTGTTGTTGTCCGTAAGGATATTATCTTTAGAGGATTCTAAATATTTGGAATTATATCTTAATTCACACTTTCCAAAGTCAACATAGGAGACTATGGCCTTAGCTTTTTGATTTTCACATATTGGACTTTGTGGAATGAAAATTGCTTAAGTCATAGACATGTTTAGTTTGAACTTAATTAAGACATGTGAATGTGGTAAAATCAATCTCACTAAATTAAAGGTTGAAACCAAGTGAACATACCACATATTGGTCTTATTTTCAACATATTGACTCCCAAGAAACAAAGTGAAAAAAAGAAACTATTGCCAACATTGAGTCAAGAGTTCTATTATCAAAACATTGAGTTCTTAAAGTTTTATCACTTTAGAGGTAGAGCATGTTTCTCACCATCTTGGTCAATGTAAAAAAAGGTCCCTTTTAGGTTAACATATTTTGGGTCAAAACATCTCATCCATCTTCACACATTTTACATTCCACTTCACAAACAACTTTAGAAACTTTTGGACACATCAAACATTCTATAATTAGGCTATCAACAAACCAATCCCCTAACTTAGCTATTTTTGTGTAAATGAATCCCTTTGCATACACTTAGTTGAGTTAGTAATCATTTTTTTTTGAGCTAGTCTATCTTAAAGGTCGCAAGTCTACCTTAAGATTTACAAATTTCATTAGCACATTTTCTCCAAGACATCAAAACATTAAACCTTTAATTCTAAGAGTGTTGTCTAAAAGTTTAGAAAGTTCATCCCCATATCATTTATAATTTTCATCATCCACTCACATCATTGGGAAAAAATAACTTAGAGGGACCCTTTTATCTAAATTTGAGTCAACTAGAGAGTTTCAAAACTATAAATCTCAACACACCTCTCCCATAGTTGATGCATAGTTTATAGTTACAACGAGATCACAACACAAGAGAAACTTGGAGCAAAAAAATACCACATCTACCACAGTTGATACTATCCCACAAAAATTCGATCCTGCACTCAACTTTTCACTCTTACACTCTAAATGATCTTCAAGTCTTCAACCTAGATCTACAAATAAAAACACACAAGAGAGGGAAAACTTTTTTGATTGTTAGTGAATGGGGGTTTACCTTGGACAAACCCCTTTTAGGTAATTAAACCAAATGATGAAATGAATTATGAAACATGAAATATGTAAATGATATCACCTTGAATGATATCTTGTGAAGAAAATCTGCAATTTACTATGTAGTGGACATGAAGAATGTAGATCTTGGATCTTTGGATATGATGTGAACAATGGTTGCTAATAGATCTTCAATGCTACATCCACAATCTTGTCTCAACAACATGAATGGATGCACTAAGCCCTTGATATGATGCTTGAATCTTGATGATGGATTTAAATGCTTGATGAAATGCTCTTGAGTGCATAAAGTTTCCTTAGGAATGAATACTTGAATGCTTGTTATCTTGTTAGATGAAAAATGAGTGAAGGAACCTTGTATTTATACTTATTCATTCTTATTATCTCGAAATTACACCACAACAAGCTGACATGTGAAGTCATTAATTAAAGGAGGCTAAATCCCATTAGAATTTAAAATTGAATCTCAAAAAATAAGCCAAGGAGGACTAAGATGCCTTAGGTGGAATCTTAGTCCCAAGGCTCAATTCTCGGGGCACAGACTCCAAAAAGGGACCTATTTTGGTGGTTTCAAAATCAAGGTCCCAAGACCCATGGAGGACAAAAACACCCTAGTTGGCGTTTTAGTCCCATTGCACAAATCAGGGACACAAAAAAAATCACTAAATGATCATTTATCTTTTGATGTTTGTTAGGATTTTCCATAAAAATATATAGTTTATTAGGCTTGTGGATCAAAAATAGGACAAATTAAGACATAAATAAGGATAAACAAAGCAAGACGGGCCCAAACATTTGTGAAAATGCAAGGGTATGCATTTTCCTACACTAAAATAGGATTACAACAAACCTTGGTCTCATGCCCAATGTAGAAGGCAACACACTTTTGGGTATACAAAACACTAACCTTCCCCAAAACATAAATTGGACACCAAAATTTGGTACCCCATCCCATTCTTCCACCACCATTCCTGAACACCCTCTACATCCATATGTACCCCTCACATTCTATAACACAACAATGACCTCAACACTTCGAGCAAAACCATCTTCTTCTATTCCCACCACAAGTAACCAAAGTGTGGCCAACATTACACAAAGTAATGTGAACCAAGTACCTCAAGTAGAAAAATAAGGGAAAGTAAAAAAATTCACACAAGGTCAACCCTTAACAAGTGGTTCCAACCACCCCATTGACACATCAAAACAAGTGGTTCCACAAGCCACTCAAACCAATCCACTAACCACATAAAATCCCTTTGTCATAAATCCAAATCAAAGCAACACATTGATCACAAATCCCATCAACCAAGGTAAAACCTTGGCCCTAAATCAAACATAAGGGAACCACCAACACATCAGTCATGGGAACCCTTTTAATCTATTGACTCAAGGTCAAAATGTGTGATTGATATCGCAACACCAAATGACACCAACATCTTTACCATTGGTCTCCCAACCCATGAAAAATCAAACAGGGCTCCAAACCTACATTCCTCCATCCCAATCAACAATTTTACAAGGAATACTATCACAAAACAACCCCCAACCACTCACCACACAACAACCATCTCAAATCAACTCACAAACCACTGATACCATGATCACACAAAATACACCTTACATATCCCAACATCAAAACACTTTCACATTGCAAGCACAACAAGCTCACACTCTAGCTTTGCAACAAGCACAATAAGCTTATCAAGGAGCATTGTAAGAACAACAAGATCAAGCTCAAGCTTTGTAAGAAAAAAAATACCAACAACAAAATTTGTAACAATAACAAGCTTATCAAAAAGTGTTGCAATAGCAACAAGCACAAGCACAAGCCTTGCAATAGTACCAAGCTCAACAACAAGCCTTGATTGTGTAATAACAATAACAACAAGCGTTGCTCACATACCAAAAACAACAAGCCCAACAACAAGAATTTCTAGCACAACAATATGCTCAACAACAAAATGTGCTTGCACAAAAATAATAGGGTTTGTACTTGTATAGGAGTAAATTTGCACCCCATGTGAAAATCCCCTTTTTTCCTTTATCCACTTTAGAAAACCAAGTTCAAAGGATTAATTCCACCTAAATCTATTGCTTGCATCCCACTTGGAACCCATTTTGAGTGTCTGTGGAGGAATTTCTGTCAGGGATTCCTGCACGACACGCAAACATTTGCGTGACACGTTTACATCCCTGGCAGATTCCTATGGCTAAACCTGCAGAGGCATTACACTTCTCATTGGGAGTCAAGTTGTAGCGCCCCCTTTGGTCAACTGACCTAAATATGGCCATTTATTTCATTCCTTCTTCAAATTCATCCCTTCAACATTCAATCCAACTTCTTCTGAGCTATTGCACACTTTTAGCTTCCATTTTCATACTCTTGCATTCAAGCTCTCCATTGTAGCAAACATAACAATCCATATTTGGTAGAACAAGTTGGGAATGAAACACCATTGCAACAGAGGCTCGAGTATTGAGTGCTCTTGGTGGAGGTGGTAAGCTTCCCTTCCTTTCCTTCTATCACTTGGTTGAGTTAGCACTTTATTGTTTTGTAGTTATTTTGTGCTTTTCATGACATTACTTCCTTTATCTTGTTTCCTTTAGTTGTCCATGGAGGTGGAAACACCTAAATGGGGGTTTGACTGAGGT
>VDFB02026320.1:88356380-88564336 GCA_007258455.2 Sequoia sempervirens
AGAGAAAAAGGATTAAATCATGGGAAATCATAACAATCAAATTTTTCCTTCTCCTAATATTTCTCTTATTTATGATGAAAATACTTTTGTGTTAGAAGATCCAAATGATGAGAGTTGTGGGAGTCCCATTTTTCTCTATTCCCCTAGGAAAAACATTATTGAACAAGAGAACCTTATCATCAATAAGAAAGGACATCAAACCATTAATGAGTCCTCTACTTGTGATGAAGTTATTTTAGAAGAACCAAACAATGAATGTCATGAACATCTAGTTTTTTTCTCTCCTAAAAACTCTCCTACTAAGAAAAATATCATGGCGCAAGCAAATGAGAATATTGACACATGTATTTAAAAAAATAGTGATGTGAGCTCCTTAGACGAAGATGATGAAGTGACATTAGACTCCCCTTCACTAAGATCTCATGAAAATAAGGACAAGTGTATTGAATTTATGTACATTAGAGATCCTTCGAGTCCTCTAATTATCAAACCACCTAATTCTCAACTTATCATTCATCCACCCTCACAACAACCACAAGTTCAAAAGAAACTTGAGATTATCTTAGAACCACCTAAAATGAAACTCGATGATAATATTTTTTTGCAAAAATTGAGTTACAATGACATTTCTCACATATATAACAATGTGTATACAATCAAGACTGGTCCTGAACCCCAAAGTTGTTTGCATGTCAAAAAAAATCCTTTGATTTTATACCTACTTCCATGGGTGAGTACAAGATCATAAAAAAAGATTCTACAAAGGGAAACAAAAAAGTGGCAATGTCAATACAAAATTCAAAAGCATCAACTTCAACCACTCTAGAAGAAGGGACAACATGCACAAAAAAATTTGAAGTTGACTATAAACAACCGTTGAATCCTAAAGAAATGAAAAAGATTTATGGAAGAGGTTATGAACTTATGAAACAACTTGGGTATAGTGGAAAATGATGTGGTGCTAGAGAACAGGGTATTTGTGTCCCTATAGAGCCTAATACACAAGAAACAACTCATGGTGTTGGTTATTGTCCTTTGATAGAAATCAAACCATCAAATAAGCCTTCACTTCATATATAAAAACATTACAAAGATTCTTCCAAGATAAGTTTAACTTTGGTGCATCCTAAACTAATAGATACTACATGTGGGAACGTTTCATTAGATATGCATACAATTGATACTTTGTCTACTCATTATAAACAATAACAATATTTGATGCTCCTTGCCATGTAATAGTTGCAAGGTCATAGGATACTGACTATTGCTTGTTTTACATTAACTACAAATCATTTCATTTTTGCAAGGAGTATCATACCATCATCCATCCTCAGCTCACTCGTGTCTCGCACTCAGTGGGGGCAAGGGGTTAGGTAGCTTTGTCCTTGTATGTCACTTGTTGATTGTCTCTTTTGGCTAGTTGACCGTCTTCCATGTATATGTAAGAGTAATCTCGGTATGTGGATGACATGACTTAAGTTGGCTCACATGTGACATACTTTTCTTTCTAGGTTTACAATTGTATTTGTTGGGGAAACCCTTCCTTCCTATGAACTAGCTTGCTTCAGAGACATATGACTAGGCATAGGGTTTTCCAAGAAAGGCTCTCATGTCCTAGACAAAAACACTAGTTACTTTAGAGAAATTACTCATATTGATGGTGTAGCAACTAATTTAAAGTGGCATAATACATGGCATGATTTTCCTTTTTTCTTGCAATGCATCCTCTTCTTGGTGGCGTCATTATGTTTGACACCATCCAAGAGTGTACAATCTGTTGTCATGGAATGATGCTAATGAGGCATCCCATTGGCAATCTGACACCTTGATTTATCCTCTCTTAGATATATTAGGCCCAATTCTCCCTAAGAGGAAGACCATTACACAAACAAAGAAAAATCCCCTTTAAGAAATTTTTTTACATGACATTCAAAAGCATTTACAAAAAGAATTTTCATTGTGGTTCATTATCAAAATTTTCAGGAGGATGACTTCAGTATGGTATAAGAGGTAATTTGATTCTCTCATTTGCCACCTCATTTGGATAACTCACCTAGTGGATAGACTAAGGTTCCACTACCCCAGAATGACCATACATATTTTGGGTAAAAAACTCACCCCACAAATGACCTGAAGTTTTGTAGCCCCAGAGTGAGAAGTGTATGTTATGGACAAACAACCATCACCTCTCATTGTGTTGAATCGGTTGTGCTTGATCCATTTTTTTCTTTATTTTTCTTGGCCTTTGATAGGGTATGATCATGTATCTTTATTATTTATACATAATTAAGTGTCTTGGATGTCTACTTTAGTGTGAGTTTGACATGGGGTTGGCCTCTCACTAAAGTGGGGGGAAAATGTTGTAACAAAAAAAGTATCCATTTTCTTGCTTGCTTGCATAATTGACATTAAAACTAGACTAATGGTGTCTTGGACTAGTGTTGTAATGTATTGTAAAAATTCACACTACTTTCAGACCTTTATTTAACTAAATCATGCTTTAATTTTTCCTTTGTAAATGTTTTGTGAAGTGTTGTAACACACTTTCACACTTTTCTAGGACTTATTTGCTTAATTAAGACTTATGGGCCTTCCTAAATAAAATATGCATAATAATGTACCTTATTTAAATGTTGTAGAAAGTCAGGTTTTAAAAACGCTGCATTTATCTAGGTGGTCTTAATTCATTAAAGTTTAAATTGGAGTCATTAACCCCCTTTTTAGGCCTTAGTGCGGCCACCACCCAAGGATCTCTCACGAAAATCATAAATTAAATATCAAATTATTTCATTGGGAAAAATTTGTTCCTAGTAAAGTTGATCGAGGACCCATTCACCCTTGATGGTGTTGAATGGGTCCTCCCTTAATAGGACCCCCCTTTCTCAGTTGATTTGGAATGGGTTTTGGCCTTCTTTTAGCTCCTCAAAGCATGGTCCTAGAAACTTAGCCAAGACCCATTTGCCTTTGGTGGTGAATGGTTCCTCTCTTAATAAGACCCCTATTTTTGAATTTCATTTTGGCAGGAATTTAATTATCTTTCTTTCCAGATCTAGTGCCAGCCTTAGTTCTTTCTTTGAATTTTAGAGGTTAATCTCCTAATTTATTATAAATAAGGGGTTAACTCACATTGTTTCTCCTAACACAAGCTAGAAAGTTTATCAAGCATTCAAGTGATCAAGCATTAGAACATTCATAAGACATTTTCAAGGAATTTCAAGGTATATTTCAAGTGTTTATTGCAACAATTCAAGGTCTTATCATCATGCCAAGGGTTTAATGCATTCATGTGTGTTGAGCTAAGAAGTTAATGTTGCATTGAGGATCCATTTACAAGAATCATCCGACATCCAAGATTTTTATTCTTCATGGCCACTCCATGATTGTTTGCAGATTTGATTCACAAGATATAATCCAAGGTGATATAATTTACATTATTGCACTTTCATTCTTCATTTCCTTCATTTCATCATTTTAATTACCTACAAGGGGTCTGACTAAGAAAAACCCCCATTCACTAACAAAAACCATTTTTTTCTTGCCATTGAGTGTGTGATTGCAGATTTATAGGTTGAAGATCAAGTTGACCAAGATTTGGAGCAAATTTTTCGAAGTTGCAAAGTTGCTAAACTTCCCATTCAAAGTGAAATATCGTAGAGAAAGCTCTATAGAATTAATTTATGACTTTCGGGAGCTAGAAAATTGGGAATTGAGATTGCAAATATTGAAGTATAGGAAAATTTGTTTTCCAAAAACATAAAAGGACTCATTCACCCTTGAACACAAAATGAGTCCTCCATAGATCAAAAATAACAACTTTTTGGATAGGTACACAACTTTTTATGCTCTAAAATTATTCCTCATAGTTGCTATAATAGTTAGGGTCATTTTATGATTGTTATTTGCATCTTATTTTGCATAATTGAAGTGATATTTTTCCTAAAAAAATCATGTCATCCTTCTCATTTGCTTACATTTGTGAAGGATTCTATTTTTGACCATTTCACCCCCACAATACCAATGTCCATCCCTACATATACTAGTACACAACCCCCAAAAACATTCCAATCCACAAAAAAATTCCAACATACAACAAAATTCTAATCTACAACAACCTTTCAACCTACAACAACTATTCAACCAACCACAACATTTACACCCACTAGCATTGTCTTTACTTCCCTAGGTATTCCCATAGGAATTCCTTCCACCTTTGTGCCTTTGAATACAATAATTCCTCAAAAATAAAACTCCACCAACTTGAAATACACTATTCCTCTGCATACATACACTACACCACCTTATTCCGCCCAACCTTACAACCAAAATGACCCTCTCATTAACTCACTTTTGCAAACTATGACATCCCTTCAACAACAAGTGGAAACATTACAACAAAACAACAATAGTCAACCTTTGCAATACATCAAGTCTACCCCATTTTCCTTTGACATATTAAGATAAAAAAATTCTACAAGGTATATAATTTTGTTGCTTTATGAAATATGGTGGGAAAGGAGATCCTATCAGCCACGTTTCCACTTTTACAGCCTTGTGTAGTGATTTTATCTTTGAAGATAAAATTTTGGCTAATCTCTTTCCTAGGTCTTTGAAGGATACTGTTTTAGAGTGGTTATCTTCTTTATCAAACATTTAAATTGGTTCATTCAATAAACTCATTTATTCCTTTTACAACCACTTCCATATTCACATGGATCTCAAGATGACCCTTGTTGATTGTTACCCATAAATTTTCTCTAAACCTTTACTTAGGATGTTATCTTACTTTTTTGCCTAAGTATTAGACACAATCTACGTTTGGGTGGTCTTTTTTTGTTGCCTTCAAACTTGGGAATTGTTTTTGTAAGTTCAACGAACCTCTTACTTTGCAACCCACCTTATTTTTCCTTCACCAGGTGATGTTTTTCTACCACGTTCGAAATTTCTTTTCTCCCAAGTGAATGTATGAGTGTTGGAAAACCATTTGATGATTCATAAGATGAAATTTGGAAACTTCTTTTGCAAGTTCTGCCTAGGGCAGTATTCTTGAGACTATCTCGAACTTGGGCGGGGTTTTACTAGGTTCTCAAACCACCGATTTTTTCGCTTAAGAAGAGTTTTTGTTAATTAACCCAATTATAGCCAAGTTTGGTTACTTAACCAATCCATTATACAAAAGAAAACCATGAATCTCCAAGCATGTCATGAACAAGAAATAATGGATCCATACATGTAAAAAAACAAAAATTGTACCAAAAAGAGATATTTTATTTATATATGTAAACATTTTTACATCATACTGGCATAGCCAAAACCACTTGGTTTAATTAAAAAAGTTCAGGTGGTAGACACAAAAGGGGTAAAAAGGAAAGATATTTCATCCTAGGCACACAAATCAAACATTAGAACATGAACACCCTCAGTAACAATTTGCAGACGTTCAATCTTAGTAGGCAATTGTAGATTTTCATGTGACTAGAGGAATTACATGAGCAGTCCCATATCATTCCTCACCACTCTCATGCACAGTAGAGCCATGACCTCCTCAAGAGTTTCACCTTGTATAGAAAATGCAATGCAGATGGCATCAATTATCAACCCATTTCAAAGATAATAGTTGAGTCCATTTATCGCCACTTTGACATGGTGGTGGAATTCAGGTTTCACAAGGTGCTCTAGTGCTCTCATTCCCCAGTCCCAATGGAAAAAATTCCTAATGATAGTGTAGATGAAATGCTCCAACATGGTGGTGTTGTGCACATGGGCTTGGCTCAGAAATGCCTCACAAAGGATACTTCTGAGCACTTCTTCCTCCACTTCGCTTTGCACCACAAAGACTTATTTTAGCTAGTCAGAAATGTTCCTAAACAATGGGCTACACTCAATTTCCTCTAGGATAATATAGTCATTAGTGGAATTTCCATCGCTTTGAGAACTCGCCATATTGGATGTAATTGATGATGAAAGAAAAGTGACACTGGCTAGATTTATAGTCACGATTAGACATGATTGTATTCTTCCAAGCTCAGCAATAAATTAATTTAATTCACATTTAAGGTTGGCTTGCATTGATTTGAATTATAATTTGCTATCAGGCACATCACACGTGCCACTCCTTGATATTCTTATGTGTTGCATTAAAAGCTAGTGAAATGATTGGTCCTTTGGTCACTGTTGTTGAGGTTATGCTCGGTTTTCTTTGTTGATACCTATTCCTTGCAAAATTTCTATTATTTTGATCAATTTCCTGAGGAGTGTTTGGGATACAAGAGGTTTCTATTTTAGTAATGACTTTGGTGCCTACTAAAGGTTTTAGCCATACGATAAATTTGAAATTAAAGGATATAGAAGGGACTTTTCTTGGATACACCTGAGAGGTGCTATCAGGTAGGAATATCATTTATTGTAGACTATAATAATTTTTAATCATTGTGTTAATGAATTAAATGATGTTTGATGCATTGATCTTAGTATTATGCATATGATACAATTATATCTCCTTTGAAGATGAGTTATATATCATTTATTTATTGCAATCTAGTTTGATTTGATTGTCATGAATTTTCAATCTTTGTGTTGATTATAAATGGTTATGACCTCTGCTACCACATTAGTTTCATAATTATGAGCTAATATTTTTCACCTTTTATGCTTTCTAGTTAAAATAACACACTATTTTCTTAGGATTAGATCAATTCATTGAAAATCTAGCGAGGGAGTTGTACCTCGACAAAATTTAGAGAAAAGCCACAAATACAATTGTTGGCTTTTCAGAGTTGTTAGCAAATGTCAACTAGTGCCAAATCTAGATTTAGAGTCATTTTCTAATTTATCTATCAAGAACCATTCCATTCATTAATAGATTTTTGGTGACTCAGCTGGGGAAATCAAATTAGCTAGAAGTCTGACAATCATTGTCATGTCATGTAGCAAGATGGTACTTCCTCATAATAATGTATTTCCTATTTTGCAACCAGAATTAGATTGGGTCAGAGTGGAGCAAGAAGAAATCATATCACAATTAAACACACTCATGTGGAGATATAGGACGAGTGCAATTGATTATATTTGAGTAAATGTTGTCCTAGCAAAAGAGGAGGAATGGGCCCACTGACAACCTAGACCTTTGATTGAATGACCCCCAAGGTTGATATTCAAATACTACAACGAACCTCCTCATCATCATAATCGTCAGCCAAATCTTCCATTGTGTCAACCAAGGGACCCACTTGCAAATGGACCTCATAATCCACCTATGGCTCATACAACACAATAATGCCCTTTCCTTAATCTTACTCCAAGTGAGTTGGTGACTCTATCTATTTTTTTATAGCTTGAAATCTCTAGTGCAACCAGGTTGGACCCCTTGCTTTGTCACAGTATCATGATTTACCTCTAGGGTCCTGAAGAGGATTCCCTAAATTCTCTAGTCAAAATGGACAAGATCCTGAAGATCATATTTTAGCTATAATGGTTGTAAGTGCAGTTCTAGGAATCTAGGATGAAGGTACGGAATCCCAATTAATGTTGCAACTTCCTTTTCTTTCGGATCATGAAGAATAAAGATGAAATAATGAGGGATTTTGTTTATCATCTCCAAGCGATCCATCCAAAATATTCCCACCCTAGAAAAATCTGAGATCCGGACATATTCATTTATGCCTTGAATAAAACATATAATTATTTCTAAAAAGAGATAAGATTTGAGGGATTGAGCAAGCCAAGCTAGAAGCAGTGAAGGTTGAAGATGATTTTATCACCATTGGGAAATGGAAAGTAGGTTCAAGTATAAAGCTCAAGACCTATTATAAGACACTTCCCAAACTCTTGACTGGATGCAGCCCTACTATAGAAAAAATGAATTTAACAATTCTTGATAACATGCAGCTACCTAGTGGAAGACATGATCAGCTCTATAGTGATTTATCTCTAAAATTATATACATCCTTTGAAATCAAAAGTGATTATAGTTCATCTATTTATGATGAAGATGATGAGTTGCAAGCAAGGTCACCATTAATCTCAACCTATTCTTTTTATAAACTCTCTCTTAGAGGCTGATTCGAATGATTTGACAGTAACCTCTCTTCTTTCTCAAGAATATGAAGTTTTCCTCTTGGAAGAAATGGAAAATAAGGGTATATGCTTAGGTTTGGAAGGGAATAATGATTCTAGGGATGATGATCTTCAAGAGAAAGAATTGTGGTCAACTCACTCTAACCCTCTTTTTAGTTTTAATGAATTAAGAAATGCATATTAATTGTCTATTCACAAATTCAAGAATCCAATTAATGTTAATTTTGCAAGTGTGGAAAATTGTGAAGCAAATACAATTCATTACCTCTTGGACTTGTTGTATCAAGATTAAACATGAAATAAACTAATTTTAAACAGAGAAAGCCCTAAAGCATCTCATTGTCTCCACTGCTCCAAAGATTTATCAAATTCAGAAGCTCTCCAGATTTGCTGTAAAGCATCGTAACTGTTTAAAATGCTTATCTAGAGAAAGGAATGGATGCTAAATGCTGTGATGTGATGATTTCTAATGAATTCTAGATGATATGGAGCTACTATAAATGAAGCCTAATTGATGAAAGCTACAGTAAAAAGAAACTATGATGCTGTCGTGATATGAAATCTATTGATGCCATGATGCTATGATGATACTAAAATGCTAATCCTAAATGAGTGCTTGATTGCTTGAGTACTAATTCCTACAGAGTAAGTTTGCATAAAGGATGATAATTCTCGGATCATTTTGATGCTTTAGAAGGCTATATATATATATATTCCCGGCAGCACATTTGCACAGGGGTAACACAACAAAGGCTGAGATTAAATCTGAAGATTTGAATGGTATGAGATGAGAAGGTGGAGTTCATCATGGAGGATTGTTCCCTCCCCATGAAAACACCCGAAGACACAAGATGATTGAGAGGATTTCTATAGCGGGTTTTCCCAGAGGCTCTACTCATGGTACTATTTGCATTAATTAGATTTTGAAAAATCTAATTTTATTGAGTATGTGATGAATAGAGGGATTAGATATATATATTTAAATATTTTTTTTTTATTTAAATTAGCAAAAAGAAAAATAATTTAATAAAACAAACTATATAAGTTGTTTATTAAATTAAAATAGAAAGAATATGATAATTAAATTAAAGATTTTTAGGATATCTTTATTTAATTAAGAAGAAATGTGATAAGATAATTAAATAACACAAAGTATTTAATTTTAAGATAGAATTGATGGATAAAGTATAGAAGAAATAATAATGATAATAATTAAATAAAACAAAGTATTTAATTTTGTTTATTTAATTAAGAGGGAAATATGATAAGATAGAAGAACTAATAGTGAACTTAATATAAATAAATATTTCTATTTATTTACTAAGTAGATGAATTTAAGATTAATTAATGAGATAAATTAGTATTTAATTGGTGGAATTACCAGACCATTTTAAGGTATCTCTGATTGAGAGAGAATACATTTACCCACCGAATTGAAGTTGATCAGTCGGAGGAAAGAAAGAGGGAAATTTCTAATCTCTTAGTAGGGGAAGAAAATGGATTATAGTGTTTCAAAAGAGTAATACATAATAAAAGTCAAAGTTTTAGTTTCCATTTTTCATTTAACAAGCCTTTCCACATCCTAATCAGATTCACTCTTTAAATTTTTTGTCTTTACATTTTTTCCCTCATTAGAACGGCAAGGGCATCCTATGCCAAGCCACTGAATAACCCTTTCATCATTTGTCAAAATTGGTGTGGGGTGGTCAAGCAGTGTGCAGAGGGCAAGATACATCTCTCGTATGTCCTCTTCAATGTGTGGCTTAACAACATGACCATGCAATCACATTGCTTGGTCAAAAAAATGATCACCCTAATGTTGTAAGTTGTTACTAAATGTTTCTTGAACACACCTCATATCTGAGGATGATTGAAGCAACGAACGTGGGAAGATGCCACCAATGAGGTAGAGACCCTAATCAACATCATATCTTTCCAATGCTTTGTCAAGTTGTTTGTGATTGACCATATGTCTCCAAACATAATTTGCACAGAGAATTTGAACTAGAATATGGTTTCTCAGTAGGTCCATGGAGTTTGACAGGAACTTGCAAGCTACATCGGCCTCAGAATAGGGGAGTACAGGTTCGATGGGCTCCAGAAATCTACCGACCTTGCAAATCGCATCCTCTACCATCTAGAAATTGAATTTGAAAGCACAATGAAACCTCTCTTTACTGAACGGATTGCCATTGTCTTCCTAATTGTCGTGGGGAACCTGCCTGATGTGAATTCTCGAGTTCAACATTTTTAGTTGTACTGTCAAAAAAAAGGGAAAAAAAGTCAGTAACAAATAACGCTACAGGCATCTAGAAAAAAATGTTATTTACTTCCAACTACTGATTCATCCACTTGTTGAGAAAATAAGTAAATATTGCAATACATTTATGAAAACAAAAGCTCTTAGTTACATGAATCCTGTTTTGTAAAACTACAGATTGGAAAACACATGGTGTTATGAAAACTGCAACCCACTCACAATTGTAAAACTAGATGTAAGTGTAGAAAAAGAGAATCAGTTGAGTCGAGACATGAAAGTCTTATCTAAAACATATAAATTATGTAATCACAAATACACTTGTTGCAAATAACTTGTTAAAAGAAACATATGAATTATTTAATCATAAAAACACTTGTTGCAAATAACTTGTTAAAAGAAACAAATGGATTATGCAATCATGAATACACTCTCAAAGTTGGGAAAAAAGTAGTTGCAAAGGTACATGAAAGTATTCAACACATTTAAAACTCTATCCCTTTGCCTAAAAGAAATTTGACATAATCCAAAAAAAATTGTTATGAGAATTGTATGACATGGTAGTAATAAAAAAAATACGAGGACATATTGGAAAGTGTGTAATGAAAAAAAGGAATCTGCTCTAAAAACACCTGGAAAGAAGCAAACCAAAGTAAATGAGATAGATAATGTATTGACTGGAGAGGTTGTTCCTGCTCATGACAAGTGGAGGGAAAGACATGCTATAAAGTATGTGCAAAGGGGAAAGTAACAATCTGGGGAGAGTGGATTAACTTCGAAAGGTTTCAATGCATATGAATTTGTCAATCATACAAGAAGAGAGAGACACCCATGATGTTCTACAAATTAAGGTTGAACAAATGAAGGCAAGCATTCTTGAAGTTAGCAATTCCATGGAACAAATACAATTGGAAATGGATTATAAGGAAAAGGAAATACCAGATCTAATGCAAAAAAAGAGAATCAGTTGGGTGGAGGCATGAAAGTCTTATTGGAAAAGGCAGAGAAGTTCCCTAACGAGCTTGCAAAAAGAAACATTTGCATACTCTAATCATAAACACACTGCAAAAAAAAATAGTTGTAAATACTCAAAGTGGAGCAGAACAACCAAACACTATAATTAACCACTTAGAAAAGGAATTAAAACACAAGAAGTTGTCATGATGAAAAGAAGAGGAGCTTAATGTTGTTTAGAGAGAGCTGCAATCCAAAAGACATGAATTTGATAAAACAAAGAAGACAATGGAAGGTGTTATTGCACAACTGATAGGTCAAAAGTGAAAGGTCTTGTTACACAACTGATAAATGTCAAATGTCAAAGGTATTTTTGCACAATTGATAGGTCAAAAGTCAAAGGTGTTGTTGCACAAATGATAAAATTTTAAGATGCCACAACAATAGTTCCATAAGAGGTTGGTGGAGGAAGGAATTTGTGTATTGTGGTAGTGGATACAAAATAGAAAGGAGAGCTCCCACTTGAAATAAACATCTACATACAGGAGTAACGATTATCCCTTAAAACAAAATCCAAGCCCATACCATTTCCTCCATAAC
The DNA here is from genome assembly GCA_007258455.2 of Sequoia sempervirens. Lineage (NCBI taxonomy): Eukaryota > Viridiplantae > Streptophyta > Pinopsida > Cupressales > Cupressaceae > Sequoia > Sequoia sempervirens. The sequence goes on from VDFB02026320.1 coordinate 88,368,265, forward strand.
ACAAAAATCACTAGCCAAATTGCTAATCAATAGAAACACAAGGTTGCCACTATCTCTTGTTGTATATGAAGATGAAATTGAACCATCTATGCAATTTGTATTTCATAGTGCATGAGTTTGCAACAATTTAGATGCTGCAAAGGGGATGTTTTTAAGCCAAGTGGTCTTCCTATTTGTTGAAGTGAATGGCAAGGAGGTGAATTGTATGGGATTGGATTTTGTTTAAAGGGATAATCAACTTGCTTCCCATCAAAATGCAATGCAAGATTCTTAGAAGCATCTATTGACATACCCCACTATGTTTTCCAACCTGCAATTATTCAATGCATTTTGATTTACCATCATATCACGATTTTGAAACCCAAATTTTGGTCCACCAAAGAGTTGTAATAAAATCAAGAATTATCATTTGGAAAGCTAGGTGGCTATCACTAGCAGGCATAATCCTTCTAATAAAATCAGTTTTATCATCAATCCCCAATTACTTTTTATCATTACTTAAAGCACCTACCTTTGTTATTCTTGAAATTGAAAAGATAATAAGATCATTTCTATGGAAAGGAAATATTGATGAAAAAAAATTCCTTAAATCTCCTTGGAAGGGCTGGCAAAAAGGAAAAAATAGGATGGGGTAGATATTCAAAATCTCACATGGAGAAACAAAGGGTTTGTAGCTAAGCTTGCATGGAAAATGTATGATAATCCAGATGCCAAATGGGAAAAAATATTGCAATCCAAATACCTAGATAATGAAAACCCAGCCAGAATATTTATAGTGGAAGACCCCCCAAAAGGGTCTGCAATTTGGAATTTATCATAAATAGTAGAAATCTCATTACAAAATATTCCTCCTGGGAAATAAATGATAGCAAAAGTGTCAAATTTTGGGCAAATTCATGGATTGGGAAACCTCGTTTAGTAGTTAATTAGGAGCTTCAAGAAATAAAAATGATTATATGTCAAGCTTGGGGTGAAATTTTTTAGACCATGTTCACTCTTCAAATCCATTAATAAGCAAAGTAACTTGGAAAACACCCCCATCCACATTATTGACTAATCAACAATCTGAACTTTTTAGCAAATGTTTGAATGAAAGAATAGTTTATTTTTCATCAAAGTCAGAAAGAATAATATGGTTAGCTTCAAAAGTAGGATCATATTAGATTAAGGAAGGATATGCAGTTTTAGCACAAACCAAATATTCTTTTGAACCTTAATGTGCATTTTCCTTCTATTGGAACAATAAAGTTCTCCTAAAAGCAAGGACTTTTGCATGGCTGGCCTTGTAGAAAAGGATTCTAACTAGTGATTGTCTAGTTAAATTGAAGATTGTTGATCCTTTCAAGTGCCCATTATGTGAAATGGAATTTGAAATAGTGGATCATTTATTTGTGCAATGCATTATAGCCATTCAATTTTGGGACTTTATTAAAAACAAACTTCACCTGTCCATCCCATTGCCTAATTCTATCTGGGATCTTTTCCAAGCTTGGCCTCTTTTATATTAGACATCTTTTTTTGCATGCATTTGGTTCATTACTTTGGCTCTAGTAATTTGGAATATTTGGTGGGAACGAAACTTTAGAATTTTTAAGAAAACTAAATCCCCAGTGGATCTGGTTCTCTTGAAAATAGAAAAGGAAATTTCAGAGGGGGTCAACTCATGTGTACAAAGAGAGAAATTTATCAATTCATCCTTCATGAGTTGGGATAGTTCTATTATGAAATAATGGAATCATATCATATTTCCTTTTGATGGTAGTCTGTCTCAAAATGTAAACAAAAAGATTGATAAAACAACAATCAAATGGTCTCCCCCTCAAAAAGACTTTGTGAAATTGAATTTTGATGGGGCTTCTAAAGGTAATCTAGGATTATCTAGGGTACGAGTGTGTATAAGAAATGCATCAAGGGTAGTATTGGAACTCTCTTCTTACCACTTGCAATTTGGCACAAACAATTATGCAGAGGCACAACCTCTCTTGTTTGGTTTGGAATTGGCAATTCAAATGGGTTTTTTAAAGCTTCATATAGAGGGTTATTCATTAATAATTATTAATGCACTTAGGGCAAGGAAAATCCAAAATTAGAATTTGAATTATGTGCTAAACAAATCTTGGTCACTTCTAGATAAGCTCGATTCTTCAATTATTTTGCATACTTACAGAGAAGGGAATAAGGTAGTAGATTTTCTAGCTAGGCTAGGAAGTGACAAAATAGAGTTAAGGGATATTCATGATTTAAATGTTTTAAATTCATTTCCACAACTTCTAGAGTTAACTGAGCAAGATGTGATGACCATGTAGGCAAAGTTTTAAAGCTTTTTCTCCTTTATTTAGTACACAACATGGTTGTAATGCCATGTAGCTTCTACACTTGTTGATGTATGGCTCCAATGTCATACAATATTCTATCCTCATGATTTATTACAACATGTGCATCTAATGTTTTATTTCAAGTTTGGAAGATATTGGGAATTGTGACATCCTAGTACAATATTCACACATATTAATGGGAAATATGTACAAAGGATATCTGCTACGAAAACTATGTAGAGTTTAAATCTTATTGGCTAAGGATATTCTTGCACCAAAGTACTCTCTTTGCACATCTGAACTAGGCAATCTGTACAAAGCTCATCTTTCACTTTGAGCTCAATTCATATTTTGAAGCTAATTGATGTGACGGGCCTACTTTAAATGCTTCAATAGTTGTTTACTGCATTACCATGCATCACCCTTCATCTCCCTGTGGTACCATGGTACATAATGTCACTTTACTTTAGTATACTGTGCTACCACATGTCTTATTTTGATCCCATGCGGTACCGTGGTTTTCTTCTATCTTAGCTTTTCATCATCCTTCTGTGATATAATGGTCTCCCTATGCTACTATTGATCTTTATATCACTCTACCGTGGGCTGCATGTTAACTCTTCACGGTATAGCGGTGAAAAGGTATAATACTGGTTCCCTTTACCACACTACCATGACCTATTTGGTAAGAGGCTACGATAATGAGGTAAGAAGTGAAATACATTTAAGGTATTTATATAGATAGTGGTATGGTGGTAAATTTTAGTTTTGCATGGGTATTGTAAATGGGTTCTCTATAAATGGGTTCTTATCCCATTTATGCAATTATGTAATGTGAATGGGTTCTCATGGGATTCTGCAAATATGTAATGGGTTTTTTGTATATAATGGGGTTCTTATGGATTATGCAATTATGTAATGGGGTTTTTGTAATGGGTTAGGTAGGAGGTTAGGGTTTTGATAGGTTTCAAGTTGCAAAAATGGTAACTTTGTTACTTTTGTAATTGGATTGTATCGGCAAACTTTAGTTACACAAACTATAACTGGGGGTTTTCTTTCCTAGTTCTTTCCCACCAATATGTTCACCTAAACTAGGATTTGTTAAAAATTATACATATTTATTAATATAAATATAGTGGCTTGCCACTTTTGTAGAAAAATAAAATAAAATTGAGGAGAGTTTCATGAAATTCGTAAGGTCTAAAAAACACAAGAGATTGATGAGAACCATACTATCGATGTATAATTGCAAGTTGAAAAACATTGTGTGATATACAAACTACAACCCACTATGTTTTCCATCTTGCAATATGAAGGTCGACTTAAATACATTGTTATAGTGCACATAACAAAAAGTGCTCATTGTAGCAAGCCATTTTACTGTCACATGGATTATTTTTGTTTGCACATTTATCAAACATCCAATGATATGTTTGAAGACCATAGTAATATAGAATCTATATATGCTTGGAGGTGCGTATGATCTTCCATAGTGGGATGGGGTATTCAAGATCTAAATCTTAATCAAGCGAGAAAGACCATAAACCTACCATTGAAACTTATACCCAACTCATGTCACTATCCATGTCATCCTTTTCAACCATTGACAAGGGAAACCAAAATGTCTTCCATGTTGAACCAACAACTATCCATCCTATTTCACCAAAGGAGCATCAAAAGTCACCCTGTAAGGAATACAATACCTGATGCAAAATTCTATTTCACAAAATGGTAGTCATAGTATTCTAGTTCCACCCACTTTCACCTCATTCAACCATGTTTATCCAGCTCATCCATTTCATGTTTTTGCACCTTCATAACACCTATAGAAAGTGAACCATGTCACACACTTGACCTCATTGAGTGAAAGCATGACATCATAGATCTCTCTTTTGTGTGAAGATCAAAATACTCCCTCTCATTATCCTAGTTCATCTCAACATTCCATTCCATGTCATGATGCCATACCATCTCATGATCAAAGTATGTCAACTCCATACCATAATCATAGTGTATAAATTCATTAAAAAAAGCTTTCCATCCATTCAATAAGTCAAGACCCCCAAGGTATAACCATTTCCTCACATCTCATGATAATCCTAAACATTCACAAGATCCCATTCATGAAACACAAACATATAAGCTTGGTTCATCCACCTTTATAAAAGCTGGTTTTCTCATACAATACGACACACCTTCATGAGTTCCATTTACCTGCACACCCTAATATTAAAGCACATGTAATTTCTTATGGCCTTGGCTGCATACCTCCTTCTTAAGATGTTGGTAGCTTTGTCAAGCATAAGCAGCCTCCCTTTACATCAATACGTCCACCTCCTCCATCATCTTCACCATCTATTGTTGGACTATATCCATGAACACTTCCATCCATCATGGTCCCATATGTTCCTAATGCATATCCCTAGGTGCCCTTTCAAGAAAAACAAAGGAACATACCCTTGAATTCATTCCAACACCTTCCACTTCAAAATCCTCTCATTTCATAAAATCCCTCTATGGTCTATCCAAGCAATTGGGATACTAAACAAGAAATGCATAAATCAAAGAATCCACTAAAACCTAAATATCATCATGTCTCACTAAAAAGACATGCCAAAATAAAGAAAAATATGCACCAAAATCAAAAGCAAAACACTTCCAAGAAAATGGAAGGTGTCTATTAAGAAAAAATGAAAAGGCTATCAAGAAAAATGAAAAGTGAAAACAATGTGGGTTCCAAAGAAAGAAAAAATCTATGCATTCAAAATAAAAAATCAAAATTAGGTATCCTACTTTTCTAATCCAAAGAGACTCCATTATTGCACCATCGTCGAACACCATTATTCATCCTCCAAATCCGTTTTCCGTCCTTATATTCCCAACTTTATTATCCCAACCCACTCTCAATCATTCAAATTTTACCACCCTTAAAGGTGTGTACCAATGTTGTTCTTTCCAACATTCCTTCATAACGACTCCATTCCATACTTCCATCCAAGCTTCATCCCCCATTCCATAGCTTTAATCCAATCCTTTGAAAGAATCCTTAACCCCCTTCTGCCTACCCCTATCCATTCCATTATCTTTACCAATTTTCCTACCAATGTTTTTAACTGGGAACATGTTAGCCATGGTCTATAAGAAACATTTATTTAGTGGGGTACTATCTTCCACAAAGAGACAATTGAGTCCTTCATTCATATCCATACACCTTCATTAGCTTCCCTTTCCATGGACATTCCTATCAATTCATATCCACTAGCTTTCACATCCATACACGTACCCTTGCTTGTACACTTGGGGGAAAGATTTTTCCATTCGTACAATACATTATTGATTATCCTATTTCCACTCAGCCATCATATTCCTTTACTTATATTCCATGCTATCCACTTTATCCATCCACCTTCCTTTGATCTTGCATAAAGTATTGGGGCAAAATAGCAAGAAATTGAATCTAATGCATGCTTTATACCATGTGTGTCTTTCATCCTCTATATCACTTGTCGTCCATGTCATGTTTCCTTTCATTTCCATTTATCTTCCATATCCATGTCTTATCGTTATAAATTCTCATACCTCTTACCATGGGGGAATGTTATTACTTTTACATGCCATCTTTGGAGTCCTCCATAGGTCCTCTATTTCTCCTTTGTATTAGATCAAAAAATTTGGGTTCCCATGTGATTGGTTCCCTCCACCCATAGCATTCCATATCCTGATCCATCTATCTTCATCCTCCATATAGGGTGTATCCTTACATGTCCTATCATTAACCCATATCATTGATCCATATCCATCTATATGTCCTTTGGTTTTCATCTTGACTAAGGAATACGATCTTTTTTATCATTACCATTTAAATTCTTATTTATCATTGCATTATCATTGTTATGAGTAAAACATTTAAAGAAACCATAAACTCTTTAGCATACTAAAAAATTGGGCTTTACTGAGTCACAACCCACTGTGTTTTCCATCCTACAACAGTTTTGTGCGTTGGTCCTTATCATATGCATTAGCATTTTCATTTTTTATTATCATGATCTTACATATTTATCATTTTTATATTGCATGCATGATAGCTTGTGCTTTATCTTAACTCTTGTTTGTTGTCTCCATCAATATCATTATCTTTTTATATCTTTTATTTTCTTATCACATTCTGAGGAAGCTCAAGGATCTCTACACCTTGTTTTGTACAAAGGAGAGTGAGGAATGGGGCATGAGTCCTTCTTATGTGTGTGTATTGAGTCAATTTTCCCTATGATGATTACAAAAAGCATAACCAATAACAAAGGGGAAATAATTCTAACTTCTATGATGAAACAAATGATCACTCCATAGCCTTTCCATTCCATTCATTTCCATATCTATCCTTCCATATCCTTTCCTCCCATATCGAATACATTTCATAAGCCATTTATATGATTTCCTTGCATCACATCAATGCATTTCATTCCTTTATTCTTTGGATCCACCTAGGTCATTCATATTTCTAAATCTTGCATATCATTTTCTATCTACAACTCAAAAATGATGAATTGATAGCATTTCCATTCCATTCATTTGCATATCCATCCTTTCATATCCTTTCCTCCCATATCGAATAATTTTCATAATCCATTTATATGCTTTTCTTACATCTAATCAATGTGTCACAATCCTTTCTCTGTTGCACCCACCCAAGTCATTCATATTTCTAAATCTCGCATATCATTATCTATCTACAACTCAAAGATACCTTCATCTATCATAACAAGATTCACACCATACCATACAAAAACAATATGAAGAAAATATCAAGGTTAAATGCAATCAAAGATTGAGGGAAAGAACCATATCAAGAGTCCATGTTCAATGTGAGTTTGTTTCATTTCATGCATGTGAACGTATCTTCCAGCTCTTAGACACAATTGAGGTTTACAGTTGGTGTTTACAGATCTCAATTGTTCACATGTTCATATATAAGTGTGAAATATGTATCTTCTTGCTTGAAAATTGTTACGAAAGTGTTCTTAATTATTGTGACTTACAAATGTATGAGTTACAATGTTGTGTTCTACTTGTATACTTGAAACAGACTACATGCCTTTTGTATACTTCAAAATTTTTTAGGCATGTCTATCTTGATGTTGTTTTTCATTGATTTCAAAAGGTATTTGATGTCAACTACATGCAGAGTGAGTTGCTTCATTGTGTTCTCATGGATTTGTTTGAAAGATATTATTCATTCATTTGGTGATCTACAACCAAAGTGGTTGTTGATATTCATATCAAAGTCCTTGTTGTTCACTCATTACTTGTTCACATGGTGTTGGTGCAAAAGGTATTGATAGTTGTTGCAAAATTTTGATAGAGTTGTTTCATGACAAAGTCATACATATTGAACAAGTACTCATTGCACATTCATCATTCACATTTTATTTGTGATGGATAATACATTTTGATGTTGTGACTCTAAGGTATTTAGTGGATAGGTTTTTGGCATAAAGACATGATTGGTGTTTGTTGATGAGATCTTCATGCTTCTGCAAGGATCTAAACCAATGTCAAAAGCATAATATTTTGCATCAAAGTTATATGGTCACAATGAAATGTTACAAATCAATTACATGTTTGAATCCCATTGAGTTTTTTTTAAGTTTTGCATTCTTTCATTGCTTTCAAGTTTGTTCTTAAACCATATATGAGGTTCATTATGCAAAGTTTATAATAGGTGTACTCTCGTCTACAAAGTTTCATTATCCTTGAGTGTAATTAAACTACCTTTTAAGGGGTACCTGATTGAGTTCATGTGATTGAATTTTTTAGGCTGTCATTGATAGGTTTACTATGTTCAATGATTTACTATTATGCTTTGATAGATTTTTTGCAAGCATGTGTAGCTTGTTGAAAAGCACCTATTATAGGATTCTAGAAATTGCAGCAAGGAACTCAACTATTTGATTAAATGCTTTGGTAGACATGTATGAAAAATGTGGTAGAATAGACAAGGCAGTGAATTGTTTCATAAAGTTCCTTGAAAAGAAATATGGCCTCATGTTGATGGAATTCCATGACAATCCATATAGCAGAAAGGAAACAATATGGATTGTCATGGCATTACATCACCATGTGACCACATTTCTTTTAGGAATTTTATTAAACATTCCACTGCTTTTTCTATGATGTTGCTTACTATTATGCTTTGATATATTTTTTGCAGGCATGTGTAGCTTTTTCAAAAGAACTTGTTTTAGTATTTTAGCCATAGTAGCAAGGCAGTGAACAATTTGATAGAATTCTTTGGTAGACATGTATAAAAAATGCGGTAGCATAGTGAACTATTTCATATAATGCATCAAAGAAATGTGGTCCCATGGTGAAGGACTACCATGACAATCCATATTGCTAGCAATATGGATTGTCATGGTAGTCCTTCACCATGGGACCATATTGACAATCCATATTGCTAGCAATATGGATTTTCATGGTAGTCCTTCACCATGGGACCATATTGTCATAGCAATATGGATTGTCATGGAAATCCTTCACCATGGGACCACATTTCTTTGATGCATTATATGAAATAGTTCACTATGCTACTACATTTTTCATACATGTCTACCAAATCATTCTATCAAACTATTCATCACCTTGCTGCTATGGCTAAAAGCCTAAAATAGGTTCTTTTGAACAAGCTACACATGCTTGCAAAAAATATATCAAAGCATAATAGTAAATATGGATTCTCATGGCTTCAAACACCATGGCTAAACAATAAATATGAATTGTTGAAAAAAATCATCAAAGCATAATTGTAAATATGGATTTCGATTACATTCCAGCACCATCATCTTGGAATTCCATGACAAGCCATAGACAAACAATAAAAATAGTTCATTGTCTGGTTTATGGCTTGTCATGGCATTCCAATCACCATGGTGTTGCAATTCCATGAGAATCCATATTTACTATTATTCTTTGATAGTAAACACCCGATGTTTTCCAACAAGCATATACATGCACAATATGATCCCAAGTTAGAAAACATAGTGTGAGGTGAGTATATGTCTACCAAAACATAGTGGCAACCCATAGATAAGAAATCATACATAGAAGCAGTTCATTTCCTAGTCTACGTCTTGTCATGGTATTCCAATCACCATGGTGTTGCAATGCCATGACAATCCACATTTACTATTGTGCTTAGATAGTAAACACCAGATGTTTTCCAACAAGCATATGCATTCACAATAGGATTCCAAGTTGGAAAACATAGTGTGAGGTGAGTATATGTCTACCAAAACACAGTGGTGGCAACCCATAGATAAGAAATCATACACATAAATAGTTCATTTCCTAGTATGACTTGTTATGGCATTCCAATCACCGTGGTGTTGCAATGCCATGACAATCCATATTTACTATTATGCTTTGATAGTAAACACCCAATGTTTTCCAAAAAGCATATACATGAACAATACAATTGTAAGTTGGAAAATGTAGTGTGAGATGAGTATATGTTTGCAAAAACATAGTGGAAACCCATAAATAAGAAATCATACACAAAAATAGTTCATTTCCTTGTCTATGCAAATCGACCTTTATATAGTATTGTCCAGCTTATGTTGAATAATATGCAATCATCCAATCAGGTTGACTAAGATCCATTCATGGAATCTATGATTGTCCTAATGCAATGTGGATCCACCATAAGTTCAAAAAGTTACAATGTACAAAGTAGAAAATTTGACCTCCTAGGACCTGAAATAATACCCTTAAGATATTATTCACAAAAAAAATCCATTAACTTTGTGCTATGCCTTAGGTTGGAGATGCCATATACACTAAGCCTCCATGATTCTTGTTCAGAACTGCAAGTTGGCTTAGACGGAACCTACTTGGATAATTCTTCATTGTATTCAAGGATGTTTGAATAAATCCAATTATCAATGCTTCAAGGACATACATCATACTATCAACCATATGGTTGATCAATTGGATATCAAAGTTGATACCAGAACCTACCCAACTGAATGCTTCGATTGGGTATTGTTCAATTGGGATTGATTCAATTTACAATTTTCTCTTGCTTCAGTCCCATTTGGCATGTGATAGATTTATTGTCATTTCTATTTTCATTTTTCCCTTCTTTGGAGGGCTAATGTGTATCTTAATTAGATGGATGTTATGTAGGTGTACTAGTTATGGCTATTGTTTTCTCATAGCCATGGTTCTCTATATTTTTCTCAACAAATTTGTCAATAAAAAAAGAAAAAATAGTGCTATGCAATTGTTCAAATAGACAACTTTCGCCAACAAAAATTATGTAACTTTAGAATCAAACACACATAATTAAAAAATGAAGTAATATGTATTATGACAATTCTACAACATAAATCCATTAAGTCAGAACTCTAGCAGCCCAAACCTTATATCAAGTTGACCTTCCATTTGAGAATTTCCTGAGAAGTTATTTCCTCATTCTTAACCACAATTATACTCTACATCGATGTTGTACCATCCATATCACAAGATACTCATTTCTATGCAAAAAGATAGAACAAGGTTATCATATGTTACAAAAACAAATGGAACTTATATTTCAGGGATTTCTTCTATCAGGATGTGGAAAGCTACTTTTGTTGGCATGTAAAACAAGGTCATAATTGGGAATTGGTAGCATGTAGCAGTATTAAATAGTCAATATTTATTCTAGTGTATACCCTCATGCATGGACATTCTAGATATGTGCATTAAGTTGAAGATTAGAAATACCTATTGATTATCCTAGTTTGAGCTTAGCATGTCTTTAAATTCAAACTCCATATTGATACATCAAAGCAAGTATATTATAACCTCTAATGTCTAACTTACATATTTGTATTCTAGATTTACAAATTTATTCTAGCAATCAAAACAGGAAATGTGCAAGGAATGGTGCATTGTTTGGAAAAGAGGAAAGAAAATTATTTAAATTAGTTTATAAATGTAGCCGAGACTAGTTTTTGTGATCATTTTGCATGCATGGAACAAAGATTAAATAACAATATCAAGAAAAAACAATGTAAACTAACCCCATAAAGTGGTAGATTTATTTAAAAGGACTAATCATTTCATTCTAATGCAAGAAATGAATCAGAGTACTAGACACAATCTTTGAATCTTACCTAGGAGGATATGGGTTGCTTCCTAATCCTCAGCCCATAAAGTTCCAAAGTTATCACAAAAAACTAATAGTAATACTAATCTTTTCATTCTAATGCAAGCAATAAAACAAACAATGATAATGGTCTTTCAATCTTATCTAATCACTGTGGGCTACCTTGGATTCTACAGCCCCCAAAAAAGAATAAAAATGCAATAGAACAAAACATTGAAGTGCACAATAGAGAATACACTTCTAACAATAATTATGGTATTATGTATGGAAGCTTACACAACACAATGTGCAATGGATTCTCGTTGTTAGCTTTAATGAAACTGTAGACCATAAATATCTACAACAGTCTAAAGTAAATGGTAAAATACATATAAGATAATGGATAGTGTAATTGCAAGTTGGAAAACACAGTGTGAGGTGAGTATATGTTTGCCAAAACACAATGGCATGCCATAGATAACTAATCATACATACAAAAAATTCATTTCCTTGTCTATGGCTTGTCATGTCATTCCAATCACCATGGTGTTGGAATTCCATGGCAATATAGATCTACTATTATGCTTTGATAGTAAACACACAATGTTTTCCAACAACCATATACATGCATACTGATTGGAAGTTGGAAAGCATAGCCTGAGGTGAGTATATGTCTCCCAAAACACAATGGCATGCCATAGATAAGAAATCATACATAGAAGCAATTCATTGCCTTGTCTATGGCTTGTCATGTCATCCCAATCACTATGGTTTTGGAATTCAATGACAATCCAAATCTACTATTATGCTTTCATAGTAAACACACGATGTTTTCCAACAACCATATACATGCATAATGTGATTCCAAGTTGGAAAACACGGTGTGCGGTGAGTACATGTCTGCCAAAACATAATGGCATGCCATAGATAAGCAATCATACAAACAAATATTTTGTTGCCTTGTCTATGGCTTGTCATGTCATTCCAATCACCGTGGTGTTGGAATTCCATGACAATCTAGATCTACTATTATGCTTTGATAGAAAACACACAATGTATTCCAACAACCATACACATCAATTCTATAATTACAAGTTGGAAAACATAGTGTGAGGTGAGTATATGTCTGCCAAAACACAATGGAAAGCCATAGATAAGCAATCATACTTACAAAAAGTTCATTTCCTTTTCAATTTCTTTTCATGGCATTCCAATCACCATGAAACCACATTTCTTTGAGGCAATTTTCAAATTGTTCACTACCTTGTCTCTATTGTTGCTTATTATTATGCTTACTAATATGCTTTCATAGACAAGGTAGTGAACTATTTGAAAAAATGCCTCAAACAAATGTGGTCTCTTGGAATTCCATGACAAAAAAATGCAATTTGTAGCTGCAATTATCACTCTAGTATGAATGAATTAATATCTTGGACAATAGTATTTGGTTCCATAGGTGGAGTTCCCTATAGTTGTGGGTATAGTTTCACAATATATTGTTGATACCTCTACTGAAGATGACAACATATATCTGCAAGAAAAACTATATTACTTGTTAAATAAGGTGTTTCCCACTTTCTAACAAAACTTGGTTAGGGGGTCTCCATATGCAAATATCACTCTAATTATCAGTATATATCTATAATTATCACTCTAACTATCAACAATTATTTTGTAAAAATAGTACGAGATGAGAATGTCTGCCAAAACATAGTGGCAAGCCATACATAACCAATCCCACATAGAAACAATTCATTTCCTTGTCTATGGCTTGGCATGGCATTCCATTGACCATGAGACCACATTTCTTTCAACCATTTTTCCAAATAGTTCACTGCCTTGTCTATGTTGTTGCTTACTATTATGCTTTCATAGACAAGGCAGTGAATTTTTTCAAAAAATACCTCAAACAAATGTGCTCTCATGGAATTCCATGACAAAAAAATACAATTGGCAACTACAATTATCACTCTAGAATGAAGAAATTAATATATTTTAGAACAGTACTTGGTTGTGCAAGTGGAGTTCCCTATAGTTGTGGATATAGTTATTACCTATGTAATGTGAACTAACTACATAACTTCTTTTAGGTTGACTATGTAAAAAACCTATATTGTAATTTAAATTGTGTCATCTATCTATGAGAATCTACTTATTAGTTATGCAATGTGAAGTAATGCTTTCAGTTTGAAAGATGTGCAATGCAATGAAATGGAAAAAATAAGGTGTTTATAAACTGCAACCCACATCACAACATACACAAACCCTTGTGGTTTTCAAGCCTGTATATGTACATGTGCATTACAAATAGCAAGAACACCAATTTCTTGACATTATCACCAATAATGAGTAAACTTGTTCACAGTGGTGAAATACGGTGTTAATGCTTCTTGGTAAATAGTGGGTGCTTATAAAATAGTTCCTTTCATTACATTTCTAAGGTCTAAATAACAAAATCTTATAAAGACATTCATTTTCTTTTCTAAAATTATAAGATGCAAAACATTGGGTTTTACAAAACCAACAACCCACTTAAAGTTTGAAAAGAATTTACAAACAAAAACCCTTGTAACATTTTCAACCCCTTTACAGCTAGAAACCAAAATGATTAGAAACCACTCAACTCACTTTTTATAGTCTCCCCTTGTTCTCCAACGTTTCACTTGCAACTCCACTCTCCAACCTTTCACTTTCAACCTACAGAATGAAAGAGAAAAATACACAGTGCCAAAGGTTGTTGGAAATAATGGGTGTTTATAAATCCATGTTTCATTACATTCCTATAGTTTTAATAACAAAATATTTCAAAGAAATTCATATGTTTTCTAAGATTCCTACGATTTTAACAACGTAGCTATAAATCCACATTTCATTACATTCCTATAGTTGTAACAACAATGTGGCTATATACATACAAAAATGCATGAAACAATACATAGAAACTTTCACCAATGCATATAGTTGGTTAGAAACACCTCACCTCAAGTCAATTGGTCCTCTCCCCTTCTTGTGGTGTGCCCTTGCTCTCCAATGTTTTGATTTCAACCTGCAGAATGAGAAAACCCAAAGAACAACATGTTTTCCAAGTGTCTTCCAAGAACAATACCCATTACAATTTAAACCACATGTCTTAATCACATCACCACCCTTCTCGTGCTTAATGGATAGCTTCTCACACAAGGCAAAAAAATGTCTGCGTAATTCGATGATGGAACACCTCCTCGCTTCCCATGTTGTTTCCTTATGTTGTCGATTCTATCACTTCTATCATCTGTCTGGTAGGCCCCACACTACACCATCTCTTCATGTTATGTATGTTACCATATATGTAGTTATTTATGTTTTCATACATTTTTGTATGTACATAGGTGCTTTTTGTCAAGGAGTTAGCCGGCTCTGATTTAAAATTATTATACAATAAAATAATTATGTTAGAAAAAATAAATAAATTTTTGCTTAATTAATATATATATTATACTTTTAAATCAAATAATAACAAATATTATCTTTATTAATAATAATAATAATATAGCAAAATGGTGCTACTAATTTTTTGTGCTTCTAGAGTTTTGGGTGCTACGGACAATGTTGGCGAAGGCAAGGTCTCCCATGGTGATGTTGATGTCTCTATGCTTGTGCTCAGGAATAACGGTTTGGTGGGGTGCACTTGTGAACAAGAGAAAATGGTTGTGCACCTATCTGGTCGTGTGGGAATCAAAATGCAAGGTGTGGTCAGTGGTGGCTACCCTGTTTCAGCCAAAAACTCCTTTCGCCCTACTATGTCTTCCTCTAGATCTAGTGAGGGAATCTGTGATAGTGGTGTCCCCTATGTCATTGGCTCCTTGGAAGATGGTTTGGTTGTGGGCGTTACAAAGCAGGCTGAGAATGGTCAAGTTTCTTCTTGTTGCACATTTTCTTATGCTTTTGTTGATGCTTACAAATGAGATGTGAATGGTGGGGGTTGTCATGAATTGATCAGAGCATCCCCTAGCACCTTTGGTCTTAACAAAAAAAATCTATTGTGGCTAGTTCTGAGCAAAAATTCCCCTTTCTAAACATGGTCAAAAATGTTGATAGATGCTTAGCACTCCCCTCAGGGTGATCCCACAATAGTGGTTTACAATTTTTGGCCAAACTGGACACTGAAATTATTATTTTTAAATAAATCTTCACATTCGAGCACCTATAGCGGCTAAACCATGAGGAATTTGAAGATGATGCAAAATAGAGTCTCGTCACATTTTGTCTGTAGATTCTAAATATATTTTTTTCAAAAATTTTGGAATCAGATTGCACTTCCTTTTCCATCTCCCATGAAAACTAGTTTTTTTCAAAAAACAACATTTTTAAAAAGTGACGCACACCGTATACTATATAACTTTTTTTCCATGAGGGATAAAATTATAATTCTTTCAAATTTAGATTTGTAACTCTCACATATAGTGCTTCTACTTGGTTAGATAGTTTTTTATTAAATATTTTTTCTTTAGTAATCAATTTTGAAGTCAAAATAATTACACAAGTTGAGACACAATGCAGCTGTATGCTTGTGCTTTTTTTGTATATATCAAAATTTAATTTTTTTTTTTTGTTGGATTAAAGATTTTAATAGTTGCACTCCTGTATTTTCAAAAAAAAAAAATGATACTTTATTTTTTTCCACATGTGAGACTAGAGACCTTCATTTTTGATGAAAACCTATGTTTAATAAATTAAGCTTAAAATAAATACATAATAAAAGAGCCAAACATATTAAAATTACTCAGTTCGAGATAGCTCCATTCTAAGGACTACTTGATTCTAGTTAGGTTTGTGAAGACTCCTCCATTTTCATCCTCAACTTGAGCTTCGAAGCGTAAAAAATTAGCTTTTCAAAGTGCCTAAGGGGGGGAATGAGGGCAAAGGGGGGGTTCGGTTGAACCCATAGTGGTTCACTCGAACTTGGGTTCGACCGAACCTAGGTTTGGCTGAACCCCCTTCCCAAAAGTTTCAAAAAAATTTGTCTGTGCATGCATTGATTTGGTTTAGTCGAACCCTGGTTCGACCGAATGTTTCTTTGGTTTGTGCGAACCTACAAGTTCATTTGAACCCCCAAAATAATTTTTTTTTACATGGGCTCATTTTTTGTGAGTTTTCCTTCATCAAATTTTAAACCACTATTGTGGCTTCACCCCTCGAGATTCATGACATGGACTAACTACCTCCGATGAATTCGTTAACTCTGGCAGTTGTATCGGGCATTGGCAGGTCGATCTTTTGGTGCAACAGCAACCATGGGGCCGACAATTGGTATCAGAGCCAAAGGTTTCAGGTTCAAATCCTCTTGGGTAACACTGAGGGGGAGATTGTTGGCAGATGGTTAGCACTCCCCTCAGGATTTGTGAAATGGACTAACCACCTCTCATGGATCCATTAACTCTAGAAATTGTATCAAGCATTGACAGGTCGATCTTTTGGTACAATGACAATCGTGGGGCTGACAAAAAAATCACAGGTGAATGTTGCTTAGTCTGTTGGTGTTTCTCAATCTAACGCCCCCAATTTTGGATCTAGCTCAATAGAAAATTCTTTGCACATGATGCACTCAAGTATGAACAATATGAGGGTAATTCTATGCTTGGAAAAACCTCTGAAATTGGATTTTGATGATAGTCTTCTAAAAGAACTAGGTGAAAATGAAGAATTTTTTTCTAAGAATTGTTTAATTGGTAGATTCAGTAACTTTGGGCCTAGCCTTCCCAAGCTTCATGAATGGATATTGAAATCATTGCTTCCTCTAATGGAAAAAAACTTAGAGATCTACCCTAGTGCAAAGGGTGTTTTTCATCATAGTTTTTGACAGTAAGCAGGATAAACATGTTATATTCTTAGACACATATGGTTGTGGGGAGAAAGCACATTTCTTTTAAAATCATATCACCCCAACTTCAATCCATCCACTAAATCCTTTTCAATTTTATTGATTTGGGTTCGACTCTCGAACCTCCCTCTTCACTATTGGTTTGAATCATGCTTTGTAGCTATTGGGAATTCTCTTGGTAATTTTATTTAAATATATGTGAATTCAAGGGATTTCATCCATACAACCTTTGCAAGGATTCTAGTTGTGATGGACACCTCTAAAGCTCTCTTGGAAAAAATCATCTTGAGCACAAATGGTAATAGCTGGTCACAATCTTTGGACTATGAATGTTTGATTTTCAAGTGCATAAAATGCTTCAAAATTGGCCACATTGTAGCTAATTGTTCAAACACTCAATCTCAAGCAAAATGGGAGGCTACTTGGTGGGAAGATTCCTCTCCCAAACACTATTCTATTTCAAATTCCCCTTTTCCAAAGAATAAGGTTGGCAACAAGATGGTGGAGAAGACTAATGAGCCCCTTTCAGAATTAAAGCGTGATCAAAATTTACCCCCTTTGGGAGAATCTTACAGAATTGATGGTATTGATGATTGTGGTGTTACCTCTCATTGTCTCGCTCCTAAGGTCAGTTAGGCTTCATTAGAAAAATAAAGCATTGGTTCTACTATCATGGTTGGGGGCACCGAATGACAAATAGTAATAAAAAAGAAAAGGAGCGCTAGTCAAAGCTTGAAGGTTTGTGAAAGTATGTGTCTTTGGGCTCACTCCAAATTGGGTGGTGAGAAACAAAAGATTTTAGGGGGTGGTGTGGGACTTGTAGCATAGAAAAAATAAAATGTCCTCCTCAAACTAGTGGAAATCAAGAAAAAATTACAACCTCATGTTAAATTTGGAGTTAAAATAGATGACATTATTTGTTAGGTAGCTGGTCACCTAGATCTGGTTTAAATTTTTTTGTTTTTAGTTTAATATCTAATTTTTTAGTTTTGGTTTCTAAGAGTGGCATTAGGAACAAGTAGATAGTGTTTTAAATGGTCCATTTTGACCATGGTTGAATAAGATAGTTGTAATCTATTACCCTTGGGGATGAGATCCCTCTTTGTGGTCTCACCTAGTGTAGGCTAGGCCAATTTCTTACATCATAATACAACTCATCTCTTATAAAAAAAATCAAATAATAACAAATATTAATTATGATAAGTTTTTTTTATTAATAAGCTAATCAAAACAAACTTTTTCTACCTTCATTAGAATTACTGTTATTTCTTTTTACATTTTTTTTATTTAAACTATGTTTTCTTTAATTTTCATCCATTAACAAAAATTTTAAATTATAGGTAATAAATTCTTAATTATTAAATTTATTTATAAATATTCGATATCATTAAAGATATGGTTTCTTATTATCTATTAAAAATTAAGTTTTTGATTAAAAAAAGTAATTTTTTCATCATTAAAAATATTTTCCAACAAATTTTATATAAAAGTCTTAAAAAATGAGTCATAGTACATTTCATTTTTTTCATATGCATCAATATTTAAAATAAGTCATTATATGCATCAATATTTAAAATAATTAAAATATACCTTGTTAATTGTAAACGAATTGACTCACATAAGTATAATAAATATTTTAGAATATTACGATCGATAGAAAAAATTAATGAACTTATAAATTATAATTATTATATTAATAATATTAATTACATAAAAAATTATAATACGAGGCTAATAAATTACAAGAATGGAAATAATTAAATTAATTATTATAGATATCATAGACTAATATAAATAATAAGTATAGATCTTATAAATTGAGTTAGATGTGAAATAATAAAATTAAAAATATTATAAACAGAGGAGCTTTTAGAAATACTTAACATAGAATTATTAAAATTACACATACTACTTCTCAAGATCTTGTTATGTTTTCTATCATAGTAGAATTTTTTTATCATGATATTGGGGTGCAAGAAACATATCATATGTGAAAAACTCCTCTTGTAATATATATTTATACAAACTAACATGTATTTTATAATATAATTAACCCACCTTTATTGAGATGTCTCATTAATTATTATAGAAATCATTTGTGTTCTATAGAATTTTAATATTCAATAAGGCTGCAAAATCAATGTAATGAAAAACATGCACAAGATAAAAAAATATGATACTAAATATGCTTTTATGTAAAGGAAATTTTTAGGGGGTAACCTTCAAAAGTAACCTAATTTAAGGAGGGTCTCTCAAATAGACTTCAATAGATTTCAATAAGATAGGCAATATGACAATAGTAAATTAATCAATAGCTCTTATATATACAATATTGTAAGTGTGGAAAATGTAAACTAAATACAATTAAATGAACCTCCTAATGAAACATTATATCAAGATTAAACATGAATTAAACTAATTTAAAACACTGAAAAGCCTGAAGAGGTCTCATTATCTCCTATATCCAAATATTTATCAAATTACAAAAGCTCTCATATTTGTAAGCACTGTAACTATTTAAAATGCCTATCTAGATAACAGAATGGGTGCTAAATGCAATGATGTGATGATTGCTAATGATTTATAAATGATACGATGCTACTGTAAACTATCCTGACATGAAACCTACTAAATGAAAGTTGCAGTAAAAACTAATAATGCTACTGTGATATGAAATCTACTGATGCCATGATGCTATGATGATACTATTAAAATGCGAATGCTAATGCTTGATTGATTGCTTGGTTGCTTGAGTACTAATTCCTGCAGAGTAAGATTGCATATATTGGGATTTCTTGGATGATTTTGATGCTTCAGAAGACTGTATATATAGATTTTTGGCAACAGTTTTGCACAAGGGTAACACAACAGAGGCTGAGATTAAATTTGGGGATTTTGAATGGTACAAGATGAGAAGGTGGAGCTAATCATGGAGGATTGTTCCTCCTCATGAAAACACCAGGAAAGATGAGAGGAAAGATTTGAGGTAGAAGATTGAGAGGATTTCCAGCAGGTTTTTCCTCGAGGCTTTTCCCGTGAATGACAGTTAAATTAATTAGATTTAAAAAATCTAATTTTATTGGTGAGTGAATAGAGGGATTTGATTTGTGCCTTTATTTGAATATATTTGATTTATTCAAATTCAACAAAACGGGAATAAATAATTTAATAAAATAAACTATAGAAGTTTGTTTATTAAATTAAATAGAAGAAGAGAAGTATGATGTAATAATTAAATAATGCCAACTATTGAAGTTGTATATTTAATTTAAGATAGAATTTAATGGATAAAGTATAAAATAAATAATAATGATAATATTTAAATAAAACAAAGTATTTAATTTTGTTTATTTAAACAAGAGGAAATAAAGTGATAAAATAGAAGAAATAATAGTGAACTTAATAAAAATAAATATTTCTATTTATTTACTAAGTAGATGAATTTAGGATTAATTAATCAAATAAATCATATTTAATTAATTAGATTATCTAGACCATTTTTAGGTGTCTACATTTTTCCCCTCTTTGAAGTGATTTGTTTACGCATTGCTTCAAAGAAAAATTTATGTTGTTGTCGCTAGTATCGACGAGAAATTTTTTAGAATGCCCTAGACATTTTTTCAGGTGATTGATGGATATATACCCCCTCAAGAGATAAATTAATGATTTTTTTGATTTTTTTGGAATTTTTTAGAATATTTCAATTTTTTATGATTTTCTAATGATTTAATGATGATTCGATGAATATTTGATGATGAAATAATTTATCTCCTGATAATTGATGTAGAAAGTGGTCCTGGATGAATTTCAATTAATCTCCCCTTTAAAAAAAATAAATCAATCCCATAAAAATCCCTTTTCAAATAACCTATAAAAGGTTAAAAAGGTCTTTTTCAACTTCATTTGTGCATTGTGACTTTTGAAAACTTGTGAGAGATATTTTTGTGCTACATGGAGCAAGATGTTGATTCCATATCACACCCACCGTTTCGAGTGAGTTCGACGACATCAGCGGCCAGCCGCGTTCAGACCTCTGGTATCTCCATTATTTTTCCTTGTTTTTCGTGCATTTTTTATTTTTGGTGTGTTTTTTAGATTTTCCAATTTAAAACTATTTTAGCGCTTCATTATTCCATTGTAGCACTTTTAGATCCTGTTGTAGCACTTTTAGAATCCGTTTTAGCACTTCTATAATTTTAGCTCTTCTAAGGTCTATTTTAGCGCGTCCATAGGTTAGGTTAGTGCTTCTCAAAGTTTAGCGCTTAGGTTAGCCATTGTAGCACTTCTGTAAAATGTATTAGCTCTTTTAGAGTTTTAGCGCTTTAATTGGATTCTGTAGCACTTTTACTCCTTGTTTTAGCACTTTTCAAGTTTTAGCGCTTTTTCAAAAAACATTAGTGCATTGACTAAATAAAATGGTGCTTTTGATAAAATAGCACTTTGTTTAGATGTAATAGCACTTTTATCTGATGAAATGGCACATGTCTTTGTTTTATCACTTTTAATGTCCTTTTAAGCGCATTTATATCAAAGTGTTTGTGATTTTTGTCAATTTGCTATTGATTTTCTTGATTTCTGATTGTATCAGATGTTGGTTTGATATGAATGTTTTTTCTAATCAAATACATGATTTGTCGATCTCATGATAGGTGAGGTATGATGTTTGTTTTGATGATAATTATAGGTGAGGAATAATTAGAATTGACATACCTCATGATAAGCGAGGTTGATTTGATGTCTTGATGATGACCTCATGATAGGTGAGGTTGATTTGATGTGTGCTCATGAGATTTGATTAGAATTATCACCAAGAGCTGACTTGATTTGATATGGTATCTTGATGTTATTTGATGATTGATATGAATTTATTGACTTTGATTTTTGTTGTGATAATAGGAGCGATTGGGGAACCTCTAGATTCGAGAGTGTTTCCCTTGGACATTTGATTTCATTCCTAGGTTGGCATAGCCTGAGACGGCTATCATCACACATTGTGGATTGTCTCCTCTTCTTTATATGCCCCATATTAGGATTAATCAGGGTTTGTTGACAGCTTTAGCTGAGAGGTGGCATAGTGAGCACAACACCTTTCATCTTCCTACTGGCAAGATGGCAGTCACCCTGAAGGATGTTTGGTGGATATTACAACTTTTGATTGTTGGAGATGTGGCCATATATGATTCGAGAGAGCAGGGTGGGACTGATTCTCTTCGTAGAGTGTTTTAGGATGATCATATTGTGGGAGAGTGGATTCCATGGCGTGATATGGTTGATGCATATGCCAGTTTGTTGATAGTATTTGTTGGTTTCATTGGTGGATTCCTTAGTCCTGATCGCAGGTCTAAGGGATTCTCAGTTGGTTGGGGCTGAGTTTTGGAGAGCATGGTTGTTCATGGCACCCGATTCGCTTGGGGCATGTGTTTGCTTGCCCAATTATATCATGATTTACATTTTGTTGTGTATCTCAGTGGTTGGATTTTATCGGTCGGTGCTACTTTGCTTCAGGTATGGGCGTGGGAGCACATAGTTGTCACACATCCAGTTCCAGTTGGACAGAGGCCACCTAGGAGACCTTATGTATTCAAATATGCTAGCAGGTTTACCCAGTCTAAACTGGGTAAGTTAGAGTATTGGAGGAGATTTATCGACGACATAGAGTTTGTGACATGGCGTCCCTTCCTAGATTGTGATAATTGGGATGATGATGATGTCCAGCTACCATTTCTTTGTCAGTCAATGATCTTGATTGGTCGTGCTCATCAGGTTTTAGAGATATTTTTTATCAGACGTGTCTATAGACAGTATGGGATAGTACAGGGTATGCCCTAGGGTGTCGCTTACTATGCTCATCGGCAGTCAGATACAATAGAATGGGGGCCTTGTTTGTCATATGATGCGGCAGTTCAGGAGTTTCAGGCTTTACCACCATTTGTGTGGGACATTCGGTTAGATATTGTTGAGGCTCCTCTTATAGTAGATTATGTTGATTATTGTTCTTTGCATCCATTTACATGCCTTACCATTCTAGATGAGCCTGCCCCATTACCTTCAGAGGAGGATGTTCTTGTCACTTGTGGTCAGAGACAGAGGAGATAGGATGTTGGAGGAGTTGACGTAGAGGATGTTGGTGTGGTTGGTGAGGCAGATGTCGAGTCTGAGGTTGATGTTGGGGCAGAGGAGGATGTTGATGTGGAGGAGAATGTTGGTGGTGAGGAGGATGTTGGTGGTGAGAGTAGTGGAGATGAGAGTAGTAGAGATGAAAGATTTGATAGTGGAGAGGCTGCAATTGGGTCAAGCCCTACCTTAGATTTTCCTGGTGAGACCATGCCTCATAAGAGGCAGGCTATGGGAGATGTTTTAGTGCAGAAATGGATAGTAGATCTTTAGGTGCAGTTAGAGACTGTTTAGGAGGAGCTTCTTTAGACTCAGGGTTTATTAGAGCAAACGCAAGCTCAAAGGCAGGTATATACTAAGTTGCATACAAAGACTCTTTCAATTGTGCAGGCTTAGTTAGTCATAGCTCAGTCACAAATTGCATCATTGATAGCTAAGAGAGACGCGGCGAGATAGCTCGGGCTCAGGTTACTTCATTAATAGCCAAGAGAGATGCAGTTAGGTTTGCAGTAGAGGGTGCTCAAGCTTTGGCTAATAGATTATAGAGACTAGTAGATGGTTCCTCCTTAGAAAATTACATGTGAGAGGTCGCTCGCATTGGTGAGGATATTGAGTTTCATAGAGTGAGGTATTATGATGCAGTGCCTTCTAAGCATAGAGTGAGCTACGTGAGGTCCTGTTCTGGTAGGTCACGATCCAGGACTGTCAGTGCAGGTGTTACTCAACCATTACCCAGAGATCCCAAGGATCTCGGTTCCTCTGGTGGTAGGGGTCTTGATCTTGGTATGCCTACACCATCTGGAGCCAACAACACATGATTATGTCTGTCATGTACTTTGATTATCTTGATATACAACCATTATTGATGTTTTATCTCTCTTCATTTTAGACATAATTGTATACTTGACATTGTTATTTTGATATATATGAGATGCAATAGATTCTATGGTCCATTATGTGTTTTATATAATTTTCTGATGGATGCATTTTCTTTTGATGTTCTATATGCTATGTGATGGTTTTATTGTCATGATGGTATGCTTTGATATGATTTTGTTCTATCTTTGATGCAACTAATGGTAATGTATGGATGCATCTTATATGGATACATGATGTATATGGACTTATGATTATGGATTGATGTGCTTAAATGATATACTATATGTGATGTAAATGTAAATATATGGATGAAAATGTGGAATGATACATGATGTAATAAATTTATGGACTGTATTATCAAATGGATGGATTATATGTGAATATGTGATATAATAAATGGATGAATGTAATGAGTTATGATGATGACGTATTTGAATGATATAGATATATCTATGTTTAAATGTATGAATGATGAAATGATGATGCAAATGTTTTAAATATATGTAAATGATTATGATGATGTAACTATATGATCATGATGTTTTTTTTGTAATTTTCAAGTATACTCAGACTATTATAAAAAAATATAATTATGTAAGGAATGATTCACCAATCTTTGTAACAAATACTTTGCAGATGTGACACTATTATGGATGCAGCCTACTTTTTACTATGCAAATATACATGTAAACATAGGCAATTTAACAATACTTTTGTGCTTTTGTATCATCATTGAGCTTTAAAATGTTGAAAGTGAGTACACGCATCAATGGTATAATGTAAACTAATGATGACCTGAGTACTACTTTCATGATTTTTGATATTGCAAGGGAATACAAGCATCGAGGTATAATTAAACCGAGATGACCTGAGTATTTCTTGCGTAAACAAACAAAAATTAACCACTTTCCTATGTGAATTGGAATGTCATCCATGATACTTTGTAGAGCATTTCCCGCGACGATTCACACAGTAATTATGATTTATTCACAGACAACAGACAAAGAAAATACCATTTCTTCTTCTTGCCTTCTCTAGTTTAATACATCATTGAGTTGCTCCAAAGAAATAATAACAATGATCAAAAGTACAACATATCTTAAATTTTCTTATAGTATTCAATCATTTATTCAAATTAGATCATCCATCCTGATTTTATGATGTTTTTGTGTTTTTGAGATTTTGGATCAAACTAAACTAAAGACCTATCCTAGAGGCCTCGGAGGTTGATCAAATATTAGCCTTGCCTATGTTATACATGCAGAGACCACGTAGTTCGACTGACATAGACTCATGTTTTTGGCTTTTTGAGACTGACTTTTTTACTTTTTTTTTTTTGGATTTACTATTATCAGATGGATGTCCAATGTGCCTTTGATAGTGATTGTTGTTCCATGTTGGGTTGTGTTTTGAACATTGTTTCTATTGCTTTTGTCCAATCATTGTTTGTCTATTTGAGTAAGCTCCATGTTTATGTTGCCCCCAATGTTTTTTAGATGTTTCCCCCAAGCTAGGTGAGACATGACCACGTGATATGATATGATAATAGTTGTAAAATGATGGTGGAAGTAACGACCATGACATGTGTCCAAATAGATAAGAGAGTTGATTCAAATTACAAATAGCGACTATTTCCAGGTTTTCACTATATGTTTTAATTGCACCTTTTCATTCTTTTTGATTTTTTTTAATTTTTCTATCTTTCTTTTTTGTATTTTTTTGTCACTAGGATACCTGTTTGTCAGGTTTTCATCAAGGTAACTATTTTCATAAACTATTTCATGCACTAAGTGATTTAGGTATAGAACTTTCTGAGATGGATATTGTTGATAGGTTCATCAAACAGATCCCCTTCTGGTGTAGACAATTGATATGCTCTTGATCCATACACTGATATGATAACAAAGGGTCCTAACCAGTTAGGTTCAAACTTCCCTTTCTTTTCTCTATCTTGTTGATTTCTAGGGTTTTCCTTTAGGACCAAGTCGCCAACTTGAAAGACTCTAGGTTTTAACCTATGATTGTAACTCCTTGACATTCTTTGTTGGTAGGATTTCAAATGATTTACTACTTGTTGACAACGTTCATCCAGCAATTCTAGTTCTTGTAGCCTTGAAACTCTGTAATCTTCATCTGTTATGAGACCCTGTAGTGATACACATAGTGATGGTATTTCTACCTCAATTGGT
The DNA here is from genome assembly GCA_007258455.2 of Sequoia sempervirens. NCBI lineage: Eukaryota > Viridiplantae > Streptophyta > Pinopsida > Cupressales > Cupressaceae > Sequoia > Sequoia sempervirens. The sequence continues at coordinate 88,394,749 of VDFB02026320.1, forward strand.
AGAATGTCCTTTAATCCATACACCAAGGCATATGGTGTAGCTCATGTTGGTGTTCTGATGCTAGTTTTGTATGCCCATAATGCAGGATTTAACTGAACATGCCAATCACGTCCAACATTGTCTATCGTCTTCTTTAGTATCTTTAGGATTGTCTTGTTTGAGGCTTTTGCTTGTCCATTTCCTTGTGGATAGTATGGTGTTGAAAAACGATGTTGAATATGGAATTGTTCACATAATTCTTGGACGTCCTAATTTTTAAAAGGCTTTCCATTGTCTGAAATAATAGATTGAGGTACCTCGTATCGACAGATGAGATAGTTGAGTATGAAAGATGAAATTTGTTTCTAGTGACAGTCGTCAAAGGAACTGCTTCTATCCATTTTGTAAAATACTCTGTTGTTCTGATGATGAACTTGTTCCCATTAGATGAAGAAGGATGTATTTTCCCCACCAAGTCCAGTCCCCATTGAAAAAAGGGGCATGTGAATGTGAATGGTTGTAACTCTTGCGTCGACACATGAATTAAATTACCATGAATCTGGCATTTCTGACATATTTTAACATATTGATATGCTTCCTTCTCCATGTTCGGCCAATAATACCCTAATCGAAGGAGTTTCTTAGCTAGGGTTAGCCCACTTGAATGAGTCCCACAAATACCTTCATGGACCTCTCGTAAAGATGTTTCAGATTCATGATGCTCCAGACACCAGAGAAGAGTACCATCTAAACCTCGACAGTAAAGGATGTCAGCAATTAATGTATGTCGTGTCGATTGACAGATAAAGTTATGTTTTTGTTTTCTAGAGAGGTCAAGAAGAAGAATGTTATCTTTGAGGTAAGTATAGATCTCTCCATATTGTGAGGGTTGAATTTGGGGTATGTGGCATATGGTTTGTGAATCAGGGTTATCATATGCAGGACTAGATATCATATGCAGAACTAGATACTTGTTCAACCATAAACTCATATCAACCTTTCTTTTCTGATAATTGCAAAAGGGATGCAATTGTTGCCATGGCATCTGCAGCTTTTTTTTTCCCTTGGTATTTGCTCAAACTTGATATCCATGAAGTATTTTTTAGATCATCTATCATTTTCTTATAAGGAATGAGTTTCTCATCCTTTGTTTGATACTCATTATTTACTTGATAAATGACAAGCTATGAGTCCCCATACACTTGCATTTCTATGATTTTCCATTCAATAGCTATTTTGATGTTGATAATCAATGCTTCATATTCAGCTATATTGTTTGTGCATGGAAACTTTAACCTATAAGAACTTGGAATGGTGTGTCCTTGAGGTGTGAAAAATAGAATTCCTGCACCCACTCCTCTTTGTTTATATGATCCATCAAAATATAGTTTCCATTGTTGAGTTGTAATATTCATGATGTCAGCATCTAGATATTCAATGTACATTGGATGATGATCCTGTAATGGAGCTTCAGCTAATTGATCTTCTATTACCTATCCTTTGATGGCTCTCCTATCAACATATTGGATACCAAACTCACTCAATGTCATGACCCATTTTGCAAGTCTTCCTATTAGAGCAGCTTTATTGAGTAGGTATTTTAATGGGTCTATTTTTGCTATGAGCCTGACTGTATGAGTCAACATGTAGTGTTGCAATTGTTGGGTTACAATTACCATTGCTAAACAAGCCTTTTCTATGAATGTATATTTTATTTCATATACGTTGAGAGTCCTGCTGATGTAGTAAATTGCTTGTTCTTTTCCTTTAGAATCCTCCTATGCTAATAGAGCTCCTAAAGATATATCAGTTGTTGCAATATACAATAATAGTGGTATTTCTGATATTGGTGGCATGAGTATTGGAGGTGTTGACACCAAATATTGCTTTATCTGGCTAAAAGTTGTTTCACAGTTCTGATCCCTTTTGAATGAAACATTTTTATGAAGTAGATGATTAAATGGATGACTCTTATCTGCTAGCTGGGAGATAAATCTCCTGATGGATTGTAACCTGCCTTGTAGGGACCATAATTGACTGATGTTTTTAGGCAGTGGCATATCTATTATTGCCTTAACCTTAGCTGGATCCACTTCAATACCTTTTTCTAACACTATGTAACCAAAAAGTGTTGCTGAAGTCACCCCAAAGATACATTTCTTTAGGTTCTAAAACCTTACATTAAATTTTTTCAGTCTAGTGAAGATCTTATCAAGTATTTCCAGATGTCCTTCTCTAGTGTGTGATTTTGCTAAGATGCCATCCACATAATCCTCCATGAAAGTATGCATCATATCATGAAAAATTGTGGTCATTGCTCGCTGATATGTTGCACCTACATTTTTCAATCCAAAAGGCATGACATTCCAGCAAAATGTTCCCCAATGGAAAGTGAATTTCATCTTTTCTTGATCCTCAGGTGTTATTTTTATTTGATTGTATCCTAAGAAGCCATCCATTATAGATAGCATGGCATGTCCTGCTGTTAGATCAACAATTATGTCAATGATGGGCAAAGGAAAATCAGCCTTTGGTAATGCCTTGTTTAAATCCCTAAAATTTGTGCATATTCTTATGCTATTATTAGGTTTGGATACTGGCACAATGTTTGAGATCCATTCTGCATAATCTATGGACCTAATAAAGCCTGCATCTAATATTTTTTTTAGTTCAATTTTAACCATAAGGGCGATGTGGGGATGCATCTTTCTCAATTTTTGTTTGACTGGTTTGATTCCCTTTGGTAGTGATAGATGATGCATTAGGAGTTTTGGATCCAATCCTGGCATGTCAGAATAAGACCATGCAAAATTTATGTGTCGTTGCTCAAAGAATCTGGTGAATGTCAGCTTCTCCTGTTCTGTCATGGATGCTGCTAGATGTAAGATCTTTGCCTCTTCAGATGTTCCTATATTTATAGACTGTGTTGGCTCTACCAATACTAATGATTTTTCATGGTAGTGTTCTAGGAGAGTGTCAAATATTTCATCCTTCAGTGCCTCAAAAAGATTTTCCCAGTTGGATATGTTCTCTATTTTTCTCTTTTCAAAGTCTAATGCTGCCTCAGAGAGGTTTTCATCATTAGATTTATTTTTCCTGTTATCATTTTTGCAACTGAAAGATTTGGCACCCTCCTATTGTAAAGTATCGATATAAGTGTTATGGATAGTACTTGTATTATTTTTGTCACATCAGAGATAATTTATGATGGTGTCATCATTTGAAAAGACTGGTATAAGACTAGGTTCAATGGGTTCCCAATCAATAATTTTGGGGTACATTAAAGGTAACAAGTCATTGGATTGAATAAGGTCAACTATTGTAAGTGTCATGGTAGCTAGGTGGTCAAAGTTATTTGTAGGATGTTCAAGATCTATGATAGTACTCACCTCCAACTTTTCTGACTCACTCGATGTATGATCGTCCTCGCTTGAGTTATCAATATTTGTTGATCCCATAACAAATGTTCTATTTCCTGAACCTTGTCCCTCCTCTCGTGAGGGTGTATATACTTGGATAATATCAACCTCTTTATCAGTATATGATGTAGCAGATAGATGATCCCATTCATATTCATTTGAGTCTGTGTCAGAGCCATCTCTCATTTGTAGTATCCTTTCCACTACTTTTTGGGTTTCTTCTTCTTTTTGTTCAGTTATGTAGCCTAATCCAATTTTGTCTTTAGGCTGTAATGTTAGAGGTTGAATGGGTTCAATAATACCATCCTTTCTCTTGCCAATTGGTCCTTGACCTTTGTAACTCATTTTCTCTAAAATGGCCTTCCCTTTTCCATATTGATCTGTTTTGATGCTGACGTTTGCTAATGTTGAAGCTTCCTCGTCTTTGTATAGCCAACTGAGAATGGCTTTGTCTTCTGACTCATCTTCGGGTGTACCTGCTTTTATAAACCTTTCATTTAGAGTTGTGATGGGTTGTGATGATCTTGGAGATTTTAATATGGGTTGTCCATATGTTTTTGGTGATGGTAGTAACTATGATAAGCACAAAGACTGCTCAAGAGAATATTCTCCTACACCATTTTCCTTTATCTGAACCTTTTTTCAAAGTTGTTGTGATAATTCATTTATAGGACCTTCGGTGTTTGATGTGTCTGTGACAGTTATTTCTTTCTCTAGATTCTTTTTCTCAACCCATTTAGATATAAAATTTGGTTGGCTATCCATAGTGGATGAATTTGAAGTATTGACCTCTCTATTATGAGGTATTGAAGTGTCTTGAGTTGCTTTTAGCATGCTGCAAGTCTGTGGATTGTTGTTGTCAGCTGATATGGTGACTTCTAGTTCGTTTACTCAAAATTTCAGACATTGATGGTATGTTGAAGGTACCACTTGCATGTCATGGATCCATGGACAACCCAATAGTATGTTGTATGTTAGATCTTTGTATAACACTTGACAAACAATTTTTTTGACAATCGGCCCTACCTGAATTGGAATTATAATAAGCCCTCTAGAAGACCTTTCTTCTTCATCATATGCCTTTATTGTTATTTTTCTCTTGGTGTCAATGGCGTTGTCAGAATAGCCTAGTGCATGAATCAGTTTCAAGGTACAAATATTTAAACCAACTCCTTCATCTATCAGGACACATTTAACACGGTGTTTGTGGATGAGAACTTCTATATGCAAGGTTGCATTGTGTGGGTGGTTTACAGATACATCATCTTGTTTAGAGAATGATAGATAGTGAGGTGTGGTGAGATGTCCCACCATGGCTTGGAATTGACAAACATCCAAATTATTAGGGACTGTTGTAGCTACTAGAGCTTGTTCTAAAACTTCCTTATGTGATGGTGAAATTTTGAGAAGTTCTAAAATGGATATTTGCACGGGTATCTTTTGTAATTGGTCTATGATATTGTATTGATGTGATGGGGGAGCATTGTTTTTGGAGGGAATTCCTTTTAGTATTACTCTAGATTGTCCCCGTGTCGTTATATTGACTTGTGGATGATCTTGTATTTCCCTTATATTTAAAACATTGATTTTATTATAAAATGTTCTTGCGCTTGTCCTCATGTTTAGTGATTCAATGTCATTGTTGTTTGTGTTATCCTTTTGAGTGTCAATGTCATTTTTCTCTACCTCGGAAAGGAAAAGAATGGTGGTGTCATAGACATAGTTTATACTTTTTCCCTTACCACTAGAAGAAGACTCTCCTTTTTCATAGTTGGGTAATGGATTGATAAATGCAGTGTGATCATTGTTTGTCTGAGGCCCTTCAAAAAACACCTTGGCTTCGATCAAGTCTTGAATTAGGTGTTTTAGTTGCATATAGTCATTTGTCTTTTGTCCTTTATTCTTATGGAAATTACAATAATCTGCATCGTTTCACCATGATGGTTTTACCTTTGGCTCCTAGTTTTGAGCTTTTGGTAAAGTAATAAGTTTGTTCGCAATGAGTTCTTTCATTGTTGATTGCAATGTTTGTCCTAATGTTTGTTCGCAATGAGTTCTTTCATTGTTGATTGCAATGTTTGTCCTAATCGGGTGAATTTTCATCGATTTGATTGTCTTTGGTATGACAGTTATGATTCTCCATTATTGGTGTTATTGTTTTGGATAGTGCCCTGACTGTTGTTTTTCTTTTCATTTTGATTTTCTTTGGCAATTGATGTTGTCAAATTGAATACTGGTTTTACATTGTTAGTTGTAGGTTCATTGCTTCCAGTATTTATGTTTTTCTGCCAAAATTTTGTCTTGTCATTGTTTCCATAGTGATTTGCATTGTTGGATGTTTCACTATAGTGCTTAATCACTCCTCGTTTGACTAGGGCTTCTTCAATTTTAAGCGCATTCTCTATTACTTTTTTGAATGTTGATGGACATTGTAATTCAAGTCTATAACTCATTTGATCATTTAAGTTGTCTATAAATAATTCAATCTTCTCCTCTTCAAGTTTAGATCGAGGATACCTAGCGAATAACTTTCTCTATCATTGTAAAAATGATAAAAATGTCTCACCATTTTTCTGTTTCAGATTATAGAGATCCTTTATGGTTACATCATGTGTTATGTTGAAAGAGGATTGAGAGATGAATTTGTTAACTAATTCTTCAAAGGATCTAATCCCTAGTTGTAATTTTGAGAACCATTCCATACAATGGGCTCCCAAACTCCTAGGAAATAACCTTATGAGGTATGTATCTTCTTGCACAAATTCGAGGCTCATTGTTCTAAATTCTCCTACATGGTCAATTGGGTTTGATTTTCCATTGTATTTGTCATACTTAGGAAACTCACAATGTCTTGGAAAGGGTATCATATCCACACATGGATGAAAAGGGTAAGGAAAAATGTCCTTTAATAAATGTGTTTTTGTGGTTCCTATTTGCATGTTTTGAACCTGCTGCTATAGAATTTTCATTTGAGCTATTAAAGCAACTACTTGATTTGTATCATGGGTGTGGTTTGGTTTCATCTCATTAGTTCTAGATGTTTGCTTCAACCGATTGATGTCAAAATCTTTCAGAAGTTTGGCACCTAACTCTGCTAACATTAAGAGGTATTTCTACATGTCTTGTTCTAAGACCTTTTCCATAAATTTATGAAAATTTGGGTCTTGTTGTGTGTGTTGTATATCCTCTTGTGTTATTTCGTTGTTCTCATGTTCTTGGTATCGAAAAAAAGGGTTCTCTTCAGTCATGTTTATATTTTCAGTTTCTTTTTCTCTGAGTTTTTTCCTTTGCAACCTTGTTAAGATTGGCACACAATTTTTTTTGTTGTTTTCCCTCACTAAACTTAGATCTTCTATGTGGTGTTAGTGTCAATTTGATTTTTAAAGAAGCCCAATAGAATGATGTATTCTATTGATGGGGCTAATTTAAATTCCTGATTACTGAGTTTTTTGTCTCGTGATGGTAGGATGTCAAAAATCCTGATGAGGAAACTTGGCTCACTAATCTAGGTTTTGTTTTGATAATTTGGACACTTTGTATTTTGCAAGATCTGGTTTTTGTGTGAAACAATTTTAACTTGTAAGAACCTACTTTGTTTCAAGATGTTAGGACACTGTCTAATCTGTAAAATCTTTCTAACTGGTAAAATCTTATGTTTTTGATGTTGATCTATCTGACGGTTGTTCTGGAAGTTTCTTTTTTTTTCTCCTTCTATGGATGTGCTAATATAGAGGGCAGATGCGCTAAAAAATAACACAGAAGTGCTATAATTTCTGGTAAAAGCACTGTAAAATAGTGTGTAAGCACTAGAAAAAAATTCAAAAGCGCTAAAACAGAGCTGAGAAGCGCTAACACACAACTGATAAGTGCTAAAACAGAGTGTATACGCACTAAAACAGAGTTCAGAAGCACTATGTTTTTTTGTGGAAACGCTAAAATATGGATCAGAAGCGCTAGAATGTTGGACACTAGGATTTCCTGGCAGTTTGTTGTGCTATGACAGAAGTGCTATGAGACTGTTCAGAAGCACTAAAACAGAGTGTTGAAGTGTTATTTAATTTTCTTTTGAAGCACTAAAACAAAGGTCAAATGCGCTATAGTTTGTCCCAGAAGTGCTATAGTTTTTGTTTAATTCCAAGCAGGGGGTGGCAATATGGGTCTATCGTAAGAATTGATCAGGTCTAGTGGAGTATTCTATAGCAGGTTGTGGAATGGAGGATTGTCGAATACGATGTCTATGGTTGAATTCCTATGAAAGAGCATTTCTTTGAATATAGGCTTGTGAAGTCAAAGGTTCTATAGCATAATCATCAATGTAACTCCTATTGAAATCATGGAACCTATGGAAGAATGTTCTATGATGAAGCAAAGTATTCCTATTTTGATACAAGAAACCTCGTCTTTGCAAAAGATGTTTGTAACTAAGTGTTGTTTTGGGTTTTCTAATTCTCTTGGCAAGAGATTTTTTGACAAACTTAGTGGTTTTCCAATCTCTAATCATGTATTCTTAGTTTTTTATTTTGTATTGTTTAGGATGATCTTTTATCTAAATTTTAATAATTTTTGGAATACACAGTACTCAAATGAAGACAGTTGTTTATAAGAGTTTGTAATCTACATAGATATTGTATGTTCAAAAGAACCACACATGGTCCTATTTTCACTGGTTTGATAACAATAAAACACTTCAGATAGACTCACTCTTAATAGTCAAAAGGTCATCATTATACTCAACAACCCACATCTTAAAATTGCGTCGACTCACACAGTCGTGTCACTCCCTAGAGGGTGGCCATTTTTTTGTCTTTTCTAGGTGCATACTCAAGGTTAGATTTCCCAATCCCCTGAGCAAACATTCTTTGGCAATTATGTGGTGAGTGTCTTGGGGGCAGATTCTACCCTCCCCTTGCACTTTGAGTATTACAATGTCTGGTTATTGACTCGGCTGGATACTACACTAGGTTCTTAGAAAGGGTTTCCGTTCAGAGCAGCAATAATAGACTCCCTCAGGAGACCTCCCAACCTTTAGAACAAAGGTTTTAGGGATGTTTATCTTGCACACTTCCGAAAAAAGTGGGTTTCCCCTTATTTGCTTTAAATTTTATAATGGGGTGGAAAAACCTAGCTTTGGTTTGAACCCACTTAGGTCGTTCCCGTAGGGTGAGTACTTTTTCCCACTATGATAGGCCTTCTAAAGGATGTAATAAAACTTGAAAAATGCATAAAAAGGATGAGTCTGGATTTTTGAATCACCCAGTTAAGGGAAGAGAATATGCCTATCAACCAATCAAACACATAAACCACTTGTTCAAATTTTAGAGCCCAAATGAAAAAAATTTCTAATCTATGTGTAGATGTTGCTTCATGGTGAAGATTTTGCTTCACAAAAAGACATGGTGTTCATTTTTAAATCCCAAGTTGAAAAATCTGGTGACTACCCTAAATTGGTAAACTTTTAATCCAAAAGAAAATGTGACTATCGTAGGATTGATTCATTTTAAAACCAACTGAAGAAGTGTCTATGCTATATTGATTCTTTTTAATCCAACTAAAGAAATTAAATTTACTAGCCACAGACGCATCGGTCCAAAAAATGAATTACATAGAAGCATTGTGACAGTGCTCAAACGCACTATAGAAATAGACAAAAGCGCTATAGAAATAGACAGAAGCGCTATAGGAATAGACAGTAGTGCTATAGAAATAGATAGAAGCGCTAAAACAGATGTTGAATATTACTGTTGGTTTGTGGTAGTTGTATGATTGAAGCACTAAAACAGTCCTTAGAAGTGTTATGATTTTCCTTAGAAGCGCTAGAACAGTCGTTAAAAGCATTATACTTTTCCTCGAAAGTGCTATAAAATCTTTTGATCACGCTAAAACATATTACATCAAATTCCTGTACAAAAAATTTCTAGAAAAAATTGTTAAAAACATGGAGTACAACCCCACAGTGGGCGCTAGAATGTAAGTGCACAGAAAATGTAAACTAAATACAATTAAATACACCTCTTAATAAAAATTTGTATCAAGATTAAACATGAATTAAACCAATTTAAAACACTGAAAAGTCTGAAGACGTCTCATTGTCTCCTATTTCCAAAGATTTATCAAATTACAGAAGCTCTCAGATTTGTAAGCACCGTAACTGTTTAAAATGCCTATCTAGAGAATGGAATGGATGCTAAATGCAATGATGTGATGATTTCTAATTATTTCTAAATGATACAATGCTACTGTAAACTATCCTAAAATGAAACCTGCTAAATGAAAGATACAGTAAAAACTAATGATGCTACCGTGATATGAAATCTACTGATGCCATGATGCTATGATTATACTAAAATGCTAATGCTAATGCTTGATTGATTGCTTAGTTTCTTGAGTACTAATTCCTGCAGAGTAAGTTTGCATAAATTGGGATTTCTCAGATGATTTTGATGCTTCAGAAGGTTGTATATATAGATTTTCGGCAACAATTTTGCACAGGAGTAACACAACAGAGGCTGAGATTAAATCTGGGGATTTTGAATGATACAAGATGAGAAGGTGGAGCTGATCATGGAGGATTGTTCCTCCCCATGAAAACACCAGGCAAGATGAAAGGAAAGATTTGATCCAAAAGATTGAGAGGATTTCCTATAGGTTTGTCCCCGGGGCTTTTCTCGTGAATGACAATTCAATTAATTAGATTTAAAAAATCTAATTTTATTGGTGAGTGAATAGAGGGATTTGATTTATGCCTTTATTTGAATATATTTGATTTATTCAAATTTAACAAAAAGGGAATAAATAATTTAATAAAATAAACTATAGAAGTTTGTTTATTAAATTAAATAGAAGAAGAGAAGTATGATGTATTAATTAAATAATGCCAACTATTGAAGTTGTATATTTAATTTAAGATAGAATTTAATGGATAAAGTATAAAATAAATAATAATGATAATATTTAAATAAAAAAACGTATTTAATTTTGTTTATTTAAACAAGAGGAAATAAAGTGATAAAATAGAAGAAATAATAGTGAACTTAATATAAATAAATATTTCTATTTATTTACTAAGTAGATGAATTTAGGATTAATTAATCAAATAAATCATATTTAATTAATTAGATTCTCCAGACCATTTTTAGGTGTCTACACATATATATCTTGGATGTGACTAAAATTAGCTTAATTTATAATCTATATAAGATTATATTAATACTTATATAACTTAATTAATCATTATTAAACACAGTTCAGCTATAGATTATTATATAATTAATGGGTTAAGGGTGTAGCCTATTAGCATAGCATATTTTAATGATACATATTACATTGTTTATTTCTATTGGTTATTCTAGTTTCAATAGTTATGTAGTTGGTGTAACTTGTTTTGAAAATGAAAATGTAAAACCCAAAAAAACTAATAATATTGTACCACAAATTAGTTGCAAATAATTAATAAAGAAACTAAAATGGAATAACATAATAATAAACAAGACATAGATTTACGTGGTAAAACCTTAACAATATGCGAAGGAAACATCCACGGGGCAAAGTATCAATATTTAGAGAAATTGATTACAATTTTCACATAGCTACTGCTCTTCAAATACAAATCATTACAATATGATTTAGCCTTTAAGGCAGCAAGATATAAATAATGTCTTCAATCTATGTTGAACATAGAAAAATTCACCTTTGTTTTTATTGCTTTGTTTTATTTTATTTTTATTGTTTTAAATCTTTATCTTTTTCAAAGATAAGATTTTCCTTTCTTTATCTTTTTTATTTTTTCTAAAGATAAAACTTCGCTTTATTTCTAATTTTTGTTGTCATAATCCAACATAACTGTATTTCTCGTTTATGAGGATATATGTGGTTCATCGAACATTCATCAAATAAAGTATGTTTATGTGCTTGTAATCTATTGTGAAGTAGTTCATAAGAGAATATATGATGCATGGTGTAGAAAATATGGTGAAGAAGTCTCAAGGAAAGGAAACTACCATAATCCTTTGTCCAAGCCACGATTAGATTTGGCCAATTCCAAAGATTCAGTGTTAAAGATTTTTAAGGATAAGGAGGCGTGAGTAGAAACATTGTTGCATTCTCCAACATCATCGGGAAAGAATGGATAGAATAATCCTATTTTAAATATGGCGTACCAATTTTTTTGAGGTACTGTGAAGAATGTTTGTAGAAGAGATTAATGTGCCAAACTCCTTTTCAACTACCATAGCTGTGTATAGGACCAAAGTGGAATTCTCTAGCGCATGAGCAAAGGCATGATCCTTGCTGAGTGGATGAGAGAAGGGAAATAAGGTTATTTATTAGTAATAAACCTATTATTTCAAGAGAGTATCAGCGCCAATATGTGAGAATAGAATAGAATGCTACAAATTTTATGACAACATTTTGGGGCTCACCAAGTCTAGCATTCAGGTTCAAGTGAAGAATGAGAAACTATTGGTAATAGAATATGTGGGCGAAGGGCACAGTATAGTGTATGCAGACTGTGCTCTAGTTGTTTTCTTCTTTTAATCTGCAGATTCAATATAACGCATTCAGTAAATGTGTGATAAGAGCATCTAGGCGTAGTAGTGGATGTGAGATAGTGTGTGCCATTGATCCAAATTCAAGGAGGCTATGTGAGTTTTTATACTCATATTTGAAAATTGGGAGCATAATTAATATTACGAAAAAGAAATTGGCTATAGGTCAACACCAAAGTTTGAAATCTTCAATCTTTTGGTGATCTGTAAGTGCCTCATAAATTCTTTGTAGTCAGTTGCATTGGCCAAGAAAACCACTTTCTCATTGTCGATGTTATGGTGCATAGGGAGGCACATTTCTAAAGGTCTATGTAGATTTCTTTTACATCAAAATAATTTTGGGGTTTATGATTTTCTTATAAGCACCTTATTTCAATATGGTGGATAGCAAGATTGGTAGCAAGTGAAATTGTGAATAATCCTTAATCAATAGGTGTTAAGATCAAATCTACCGAAGAAGAGGGTATTGTATTTCAAGATTAGATGCTATTAAGATCAATTTTTGAAATAAAGGCAATTAGAGGAATGACAAAGTGAGTGGAATTAGTGCTTACTAGGATAAAGGTTTATGTAGAAGTTTCTCATGTGTACAAAAAGATAAAGAGAATGGTCATCCCAAATACATTAAAGTTCTTTTATTGTAATGGATACATTGTTGGTTGAACTTTACATCCCTATGTACACACACTTTGATACATTTACTAATGATGCATTCAAAGCCATTAATGGTGTATTTAGTGATTAATATCTAAAGGGTCTAACTGGAGGTTGGTGGCAGTGGAGGATGGAAGAACATTCATCATCTCAACTTATCTTCTTGCTTTGAGATGGTGCTTTGCATTAGAAGTATTTTTTTCTTTTCTTGATACATTTACTAATGATGCATTCAAAGTCATTAATGTTGTATTTGGTGATTAATATCTAGAGGGTCCAGCTGGAAGTTGGTGGCACTAGAGGATGGAGGAATATTCATCACCTCAAGTTATCTTCTTGCTTTGATATGGTGTTTTGCATGAGAAGTATTTTTTCTTTCTTTCTTGAGATCAACTTTTGTAATAGTTAATGCTCTGCAAACCACATCACCTCAGACTGACTCCATAGGAAGAAGAGCTACATTAAAAAAATTGGCTTAGATGAGGTCTACAGAGAAGAAGCATGCAAGGTCTAAGCAATCTGCCAAAAGAAAGAAGATTCAAACAAAAAGAAATTGAAGAGGAAGGAGAAGAAGGATAGGAAGGTACCTCTAAGCTGAAAAGGAAAGAAAAGAAGACCAAACAAACATCTCTAGTGGCACCTCCTCATGAGCCTCTCTAATTGGAGGCAATTTTTAATGGGATTATGAGTCATGGCATGCTAAAAGAAACAACAAAACTTCAGATCTAGATGTGCCTCCTATGGATTAGAAGACTATTAAGAAGGAAATAGTCATGTACATGATTAAATACAATGTGCCTCATTGTGACATCATTGAAAAAGTTTTGGAGAGTCTTGCTCAAGCCTTGAGGAAGAAAAGAGAAAAAACCATAGAAATAGATGAAGAGTTGAGACAACAAGCTTTTAACAAAGCCAGATCCTCTATCTCTCAAGAAGAGAAAGACAAAATATCTCACAAGAAATCTCAAGACTTAAGGATAGAGCATAGGGTAGATACCCTCATGAGCATGGAAAAGGAGGACAAGGATAAGATTCAAAAAGAGACTGAAGAAGTAACCAATAAAAGATCCTTGAGTAAGTAAAAGAAGTTGAGGATGTAGAGCAACCACATATGTCTCCTCCCCACATTGAAGTATCTCCTCCGCACAACACTGAACAACAAAATACACAAGAGGAACAAGGAAATCAAGTTGCATATGATGTTGACTATGCTTCTCTTAAACATAATGGTGTGCAAAATAGTCCTTCATTGGGTAACACTAGTTAGCAAGATCAACATCTAGAGTAAGGTACATTGGTTTTTAGAGAAAGTGCATAAGAGAATCCAAGGGCATCTTCATCTAGACTTCTCCTATTGACTCCATCAAGGAGTTTCTAGCACAAAAAAATAGATCCAACCTATGATTGCTTTGTAGCTACTACAATTTTTAGTATTTGATAGACAAGTTAACTTGTTTGGTATCCCACCTCTTCAGAAGTTGCAACTTGGTGACATTTTGCACTCCTCTGCAAAGGAGGAGATATTGCAATAGCTGGTGGAAGGTATAGAAAGCTTGCTAGAGGCAATCAAAACTGTAGAAACAAAAATGCCTAATGTTGAGAAGGACTTATCTTTGCCTCTCTCTCAGTAGTTAGAACAATTAATGGATTCATTGAAAGAGCATTCTTCCTATCTAGAGAAGCAAGCTAAGATAAATATTAGAAATAATAGACTATTTGAAGCCTTTGGAAAATGTGCAAAGGAACATGAAAAACTATAAGTAAGCAAAAAGGATATTCATAAATGTATGGAGGAAGAAAAGGTATTATACCATTTCTATCTACAATAGCCTACAACCACTAAGAATCTCAAGGATCAAATAAATGCAATGGAAGTGCAGATCACAAATGTGGTTGCCACATATGATCCAATGTAAGATAATGATGGTGTCATAAGGGTACAAGTAGAGAAATTGCACTCCCAAATACAAAAAGTACAATGTCAAAGGGAGCAGATCAAAGGTCAGGAAAAACAATTGTGTGAGGCAGTGAGCTTGAGGTTAGCCTCACTAACTAGGCTTCTTGCAAAATCAAATGGTGTTGCAAAGAAGAATCATGTGTCATCTTCCTTGAAAGAACCTGTGTGACTAGTAAGTCAAGTCCAAATCTTGACCTCTACAAAGAAATAATGGGATAGTACCTTGACTCAATTGAAGTCAATTTACAAAAAATTACTTCCATCAGGTTAAAGCTGAGTACATGTCTTGATGCAAGACACAATTTTGTGAAATTTTTTGGAAGAGAATGTAGTATGCAGATGATAATACTGTGATGAGTTGTGGTATTTTGTATATACTATCCACCATACCCATATATATATAGTGAGAAATCTCAAATACATATACATTTTTCTACAGGCATATTCTTTTGGTATTAACTAGTGTTATCTCTTAGGGGGAGTTTTAGCATCTTTGGTATGTATGGAAGTAGGCCTCTACCCTTTTCCCTTGATGTCAAAGGGGGAGAGAAAATGGAACATATGGTAAGTGTTACCATCAATGACAAAGGGGGATATTGTTACAAATGTGGTGTAAGTGTGTTGTCATTGATGTCAACTTATGTTGCTATTGCATGTACTAGTTTGTTGTCCTTAGTGAAGAGTTGTGTTGAAGGGTTGTAATGATGTCATTCGTACACAATTTTACGTTATCTTCTAAATTTCATGGTTGGATGTCACTTGTCAATACACTTTTCAATATGATTTGATTGATGTACTATTACATATGTTCATGATGAAAGACTTGATATGGGGTATGAAGAAAAATGTACAAGTCTCTAAAATGTCAAAGGAACAAAGATTTGCACCATAGAAGCTCTATCAAATGCTTTGTGCTTCTCTGTAGATGAATATGTGGTCTTGTGGTTCAAAGGATAGTTCAATACAACTATGAGGTATGTATGTTCCAAGTTTCAATGTATAAGTGTTACTGTAAAGCTTTCCAATGTTAAAACAGAATAAGAACAAGTTAAGTTCTTGTGAATGGTTGCTTAAGGAAGGATAGAAAGTCTCTGCACTTCACCACATCATCTTATTTTTCTTTGTGGTTTTTGGATTTAATATATTCATATAGATAATGTTCTTGCTCAGTTTAAGTTTCATATGGTTTGATTCACCACCAGTGATTTTCTAGGTAACATTGTGTTATATATGTTTCAATGACTTGGACTTGGTTGGTCTATTGATGATCTCATGACTTGTGCCAACAAGTAACTACCTAAATCTAAGCAAAGAGGTTATGATAAGCTTAGTTAAGACTCATAATGTTCTCTGTGAGAACCGCAAGTTGGTATTTGATCTTCTTATGTACAATAGTGAGCCTAGAATTGATATTTTAGGTATTAAGTGTTTGTGCCAAAGTGAAATGATCTGAAATAATAGGATTGTAGAGAAGTTTTTTACAAGCCATATCATTATCATGGAGTGATCCACATAATGTTTTTTGGTCTCTCTAGTACCACCTTTGGTCTAGAGTTGATGCATGAAAGGTTATATGTTTGTCAAGCTGACTTGACATGTTGAGATGTTTGCGCCAAGTGTTTGAAAGTGTGCGCTAGTTTGAAAATGTGTTCTATGCAAAAATAGGCCTTGACTATCTCTTGGTCATCAAGAGATACCTCATGATATTCATCCTTTAAAGGATCATTCACTAAGATAGCAAACAACTACAATCCCTTTTGCATGTTTTAGTTTAGCTACATAGCTAAAATCATGTGAAACAATATGGTTCTTCGCACCCCTACTATCTCTACTCACTAACCAAGATCATCCACACACTTTATAACCTTACAGCAACAATAAGTTCTCACTTAATAAGTCTCTAACCAATCTATACCAAGCCTAATCTCATAGGATCCCAAAGAAATATGTTGTGAACTTAAAACATTTTATGTAATGAATTCAGCTTTTATGTAATTGCACTCTCAAGAACACATGGTCACCCACAACAAGTATCAATCTAACTCTTGGCATTAGCATACTTCTTCTTCCTATCCTAAGTAGTCAATAGTTTCTCTATAATCCTAACCAAGTCTATTGCTCCATATGTTGAAGCATCTCAACACCAAAATAACATTGTGCCTCACTCTTGCCCAATGAAACAACTAGCTACAGTTGATATGCATCTTCTTCACACTAGGATTAGCTACATATGGGCCACGATGTGCCTCTAACATAGCAGCCATGTGAAGATCGCAAGAAGTTGGAACATAAATACAACCAAGATGTCAAAACAGTTCATCTAACTCTAATGAACTATCCGTATACAAACCCATAAGGACTTTATGGGACTTAGTCTCTACTCTAACCTCCTAATACCATGAATCCTCTAGAAGTTCTATGCTCAAAAATTAAAATTGAGATCTCATGACACCAAGGCGACCACATTCTCCTTCCCTATGAAAGAAAACATCCATCATTGTCAATGAGAATTCAAATTTTGGTTGAGCAAATATATTGTAAGCTACGAAGATAATCGACATGAAGATCAACTCAATCACCCAAAAGGAAATGTCCCCATCACACAAGTGTATGGATGATAGTCGTTGACTGTAAATTGTGGGTGGGGTAGTTTAGCTAATGATCATTGAGTTTCCATAACTCATAAGAAAGCACTCGAACCTCCTACATTAGTACCACCTCTAAACCATCCAATGATGCATCAATGTAAACCACAAAATTTGTTGTAGGATCAGACATTGCAAGGATGGGTGCACTGGTAAATTGTTCCTTGAGAACCCGAAAGGTTGACTCACACTTTTATAACCACACAAATTTCTTTCCTTTCCTCTGCAGAAAAATAATCAGATGCACCACTCTAGAAAAGTCCCTCACAAAGCGACGGTAATAGCTTGTCAATTCCATAAAATTACGGACCTCATATACATTAGAGATGCTGACCAATTAACAGTGGCCTGGATCTCCAATTACCAATGGCCTGAATCCTAAAGAGCCCTCGCTAGATATTACATGACTTAGCTTTACAGATAATGCGTAACAATTCTGTTTTTGAAGAATTTTTTAAATAGAACTGTGTTCGCAAGAGTTTTGTTTTGGCCGAATTAATTTAATATAAAGCAAATTAAATAAGAAGTATATGTTTGGACTCTTAATTATTTACAAAAGTAATTCAAGAAAATTTGCGTCGAACAGAATCGACGGTCACACCCTCGGGCATTGCGACAGCATAAATAATAAAAACGGCTCATAACTGCAACACGAAGCGAAAATGAAGTCACTTTTCTTAATATGACAATGGGCAATGTATTCGGAGAGGTATCAAATGGTTGTCATCATTCATAAAACAGCCCAGTTAATGGGGGTGTAATCATATGCTTTGCTGGTTTGCACAATTGGCACGGCTCATGATGATTCAACCTCTTCTTTATAGTCAATATGTTGATCAAACTTTGAATTTGGTGGAGGAGAATGGATGCAGAAGGGGTAATCAGTGTAACCCACGACCTGGTCATGAGTATAGAAAGTAGAGCGGTCATAATTGGTGAACTCCGCTTCAATAGCGAATCTGTGGGGCAAATCAGGATTTGAAATGAAAAGCCTACCGAAGGATATCATGTCTGCACTGCCATTGGACACGGCTTCCATGGCGCTCTCTCTGGTGTAACCGCCACTCCTCATAAGCCTTCCTCTGTATTCCTCCTTCACGATGTTCCACATTGCTACAGTCCTCCTCTCGCCCTCTGTCCCCTCGTCTTTGAGGCCTTCTCTTGTGAATCGGGGCTCTGTCATGTGGACGTAAGCGAGAGGATATGAATTGAGCAGGCCAATTAAGTGAGAGGTGAGAGACAGGGGATCAGAGTCGGTGGTGCCCAAGTGGTCTATGATGGGCGACACTCTTATGGCGGTGCGCTCGGCGCCGATCTCCCCCACCACCGCCTCCACGACCTCCTTGGCAAAGCGGCATCTCTTGTGGAGGGACCCACCGTAGTCGTCCACTCTGTCGTTTACCCCGTCCTTGAGGAACTGGTCGATCAGGTAACCGTGCGCTGCGTGTATTTCCACGCCGTCGAAACCTGCACACATGGCATTCCTCGCCGCCTTACGAAACTCTTCAACCACAGCAGCGATCTCGGACGTGGAAAGCGCACGCGGTGGGGAGAATGTGGCCTTGGAGCCGTCCGGCATCAAGATACTCCATTTCTTTGATATTGCCTTGGCTGTCGACGACACGGGAGCTTCCCCGTTGGGCTGATAAACTGCAAACAATATCCCCACACCAGCTAAACTTTAAAAAAATGCACTCATGAAAAAAAATTGAAGCGTTAAACAAGCAGCCATAATGGCTTGAATGTGGGACCTGTATGCGATGCCCTGCCGACGTGCCAGAGCTGACAGAAGATGATACCGCCCTTGGCATGGACGGCCTCCACAACCTTTTTCCACGCCTTCACTTGCTCATCACTGAAAATACCCGGAGAATGTGGAAACCTGCGAGACAAGATCTCATCAGTAATCCTACTTCAAGTATAACATGATCACTAATATTTTGATGTTAGTTTTACCTACCCAATTGCTTGGGGTGAGACTGCGGTAGCTTCTGTGATGAGAAGGCCTCCTTTGGAGGTCCTCTGAGAATAGAACTTCACGTGAGAGGCTTGCGGAATGCTGTTTATTGCACGGCACCGAGTCACAGGAGCCAACACGACTCTGCAAACATTGAAATAATAATCAACTAAGAGACTACAGTGGCCTTCTAGAAATTGAAAATGTTACAGAAGTTTGGTAAACGTGAAAATATATTTTACCTGTGGGAAAGGTTGAAGAGCGGGCCCATCTGAAAGGGTGACAGAAGATGAGAATTGTTATCTGCTGGCATTAGGGGAAGTAGGTTGGGCTTGGTGGATAATACTCCCTTTCCCCATTTTGGAGAATTAACTGTAGACCGACTGTAATAAAATCCGGTCGCTTCTTTCTTCAACAATTTTAAAAACCAGAGAATGTGGAGTGAGCTTGTGAAGTTGGTTTGGTATTTGGAACGTCTCCTTAGATGGTATTTATAGGCCTTTTCTCTGTCCATTCCCTTAGACATTTACGGGTGCAGTTTGACTTACTTTAGTTTTCAAGTGCATATAGTTAAATGAATCTTTCCTCGTACTGTCTCCGACAATCTGTATTTTCATGTAGTTGGTGGAGTTACGGAACTTCCAACTTGCATACTCCGAATATTGAGCACTGTTTGGTCGAGAAAGGCATATTACCTAATTTTGTTGCGTTGGAGAAAACTACCCTCCAAAGTTTTGCATTTAAGTCTTAGAATGTGGAACATTAACGATGGTTAAAAATTTAAAGTTGAAGCTTATTTATTAAATAAATAACAGTAGTTTTTATTTATCTTTCTACTTAGAATTCAAGATTTGTTTGGTCAAGGTACGGATTGGGTTTAAGCTTTTTAATATTTTTTAAATTTTTTTTCTTTTTATTTAGAATTCAAGATTTGTTCGTTCAAGGTACGGTCTGGGTTTAAGCTTTTCGATATCTTATCTTTAGAATAAGACATTTACAAATATTAATAGTTTGATGAAGTTAATAATTTAATTATTTTATGTTTAATAGTTCAAGGTAAATAGCATATATTGTAGTGGAATAAATATGTTAGTATATTTTATATTACATCATTGTATTTGGTTAATAATAATTCATATATTATTAATTTCATGTAACGTAATATTTATAAATTAGTTGGTCAAGTATGTTTGATTTGGTTCATTATTTATCAACATGTTTCTTGTATATATTGTTGTTTTTGTTAATAATATTTTTGTTTATTCTTTCCACAATTTAATAGAACACAACAAATCTAATCTTGTGCTATGAGAAATCATTTCCATGTGAAAAAGAGTTGATACAAAAGAAAGTCAAGAGGGTTAGAAAAATCTATATTTATCTATGCCATCTTAAATCTATTTATTCACAACTTTACTTCATAAAAAACATCCAATCTAAAATTGATGTTGCATTCACATCAACAAGAAGCATAAAAACATTAGATGCCCCTTCTGGCTACTCACATCAAGAAGAGGTGTGAAGAATTCATATTTTCGTGATACCCATTCAAATTGGCATTTTAAATTGTTGAGTATGGATCATAAATACATTTTACTAGAATCTAGCCTCTATTGTTGTGTTCAACTTTTGGTTGTTGAATTATTCATTGCTAGCCATGAAATCTTCCTTTCTAGTTCATTGGAATCTAATGAACTAGATCTAAATAATTCATTTAATGTTGTGAAGATTCTAAAATATGGTTAAATGTTATTGAATTCAACTAATAGAAAATCAATCTAACTAGAATTTGTGAGTGAAAGTGCTTTTGAACTTATTGGTCTCTCTAGTTTTCTTAAAAAAACCTATTCTTCTTAAGAAATTCAACTTTAGATTAGAAAATAATTTAAAACAATAAGCATTGTAATAAAGTTTTTTTTTTTCAATATTTTCTAAAAGTTGAATTATAGTGCAAATTAATATAGGTATATCAAATTAAAAATTATATTATTATTTAATTGTACTTAAATTTAATTTAGAAGTAAAAATGAACATTTTTTCTAACAAAAATTTGTAAGCTATTATTAGCTTTTGAAATCAAATAAAAAAAATAGTAGTGTTTGATATTAATGATGTCTTTCATTCACATTTATGAGTAATTTCATTATGTTTTTTATAAAAGAAAAAATGGGTTTTATAGGGACCCAAAACCACAAAGTTTACAACATAATATAGGAAAGGACAAAAAAGTCCTACGAATTAAATAGGCTGCAAAAAAAGAAAAGCCCTAAAAAAATAGCAGCCAACCAAAAAAAGCCAGAAAGGACCACCAAAGAGCCAGCCAAGGCGCAGACCAAAAAACCAGCAGCAACTAATCCAGAGTTTTCAAAACTTTCTCAGTCTCGGCCTCCAAATCTTGCATATCCTGGACTCCCTTCTTGAAAGTTTGAATCATCTGTGGCATGGGGGGTGCC
Source organism: Sequoia sempervirens (assembly GCA_007258455.2). Classification (NCBI taxonomy): domain Eukaryota; kingdom Viridiplantae; phylum Streptophyta; class Pinopsida; order Cupressales; family Cupressaceae; genus Sequoia; species Sequoia sempervirens. Next base: position 88,416,356 of record VDFB02026320.1, read on the forward strand.
TTCCTTTTCAGATTAGCTTTGGTTCTCTTCGAAATCCCTATGTCCTCTTCCTAGTTTTTATCTTTAACCTCTTCCAAATCAACAACCAGGGACCCCTGTTGAGCTTTATCCAATTTTTCAGTCATTGCGTTGATAATGATAGCATTATGTCTTTCCATTCTATTATTCTGTTCAGTAATTATCTTCACAACATTTTTTTATTTTTTCAAAGTCAATTTCTATCCTTTTATCCTTACCCGCATTGTCCTAGATCTCCTTACTAGCAGTGTTCTCATTACGCTCTTCATCCTTCTTGCATAACACATAAACCTTAGCTTCCACTTCTTCCAATTTACTTTGGAGGGCCCAGCTTTTTATTTTCAAGTCATTAATTTCATGAAAGACCCATTTTGACATTCTGAAGTGGTCCACGACATTATTCCTAGTTCCCAAAAAATCAGCAGCAGGTTCCCTATCAAGATTGAGGCAATTTTTAGCAGGGTCAGAGGCTCCATGGGACCTAGTTCTATCATCTTTGTCCGTCGACAGGACAAAAGAAGAAGAATTGTTATTTACGTTGGGTTCCTCATAATCAAAAGAATCTTTAGAGTATGAAACAAGGTTTTTAAAAGATAAATTCTTTTTGGCGCCTTTGGCTTTGGGGGTAGAACTTCCAGGCTTAGAAGTAGGGTAGACTTTAACAGGCTGGGGGTTATTCCCCAAATAGAGAGGTTCTATGTCATCATCCTCAAAATTCGAAGAGGCATCCAGGTTAGCAAGAACCGACATTTTTTTGGAAGTGTTCAAAAATTAATCTTATCAAACCAGTATGTAATATAGGATATCTTTTAGGGTTTGTCTTATGGTCTTTCAGACTCTTTCTTAAGGAACAGAGTAAGTAGTAGGGGAGAGAAACCCTGACCTTATAGCAAAATTGATTGAGCAAGGAAAAATGATAGCCGTAGACCCTAGTGAACTGTTCATCCAGGGTGATATACTCCATAATGATGCGAAGAACTTTTCTCTAGAGAGCTTTAATGGAGTCGGCCTTGAACTAACCATTGGAAACTTTCACAAGTTTCAATTTTTCCTTGTCTTTCTTCATAAATCTAACCATCGCTTCATTAGAGAATTTCTTGTCCCAGAAAAATTTGTGTCCTTCAGTGGACATACCAGTCACTTCAGTGATGAGATTTTCATCAAGCTTAACTTTTCTGCCAAAAAGGGTTATTTCACCATTGTTCCAATTCTTCTCAAAAAAATTGTAGCTTCCTGATTAGACCCATGGATTTTCTCAAGAAAAGGGAGTAAACCCCCACTTTTAACTTTGTTCCACACTTTAGTGTTTCTTGTGTGCATCTCGAAGCTTTCTGGCTCAACTCTTTTTCTTTCTCCTCCTATTTTCGCAAGCACAGTAATGCAAATAGAGACGAAATCTTGGTGCAAAATGGTCCCGCCAAGCCTGTGAGCCCACAAAGCAAGCCTTGCAAACTTATAAGACAAGCTAATTAGCTCAGCCCCATGCAATCTTATGATAGTGATGTACTTACCCCATTCTATCATCATGATTAAGGTGACACACATCTTTCCCATGTGACGCATCATAGTTCAATAAGGCTCGGACATCAACACCTAAATCACTGATATTTAGCCATGTATGTTGTCCTTTACTTTTAACCCCTTCATTCGCAAAAAAGTCTTCCATAGAATTGGCTTCTCTATAGGCATGAGATATCTTTATATTATCAAACTTAGATAAGGTCAAAATAGCATCATCAATCCAAGACTTTATGGTCCACGAGGGGGGGACCTACCTAGAAGACATTCAATAATATTTTTTGAATCCCCTTCAAGCCAAAGGTTTTTAAAATTCAGACTATGAGCCAATTTTATTATATGAAAAACTCTGACAGCCTCAGCCAAATGATTGGTTTGTGAGCCAAGGGGGGTAGCAATCGCACCTAGAAAATTGCCAAAATAATTCCTTATAACTTCGCCACATCTCGCCACACCAGGATTACCTTTAGCTGCCCCATCAAAGTTGGTTTTGATCCAATCGTTAGGACAAAAATTTGAGAAGACACCCTCCCTGTCCTTCTTAGCATGTTTAGGAGCATAAGAAATATCATAACTAATTTTCAATTCCTTAGCAATTGTTAAATCATAGGAAGAACAAGCCACTTTCTCAAGATTACAATCCTTTTGGTGGATTGCATTGAAGTTTTCTTTTATTAATCCGATTATTTTTTCAAACACTATGACCTTCGAAGATTCCTTATCCCTATAAATTCTATTGTTTTGTTCTTTCCAAAGACCCCAAGCAACATGAGGGAAGGAAAAATCCCACAGCTTCCATAGTGCTGGGTTGTGAGTAGGGGCTTTCCATTGGATGAAAAAGCCTTCAATTGACGAGGGGAACACCCAAGAGAATTGCCAATAACAAAGAAGTTTTTCCCAAATCGAGGCAGCAAATGGACAATGAAGAAACAAATGACAAACTGACTCTGCCTCCATCTTGCAGAGATAACACCTATTGGGTATTTGAAAACCTCGCTTGCAGAGATTATCAACCATGAGCACTTTGTTTTGAAGAAGGATCCAGAAGAAGATGTTAACTTTAGGTAAAAGGTGTTTGATCCAAGCATTTGACCAAAAATGGGGGGCAACCTGTGTAGAAGATAGCCTTGAAAAAGCTGACAAAACAGAGTAGTTACCCGAGGGTTCATCTTTCCAAACAAGACAGTCTTTTGTCTGATCATGGAAAAGTCTGATAGCCAGTAGGGAGGATTGAACAGGAGCAAGAACCTGACTGACAAGACACAAATCCACTCATTTTCCATTCTTCCAATAATCTTTAACATACAAACCAAGAGAGCTTTACAAATCTCAACCCACCCCCGAAAAGGTTCAATTTTGGAAAGGGGCTCCTTGAGCAACCATATATTGTCACAGAATCTTGTTTGGTTTCCACTCCTGACTTGCCAACCCACTCCTATTTCAACCACTTTTCTACTAGCAATCAAGTTATTCCAATAGGTTGAACCTCTGGGTAGAAGATGGGATTCCATCATGATTGTAAGAGATCTGTTATTCTCCAAATATTTGCTTATCATTATTTCAATCCATTCCCCTGAGGACAAAAATAGTCTCCAAATTTGTTTAGCAAGAAGAGTCTTGTTAACCATTCTGATTTTTCTAAGACCTAAACCACTAGCTTTTTTAGGTCGTTATGTTGAATTATTACATCTAAAGCCTAATAAAACTACTACAACAAAAATGTATGTGACCTCTGTTAGCTCTCAAAAACGTAGGCAGAATGCCTCAAGAGGCTGTCAATCTCTTGATATGCTTTAGGGTAACAGACAAGGTCAAAAGCTTTCAACCTCCTACTCTTTAGGTGCTACTAGACTTAGGCGGGTGTACCTATCTGAATGAAGCAGACTTGAATTTGATTATCCTTCTTGCAATGATTTGTCCACAATGGAAAATGGAAGTGAACAAATGAAATCAAACTTGGTACAAATAGCAATAGTGATCTTCTAATCTAAATCCTAAAGTGTTCAATTAATATATGTAAAGAAAATAAATGAATCCAAATGATGAAATTGCAGAGACCAGTGCCTTATTGGGTATGCAGAGTCGAATGAAACAGAAGTGGGCAACTTATTCTGGCAGAAACTCAAATTGTCGGCATATGTTCTGTTTACAACTTGTATAAACATGTAGGATTATGACTACTAAGCTCTACTTTAATAATCCAGATGAATCTCCCTGATTACTATGATCAACCAAAAGGATTTAATCTCTCCTTGAAAGAACCAATCAATTAATCACACAGATACAACAAATGTGCACTGATAAACTGGAAATAAACTTGTTATATCAATTTAAACAACCAGAAAGAATCAACTTGGAGATAGCTTAGCAATACTTTTTAATAAACTCAATAGACAATTGACACCAGAGATAAACTGCCACATCAACTGAATTTCATTGAAATCGCCATTTGAAAACATGCACATAGTCTCTGATATGAGAACTTTATTCTACTGTATCCATTCCTAAACTACATACTGCTTCTAAAATTTGATCTCTTCATTTACAATCGGGAATGCACATTTATACACCAGCATCAGGAAACACATCGCTTCATATTCCAAACATTGGCCAACCGTAGAATTTGGGCTCATTTCATGTCGACCTGTAACATTTGAATTTTATTAATCAACACTAGAACAGTCGCCAAGACATATCACAGTCATGCTGAAGGCAATTCAATCGCTGGTCATCCCGTGCTTTTTTCACTTTCACCATGACCCAATAGAGTCGGGGAAACATCATATAGATTATATTATGTTCTTCCAAGAGGGGCTCCCCAATACATTTTCCAATCACTGAGACACAAGTATCCTCTCACCGAGATGCACCTTTTGCTCTATCGGTGAGACCCATCGTACTCGCTGGTCGCACCCACAAAAGGATATGAAAATCACACTAAAACCTTTCCTGGGAATTGGACATTCCAACAGGTGACTTATATCTCTCTATGGACATTCATTTACTTGTCAAACCAGGGGACGTATACTTTAAATGGCATGGCAAAATATATGCACTAAGAACTAGTTTTGGTCAAATCTTAGCAGAAATAAATACTAGAAAGGAATTCTATCCACGCTACAGGAATGTAATGAAAAGTTCTTTAACTCAACTATGCTTTGATTAAAATAGAAACCATAACAGCTACGACTGAAGCACAAACCATAAACTAGCCTTATGCTGCAGGAATAGGCACAGGGATGGATTCTCTATGTTGCAGGAGCAGTACAAGACTGAGTTTGTATAAAAAACTTCAAAAGATGAAAGCTAACTGAAGATCAATAGAAAAGAACAACTAACTAGCTACAGATACTTACTAAGTGGGCCCCCTTAGCAAGTATCTACTGATTACACATATACTAAACTCAGAACTTCATTGAACTTTATTCATGAAAACAGAATGGTATACATTGCTTTGTTGATGTGGAAACTAACAACAAACTCTATCTTTGATCATACAGATTATGTTTCTCATTATCATACTGACTCTTACATGATATCTGCTATCACTATACCTCTAAATTTTTCTAACTATTATCTCCTTGTCTCTCTCACGCAGGAGGAGAACTTTATTTAAAAACAAGAGAGCAACTAACTAACCCTATCAAAGAAAGACGTGGAAGTAAAGTATATCCCCGAATCAAGGATCAAACTTCATAATGAATTTATGCGTTCAACCCAATTTGGAGAGAATCTAGTGCTCCACTCTTTCCAGATTGACTGTCATTAAAATTCTTTCCCATGGTTTTGGTCACAGAGTCTTCACCTGAGCTTCCTCGAAGTCGTGCAGGAAATGGACTTTACTGCAAGGCCGAGATTGGTTGCGCTTGACTCAATCATTCTTCAACAACCTACGAAACAAAAGGTAACATATGTGAAAGAAAAGGCATATGGCACATACACGATATCTATTCATTAATCACACATTTTAAATCTACTTCATCATTCAAAAACTGTATACGATATACCAGCCATTTTAGTGAGTCAATGGGGCAATAAATGCAATCAAGTCAACACAATGAGCTGCAGGAATATGAAAGTTATATGCTACAGGATATTCCCATAAAAGGTTTCAACAAAGTTTAAATAGCCATAAAATAATAAAAGTAAAGACATTAAAATTTTATCATAACATTCAAATTATGAGCATATTTTAAGCTCATCACTACCCCCTACTGAGCCCAATGCTGGTCCTCCAGCATTAACTTTCCTAGTGGTTTCTCTGAAGTCTGTGGTTGTTGCATGACTCTGGAATGGATTTCCAAACTTATAATAAAATCCTCTGAAATCCCGGCACCTTTCATACCTTCGGTCTTCTAATTCATTGTTAAGATTTGTAGCATGGTGAGGATAGAGGGGCCACATTAGCACAGGGGGTCTGAATGTCAGTGGAAACCACAGTTCAAATCTTGTTTGAAGTCCTAATTGAATATATCTGCTGGTTCGTTTGAGAGCTGCTGTAAAATTTAGGGGACCATGTGGTTCTGACTTTCTTAACCCAACAGTTAATCTCTCCCATCTTTTCTCACTTCTGGTATATGCTAGTCTCCAAAATGAATATTGTTGTGCCTGGAATTCATCATATACTTGCTTTCTGATATCAAATATTTTCTCTCTGGTTGGAACATTATTAATACCATATGTCAGAGCAAACCAATCTTTCAACATTGCATGGGGGTTTGAACTTTGAGAGCGTAATGGGACAGGCTCTGTTTTCTCAACTTCCTCATATGTTTCCCACTGCCTGCCATAATTCGTCTCATTTGCTGCCCATGACATAAATGCTCTCAAATGAATATCACCAATATATAGAAGAGGATTCCATTCTGTTTCAAATGGTATTAAAAAGCCATGCAAATAGAATTCACACAGAGAATTCCTTAAGTAGTTAGGGGCTGCCTGGTATGCTTCATAAAATTTTTTGGTAGTATAAATGATAGGATCTTGGTTTCTAGAAATTCTCATCAATTGAAACCATAAAAACTGTTCTTTAAGGCACAGAGCATAAACTCTGGGTGGTGGTCTACATTCCATAATATGACCAGTTACTTTTAACATTTCATCCATTTTTGCTTTCAACTCAGCAATTTCTTGTTTCTGACTTTCAATTTCCTTTTTCAATTTCTTCTTTTCTACTTTCCATAGACTTTGTTGCATGTCAGTCTGGGCTATGTGTCGAAAAGTCAGGGTTTGCAATGTAACTGCTTCCCAATTAGCTTTAACATATTCCAGAAACTCAATTAAAAACGTCCTCCTATACACAACAATGGCTTTACAAATTGCAGGGTGAAATACAACTTCACTAGGCACATTCAATTGTTCAATATGTTCTTGCTCTTGCTGCAAGATAAATTCTTCTTGTTGCTGCGGTGGAGAATTCTGTGCTTCCTCCAAAAATTGCATAGCAGCAGTAGCCAAATCATCAAGATTTGGTAACCCTTGCTCATTATGCCCTGTTTCTTTTGCTTCAATTTGTTCCTCTTCAGGAACGAATGAACTCTGAGCAACATCCTCAGACATATTTTGAGAAACATTAAATTCGAACTCAACAGACCCTTCTGAAATCACAATAACCTCCGGTTGAGGTGAAGCAGGGGAGGTCTTAGATTGTTTCCTTATGGAAACTCTTCTCGGTACTGATGCGGCTGCAGGAGGTGTTCTGGTAGCTTTCCTCTTTTTTGTTTGCTCAGAGGGCTCTGCCCTACCAGAGGATGACGGTGAACTAGTGATAGCAATAGGTGTTGCTGTAGGAGAAACGACTGCAGGAGAAAGTGCTGCAAGAGAAGGGCATTGCCTTTTCTGAGAATGAGGGTCAGACTCAGGGGACCCTTCTGCCTTTGTTTTACCCTTCTCTCTCCTAGTGGCAGACCTAGTTTGTACCCTAGTAGAGGATTCTGGTGCGAAAGTTGCAGGACCAAGTGCTACAGGAGTAGATGACCCTTGCCCTGTTCTACTAGTAGATGCAATTTCTTTCTTCTTTCTTTGAGGCCGTGGGGTAAGTACCCTAGGGGTTGTGGAATCTGCAAGCTCTTTTGGGCAACGAATTGTTGCTAGGAAAGAAGTGAAACATCTCTTAAAGAGCACTCAATCAGTAATTTGATAAGGCCATGGTGAGTTATAGAATTATCTTTCCCCTGTTGGGTTCCATGGGCACTTTGTTCTAAAAATTTTAACAAGAAATTTAGAACATTCACAACTAACCCATGCCTCATATGGCTTAATAACTTAAAATGATGAGAATGCAGGTAGGAGAAACGGCCTTCACAGGTTAAATACTTGATTATATAAGCGACATACTCTGAATAAGGAGGAGGCAATGATACGTGCTTGCACCCTTGCTTGGAGACTTCCAGAGGTCCATCAGCAGGCATTGAAAACTCAGCCTTTGTAGTTGCAGCATCTGAAGAAAAGTTTTCTCCAACAGCTAGAAGCCTAGTTACCTCAGCAATTTTGTCTTCAGTTGCAACAACCGTTAGACCCCATACAGTAGCTTCCCTTTTAGAAAGTGTTCTCAAAAATTCTCCAGCAGCCTCCTCATCAAAATCATTTAAGCTCAAGAAATAATTTAACCATCCGCAGAGGCTAAATGCGTGGACTGTTTGCAGATTTTGCAATAACAATTCATGAGCTATAGGCTCATGTCGCACCAACTGACCACCCATATTTGCAGTTTTTTTAGCTGAACTCAATTCCTTGCTAAAAATTCAAATTCTTTGTTTCCCTTTCTGCTCTGGTTTTTCTTCTGCCGTGCCGTCACATTTCTTTCTTTTTTTCAAAAATGAACTTTTTGAACAAGCAGTCTTAATCGTAGTTTACAAGAAAAACATGCAATAAAGAAGGATATGCGATCATATTTGGAAAGTACCAGAAAAGTATTAAAGAAAGGTCATTTTTATAGTTATGGCAGCGACGAAAAGACAGGTTTTAAAAAATAGATTACCCCACCCCCTACTTAAAGTATGACATGTGTCCTCACATGTACTAAAAAACAGGTAGAGATTCGGGTAATAATGATCGGTACATGCATAGCAGTAAATAAATAGAATGAAATAAATCAAATAAACGATAAGAAAAAATATGGCGTACCATTGATAATTGCACGTACGTGTGAAGAAAGATGACGACGTCTGCATGAATTGACAAGTGGAAAAGATATCTTAATTAATGTTGATGTGGACGGATGAAGTGGATGGGTGACGTGGGCGGATGAGTTGAACGGATGGAATGGATGGATGGGATGGATGGATGGAAGATAAAGAAGTGAGATGGGTGCGATAAATGAAAATGGAGAAAAAAGGGTTTTCTTTTTAAAAAGAAAACCTTTATTATGGGCATGCTTTTTTGAAATTATGGTGAGGCTGTAGGAAGAGTAGTGGGAGGAACTTGAACAAACTGCTGCATAAATTCTTCCTTTGAGACAGGTTTATTGTACAACTGGAGGTAGTGGCCATTAACTAGCAATTTGAAGCAGACTGGATCAATTGTCACTAGCTGTACAGCTCCGTTGTCAAACACATTTACAACTTTATAGGAGCCAAGCCAGCATGTTGTGAGCTTACCCTAGTTTTCTTGATATTTGGAATCATATAACAGAGCCCAATCACCAGCAGAAAATTTTCTGATTTTGATATGTTGATCATGCCATTTCTTCCTTTGTTGTTGGATTACTTCTGTGTGCTGCAGGGCGGTTTTTCTCATTTTGTCCAAAGCATTTAGTTGCAAGAGACAGTCCTTCTGTGCTGTAGATATTTCCATATTGAGTTCAAGAGCTGTCTGCAAGGTTTTATGCTCAAATTCAATGGGTAGCATGGCTGTTTTCCCATAAAGTAATTCAAAAGCTGTAAACCCAGTTGTTGTTTTTCATGTAGTTCTGTATGCTCAAACTGCTTCAGAAAGTCTATTGCTCCAGTCTTTATTATGGATCTGCACTGTCTTTGTGAGGATCACCTCAATTTCTCTATTTGTTATCTCCGCCTGACCATTGGCTTAAGGATGATAGGGGCTGGACTTTCTATGTTTGATTTTATAGTCATTCATTAATGCAGTTATCATATTCGATGTGAATTGAGCTCCTTGATCAGTTACAAGCTCTCTAGGGACTCCAAATCTAGTGAAAATTTGTTCATACAGAAATTCAGCAACTTTGTTATTCCGAGCATGAGTCATAGCTTTTACCTCGACCTATTTTGTGACATAGTCCGTGCAAAATAGAATGTATGACTTACCATTTGATGGTGGATCAATTGGTCCCAAAAAATCCATTCCCCATTTATCAAAAGGGATGACTATGACCTACAGATATAGTGGCATTTCATCTAACTTAGTTGGTCTTCCCATGCGCTGGCATCTGTCACACTTCCTTGTATAGGCCACAGCATCCTTGTGTAGTGTTGGCCAGTAGTACCCTGTTGTAAGAACCTTCATTGCTATTCTTTTTGCTGCAAAATGTCCCCCACATGGTTCATCATGGCAAGCATGCAAGATATCATAAGTCTCATCTTCTCTTACACATCTTCGCATTACTTGATCAGGTCCAGTATAAAACAAACAATTTGCAATCCAAGAAAAATTAAAACTTTTCTCTATCAACAACTTCTTTTCTTTTGGGGAAAAGTGAGCTAGTATTCTGTTTGCTGCTAGATAATTGGCAATGTCTGCATACCATGGAGTATATGCAACAATAGAGAACAAGTGTTCATCTGGGAACCTATCATCAATGACCTCATGTTCATCAGGTGCAACTGATTGGAGTCTTGATAAAAAGTCAGCTACAACATTAGCTCTTCCTGGTTTGTCAATGTTTGTAATGTTAAATTCTTGTAACAACAGGAGCCATCGTGCCAATCTACTATAAATGGCAGGTTTGTTCATCAGATACTTGATTGTTGCATGGTTAATATGGACGAATATCTGATAACCTGTGACATAATGCCTAAATTTATTTAAAGCATACACTACTGCAAGCAATTCCTTTTCTGTAATAGTATAGTTGAGCTCAGGACCTTGAAGGTTTCTGCTGATAAAGTAGATAGCATGCTCAATTAATTATTTTTTTTGACTTAAAACTGCCCCTATACCAAAATCAGATGCATCAACATGTATGTGAAAAGAAAAAATTCATTTTAGACCTTGAAGAACAGGGGCTTGAGTAAGCAAGTCCTTTAGTTGTAGGAAGGATTTTGCACAGGCCTCTGTCCACTCAAATTGGGAATCCTTTGTTAACAAGGCATAAAGTGGGCTAGAAATTTTACTGAAGTCTTTTATAAACCTTCTATAATACCCTGCATGGCCAAGGAAACTTTTGACATCTTTTTGTTTTGCAAGAGTTTGTAAATTCAGAATAACTTCAATTTTAGTAGGGTCAACCTGAATTTTGTTCTTTGAAATATGATGACCTAGAACAATACCTTCTTCCATCATTAGAAAACACTTCTCACTGTTTAGAGACAAATTTTGTTCTCTACACCTTTTCAATACCTTTTCTAAATTCATCAGGGCTTCTTCAAATATGACTTCATAGGTAGTGAAATCATCCATATAAATCTCCATACATTCATGAGATATATCAACAAATATACTAATTACTGTTCTCTGAAATGTTGCTGGTGCATTGCATAGACCAAAAGGAAAGACTAAATAAGCAAATGTTCCCCATGGACAGGTAAAAGTGGTCTTATCTTGATTTTCAGGGGCTATTTTTATCTGATTGTACCCGCTGTAACCGTCCAAAAAGGAAAAATATATTTTTCCAGACAGTGAGTCTAGTACTTGGTCTACAAAAGGTAGTGGAAAGTGATCTTTTTCAGTGGCATTGTTCAACTCCCTGTAATCTACACACACTCTCCATTTTCCTCCTTTCTTGGGGACAATGACTAATGGAGAAACCCATTGACTGTCAGAGATTGGATAAATAAAACCGGCATCAAGAAAATTTTGAAGTTCATTTTTCACTATTTCTCTAAGTGTTGGATTTATTCTTCTTTGAGGTTGTCTAACTGGTAAACAATCTTCTTTGATATATATCCTATGAGTACAAACTCAAGGATCTATTCCTTGCATGTCCCCATATTCCTATGCAAAAGCTTTATGTTGTTCTTGTAGCATTTTTAATAAGTCAGCCTCTTGAGACTATGACAACTTGCTATTGACATTCAAACAATAATTTAGAGACAATTCTATCTGCTTAGTGAGATTACTCATAGAATCTACAGGTAATGTTTGTACCTCTTGTGGAAGCAAGTTATGAAAAATTGCTAGAAGTTTAGACGATGAATTCTTAGAATTTGGTTGCTGCAGGAAACATTGTAAATGGTTGCCACTTGGATCAGATGAACTACCCGTATCAGGGTTAAATTGTAGAATTTGAAAAAGCAAAGCATCTTCACTCTGAAATTGTGAGAATTGATCATTTTGAAGCATCATTAATTGAGCCAAAGAATTGGCTTCTTCAGTTTCTTCCCCCACATCTGGCCAAACAGGTTGGGACAAATCTAGTTGAGGTTTAGCAAGTGGATACAAGGCCAATTTCTTTGTAGACTGCCCATCAGAAATGGTCATATCTCCAGAACGACATCCTATAAAAGTATCAGCAGTTGCTAACCATGGTCTACCAAGGATAACTAGATACCCTCCTAATGTTGCCTTAACTGATAATATTGTCAAATCAATAGGATACTTCCAAGATTCAAGAGTGACAATTACATCTTCCACCATCCCATCAGGTTCAACTGTGGAGCTGTCTGCAAACTACAAAACTGTGGGTGTAGACCTAATGTTTGAAATATTCAAGGAGTCCATAGTATGCTTTTTCATGACATTAATGGCAGTACCTAAGTCAATCAAAACATTTTTTACAACTTGGCCATTTATATGTATCTGCACTACAGGACTTCTGGGATCAATATACTTTGGAATGACTTCCCAACATTATATCAGCCAATTTCCCTAAGACATGAATTGTTTGGGGATCCTTTTTCTTCCGTCTAGGCTTCTTCAAACAGGCTTCTTTAATAGCTTTTCCAAAAATGGGAACATCTTTAATAGCCTGAAATAAAGGGATTTGAATCTATACATTCTTGAGCTGATCCAGAATGTCAAAAGTGGGTTCTTCCATGGATTTAGATTCAGTGTTGTGCAACCTCTGAGGAAAAGGTGGTTTGTCTTGTCTCTGCAAAACAGGTTCCGTAGAAATTGTATCAGGTATAGGCATATGCTCAGTAGGAACTGTAGGTTCAGTAGATTCTTCAAGGGGAGAATCTGGTATTTCAGTAATGAGAGGTGGTTTGGGAGCAGGTAAAGTAGTTCCAGACCTCAGATGGATGTCATTAATGTTTAAGGCATAAGCTTGATATTGGTTGGCTTCAGCAAGATACGCAGTTTGTTGTGGCTACTACTGTTGCTTATTATTGGGATTGGGCAACGGCTAGGTAGGCATAGGCGTTTGCTTCGGAGGGCCAGGATTTGTGGTAGTTGCTGCAGGAGGTAGTATGAGGGCCTGTGGTTGTGGCTGTGGAAGCTACAAGAATCCAGGAGACTGGTTTTTCCATTGTTGAGGACCTCTTCATTGAGGATTTTGTTGCCAATTTCCTGAAGGTGGGGTCCATTGCCCTTGTGGCTGCTGCCAACCTCCTTGAGGAGATTTCCATTGTGGGGTCTGATAATTAGGCCAACTTGGTTGAGGTGGATTCCAGGGTGGTGGTGGTCCATATGCATGTTGCTATTGGTTATTATAGCTAGAATAAGGATTACCAAAAGTTAAAGGATCTTGAGGCATACCTTGTCTTTGGGCCCATGGTCTCCTTTGCACAACAAAGAACACTTGATCATCATCACCTTCTACTGGTTTGAAGTCAGTAGGTAGTTGCCTAGCTTTCAAATTAGCCACCATCTTGCATCTGCAATCACACTTCTTCTGTCTTTAGTATGGACAGAACTCAGCCAAAACTACCTTAGCTTCTGTTTGTTTCTTCCGAGCTTACATAGTGTCCAGTTGTGTAGCCATATTATTAATGATGTCCTGCTTGAAATCAGATAGCAAATTTGTTATCTCTATCCGGGAAACTCCACAAGAAGAAGACTTCCCCACTGTAGCATGATGACCTCAACCTTTCTTAACTATTGCTCGAGAGTGGTTAAGACATATTTTCTTTATATCATCCCAAGGCAGTTGGGTTATATCACCTCCTCCCATCAGGTCCAGGGCGTCAATACAGGCATCACTGATTCCCCTTAGAAAGAGTAGTTTCTGAGAGTCCTCGTTGAGAGTATGGTTTGAGTTCTTTTTTAGTGAAAACAAAAACCTATAAATATAATTCTCCAAACTTTCATCCTCCTTCTGCTGAATTCGGAATATGTCATCACCCTTGTTGGCACTCTTACAATATTCCTTATACTTTTCAAGGAATTTCATCTGCATGGCTGCCCAACTATCTACAACGCCTCTTCCCAGACTCATGAACCACCTGAGAGCTCCTTCCTTCAAGGTGGAAGGAAATAACTTCAGTTTATGAGTGTCTTTGTTGTAGTCATAACTGCGACAGAGGGCATCAAATTCAAACAGAAAAGTTTCTGGATCCTCCGTAACCAAGCCATAAAACTTTGGAAGCAAGGAAGAGGGAATGTTTTTAAAATTGTCGGTATCTCGTTGGGGAACAATGGGAAACTCAAATGCAGGAGGTGGATTATTAGGTGGATTATTTGCCATGTTTGGTTGCTGGAATAATAGAGCGAATGGATTTTCCTCAGATTCATTATCAACTGGGTCAAATGGTAGTTCAATAAATAGATTTTCAGGGAGGAACCTTTCCAGTGCGTCTCTTCTTCTTCTATGCATGCAATACGGTGAGTGGTGGCTTGAAAGATTTTGAAAATTTTTGGCTAACAAACTAAACTAATGTGAAAGATGACCTCTGACAAATTCCTAGCTGGATGCCATCCCCGGCAACGGCGCCAAAAATGGTCGCGCCCACAAAAGGATATGAAAATCACACTAAAACCTTTCCTGGGAATTGGACATTCCAACAGGTGACGTATATCTCTCTATGGACATTCATTTACTTGTCAAACCAGGGGACGTATACTTTAAATGGCGCGGCAAAATATATGCACTAAGAACTAGTTTTGGTCAAATCTTAGCAGAAATAAATACTAGAAAGGAATTCTATCCATGCTACAGGAAGGTAATGCAAAGTTCTTTAACTCAACTATGCTTTGGTTAAAACAGAAACCATAATAGCTATGACTGAAGCACAAACCATAAACTGGCCTTATGCTACAGGAACAGGCACAGGGATGGATTCTCTATGCTGCAGGAGCAGTACAAGACTGAGTTTGTATAAAAACTTTAAAAGATGAAAGCTAACTGAAGATCAATAGAAAAGAACAACTAACTAACTAGCTACAGATACTTATTAAGTGGGCCCCCTTAGCAAGCATCTACTGATTACACAGATACTAAACTGAGAACTTCATTGAACTTTATTCATGAAAACATAATGGTATACATTGCTTTGTTGATGTGGAAACTAACAACAAACTCTGTCTTTGATCATACAAATTCTATTTCTCATTATCATATTGACTCTTACATGATATTTGCTATCACTATGCCTCTAACTTTTTCTAACTATTATCTCCTCATCTCTCTCGCGCAGGAGGAGAACTTTATTTAAAAACAGGAGAGCAACTAACTAACTAACCCTATCAAAGAAAGACATGGAAGTAAAGTATATCCCCGAATCAAGGATCAAACTTCATAATGAATTTATGCGTTCAACCCAATTCAGAGAGAATCTAGTGCTCCACTCTTTCTAGATTGACTGTCACTAGTCTCACTGAGGTATTCATTTTATATTGGTCGGTGAGACCCCTTTGAATTCACTATGAATTATTCCGAAGAAAACATCTCTCACCGACAAGCCTTTTGATAGAAACCCTTTATGTAATGTCAGCAAGACCGAAGGTCACTCGCTAAGACCTCACCTCGATATTGCTAACTCATACCGATATGTATCTTCCCGCCACTAGTCAGTGAGACATGATCAATGTAATCAGTGAAACACTACCCTGATGACCAAACTCCTCCCGAAATGTTCCCTCTCTGTTACTGGAACAATGTGATAGTCCTGTCGAACAGAACAATAGATGAACTCTAGTTGTTGTGACATCAGAAACGTCTTGCCGATAGGCAACATAGACGTTTATCAGAAAAATGGATCGAGGAGATCTTGATATTGTCATGCTGATAGGAACTATAACGTGAAAAATGCATGACCCGATGGATTATATGGGACAACAAGGCCAAAAATAAGGAAAATGTGCACATGGCAGGATTCACTTGGAAAATTATGAATGTGAACAATAGGTAAAATCATCGGATCTTGACAGTTCCAACAGTGGCTTCGTCTGGGGATGAATAATAGTAAGATCATTGCAAGGATCCAGATCACTGGGTGAGCAGACCAGACACAAAATGAAAGAAATGGGAATGGACAAATAACAAGATGGAATGAATGCAAAATGGAGATTAACAAAATCCTAAACTACTATGCATGGAAAATAATTTTAAAGAGGATAAGCAAGAGTTGTCCTTGCACTAGCAATGTTTAATCCTCTGTGTTTCAACTTCACCTATTCTGAGCTGTTACAATCTAAAACTCAAACCATACTTTCCCCTTTCAAATACCTGGTTTTGTCTTGAGTTCATCAGATTCTTCCTAAAGACATTTACACAATCTTTCATGTCACTGTTATTGCAAGTTTTTAGAGAATCATAGTGCTCATCTTGACCCAAATCCCCTTCATTATTCTGCAGTTCAAAATCTTCATCATCATGGGACAAACCCCTGCTATCTTCAATATATAAAATGCATGCATATTCAATACAACATTTCTCATTACCCTCTTCACTATTATGTATTATGAAACATTCTCCCAGTTGTACTAAAAATTTACCATCAGAGTGCTTCTCTTGAAAAACAAAAAAAATTGTCATATCAACACTATCTGAGACAAACAAATCTGAAACCTTTTGCACTTCCTTGACACTACCAATTGGATACAACACTGGATTATGACTCATATCTTCAATATCATGTATATGTGAACCAATCAAAGTTGAACTTCTATCATCCTTGAAATGCAGACAAATGTCTTCTTCACATGAGTTAGAAATCTCAAAAGCACATACCTCATCTTGAATGGACACAGACCTTTGATCAACACCAAAGGTTTCACCATTATTCCAAGAAATGCACTAGGAATCATAAGAATCTTTACACAAAGATTTTTCACTATCAAAACAAATGTAAGCTCGAAACAAAACTTCAAGATCACCTTCATGTACATATCTCTGATATTCAGGGGTTAACAAATCTGAAATATGTTCACAACTAAGTGAACAAGTCTCTATATTTTCATCACTATAGTTGTATTCTTTACTTTTGTCATCGTTAAAAAGAAGTTTGAGGTCATCAGAGAAAGAGAAATCAGAAACATTATCAGTGCAATCATTTATTCCATCATTCTACTTACCTGAAATTATCTCCTCTTTATCATAAAGTGGATTTGAAAATACCTAAAGTTCATTCATGGGCATACCCTTGCAAAATATCATCTGATCTTCTTTTAATTCTTCATCGTACAATGGGTTTGAAAAAGTTTGCAAATCATTTTCAAAAGTACATACCTCTTCTTCATCAATTGTATCTTTGTAGCTTTCAACTTGCTATAGATCAATATCCATAAATCCATCTTCACAATCTAAAAATTCACTGGATCCCTCATAACATACACTGCTTTCCTTGTCACAATCTGTTATGCAAGAGAGATACTTTGCACCTTCATCTTCCTCATGCAAGTTATCATAGGAGTCATTCTTACTTGCACATGTCTCATCTTCTATTGGATTGATCTCCTGATGCTCATTCGTGATATCACCATCATCTTCATACCTTTTCCCTTGGGATAACGCTTGAGTGAAGCCAAAATAGAAGCCTTCTGCCTCAATCCTTTTCTTCTGCTTGAATGTTTCTCCTTTGTTTTCTTCCTTCTGATCAGTCTCTTGCATTTCTTTGCGTAGCTCTTTATCTTCCTCATTTTGGACAGGCTTTTGTTCACTTTTATCATGCTGTTTATTTTCTATTTTCTCCGCAGTTCCTTGTGTCACCTTTTGATCCTTCATAAATATTCCCCTAGGAACAGTTTCCTTCTCATTTACTATTATATTTCTCAGCTAGTACTTACTCTTTGCTTCCTCAACTGTAGCAATAGTTAGCCTCTCTATCTCCTCTTTAGTGAATCTCCCCATACTGCATTGAGTGGGCACCTCAACATAATGTGGCTCTGTATAATCATCCTCAAAGTTAGAAAGGACCTGTTGTTCAGCCATATGGACATTATACTTTTGATTTGAAACACCATACTGATAACCTACATCCTTCAAAGATGAATACCTCTCCTCAACATGGTGAAAAGTGTTTGAAGTCAAATAGACTTTGTGATCTTCTCCATTGTTCATCAACATTCCTTGGGTATGTGCAGGATCATGGTGCACCAAAAAGTGGCAATATTATGGGGGTATGTGGCTAACGACTTTTTTTTTGCCCAAAATTAATGAAACAAAAAGGGTTTTTAGAGGAGATTCTCAGCTTTCCAAAAATATAAATTATGATTTAATTTGAATTTAATAAATAATTATTATTCATTTTCTATTAGAATTATGACTAAAGTCTTGATAGGCTGATTGAAAAATATCTATAACTTTCAAACAAGATCATATTTTGAATCAAACATGTGTCACATTATATGCCACATACTATAGGATTAAAAAATAAAAATTAAATTTCATGAAGTTTTGACCAAGTTAAGGTGGTTAGATAGATGAGTTTTAAGTAATGCATTGAAATTTCAAATTTTCACCAAATAGATTTTATTTATTTTAAATAAACCTAGTATTTTAGAAACTACATTCAATTTTCTACAAATTCTATTCTTACATATTTTTGAAATAATATAGATAACTTATTCAAATATTTACGTCAAGCTGCCTAACACTGATTTTTTTGAATTTTTTGCCACTTAAGGGCCTATTTTTTGCACGATGATCCTGCACATACCCCCTTCCTCTTGCATTCTTTGGGCTACAATACAATAATCTAGGGAATGTGGCTTATCACAAAATTCACAAAAGTAATTGTTACTTACCATATAGGTTCTCTTCGTTAATGGATCAAGAGTTTCTTTGCTTCCAGGCCTAGCTATTATAGGTTTTCCGTCCTTCCAGTCTGTATTATAAGGCATGTCATGCAACCTCGGCCTCTCATTTTTGTAAGTATTCTCCTGTTTGTACTGATAATTGTTGCTTTACTGAGGAACCTTAGGATTGTCTCTTTTATCAATTATCCCTACAGCCCGCCTATTGTTTTCAATTGTCAATGCCATCTTCTGAGCCTCAGCTAAGTCTCTTGGGAATCTATTTCTTAGTTCATACCCTGTTTTAGAGTCAAATGCATTCAAATAAACACTCAGTGCTACATAATCCGACAACTTTGATCCAAGAGGTATTTTATTCTACAATTTATTGAACCTCCGATTGAAATCATAAATAGTATCATTTTGATCTTTTTGAATCCATATTAATTCATGAAGAGAAACATCTAGTTCACTTAGATTCCCATATTGCTTGAGGAATTGATCTTGAAATCCTTGGAGAGAATCAATAGAGGTTGTTGCTGAACTGTTGAACCAATCCCTAGCTTCTTCAATAAGTGATATCATGAATAACCTCATGTGTAAATATTCATATGGCACATCCAAATCTTGGATGAAAGCATTGAAACTTCTTAAATGCTCCTCAGTAGTGATTGCATTACTCTCTGTAAACTTTGGAACAAGACCTCTCCAACATCCATCCATTGGATAAGGGGATAATTGAATCCCTGCCAAATCAAACTATCTGATCATTGTTGTGTGTTGATGAGGGGGGGCGCCAAGTGGGTACTGATACTAGTACGGTGGACCATTGCATTGTGTATGATACTATGGCACATACTGCTAACCATGAGGTGGCTATGTTGAGTATATATTCTGTTGTGCATGAAATGCATTGCCTCCATTGTGAAAATTTCCAATTGTATTATCAGGCATTTGAGGAGTCCAATACCTGCTTGCATTTGTGTATTCATTCGTTCCATATACAAATTCCATTCTTCATCAAGCTTTTTCAGAGTTGCCACCTACTTTTCCAAAAGTAGGAAAATGATTATTTTTTATCTTTTCCCCTCCGGAATCACTCTTTCTGAATCTTCTCAAATTACAACCTTTTCTTCACTAACTCTATATGACGGTCTTCAATTGAATTTTCTGATGTAATCCCCAACAAATTCGCCAATTTGTTAGCTCTCAAAAATGCAGGCGGAATGCCTCAAGAGGCTGCCAATCTCTTGATACGCTTTAGGGTAACAGACAAGGTCAAAAGCTTTCAACCTTCTACTCTTTAGGTACTGCTAGACCTAGGCGGGTGTACCTATCTGAATGAAGTAGACTTGACTTATGATTATCCTTCTTGCAATGATTTCTCCACAATGGCAGATGAAAGTGAACAAATGAAATCAAACTTGGTACAAATAGCAATAGTGATCTTCTAATCTAAATCCTAAAGTGTTTAATTAATATATGTAAAGAAAATAAATGAATCCAAATGATGAAATTGCAGAGACCAGTGCCTTCTTGGGTATGCGAAGTCGAATGAAACAAAAGTGGGCAACTTATTCTGGCAAAAACTCAAATTGTCGGCATATGTTATGTTTACTACTTGTATAAACATGCAGGATTATGACTACTAAGCTCTACTTTAACAATCCAGATGAATCTCCCTAATTACTATGATCAACCAAAAGGATTTAATCTCTCCTTGAAAGAACCAATCAATTAATCACATAGATACAACAAATGTGCATTGATAAACTGGAAATAAACTTGTTATATCAATTTAAACAACCAGAAAGAATCAACTTGGAGACAGCTTAGCAATACTTTTCAATAAACTCAACAGACAATTGACACCAGAGATAAACTGCCACATCAACTGAATTTCATTGAAATTGCCATTTGAAAACATGCACATAGTCTTTGATATGAGAACTTTATTCTATTGTATCCATTCCTAGACTACCTATTGCTTCTCCTAAAATATGATCTCTTCATTTACAATAGGGAATGCACATTTATACACCAACATCAGGAAACACATCACTTCATATTCCAAATGTCGGCCAACCGTAGAATTTGGGCTCATTTCATGTCGGCCTATAACATTTGAATTTTATTAATCAACACTGGAACAGTCACCAAGACATATCGCAGTCATGCCGAAGGAAATTCAATCGCTGGTCATCCTGTGCTTTATTCGCTTTCACCGTGACCCAACAGATTCGAGGAAACATCATATAGATTACATTATGTTCTACCGAGAGGGGCTCCCCAATACATTTTCCAATTGCTAAGACACAAGTATCCTCTCACCAAGATGCACCTTTTGCTCTATCGACGAGACCCATCATACTCGCCAAGACCATACTCCAAAGTCACACTAGTCTCGTCGAGGTATTCATTTTATGTTGGTCGATGAGACCCCTTTGAATTCACTACGACTTATTCTAAAGAAAACATCTCTCACCGACAAGCCTTTTGATAGAAACCCTTTATGTAATGTCGGCGAGACCGAAGGTCACTCGCCAAGACCTCGCCCTGATATCGCTAACTCATACCAATATGTATCTTCCCCCCACCGGTCGGTGAGACATGATGTAATTGGTGAAACACTACCCTGATGACCAAACTCCTGCCAAAATGTTCCCTCTCTGTCACCGAAACAATGTGACAGTCTTGTCGAATGGAACAATAGATGAACTCTAGTCACTGTGACATCAAAAACATCTTGTCGATAGGCAACACAGACGTTTATCAGAAAAATGAATCGGGGAGATCCTGGTATTGTCATGCCAATAGGAACTATAATGTGAAAAATGCATGACCCGATGGATTATATGGGACAACAAGGCCAAAAATAAGGAAAATGTGCACATGGTAGGACTCACTTGGAAAATTATGAATGTGAACAATAGGTAAAATCATCAGATTTTTACAGTTCCAACAACCTCAACCCTACAAAATGTTGGAGAAATATAAGGGTTACATTTGGAGAATAAGGAGATAAGGAAACTCTAAAAATGGATTCCAATGATCCCAAAATTATACTTTTTGACTCTCAACTTTTGAGATGAGACAAATATGTTGCCTAGAAAATAAAACTCTAGACCTAGAACTTGAGTTTGAAGACCTATAGGATATAGTCTTTGGAAATATCACTAGACTTGCACAAGTTGGTACTAATCAAAAGAGATAATTTCCCTAAAGTGTTTAAATTGACACTCATTTCAAGGTTAGAAAAATAATTGTTCAAATAGATACAAAGGTTAAATCTATAGAGAACACTTCTAGATGATTATTCATTTAGTTGGAGGATTTGGGAGATATGGTTAAAATTAATGAAATGGATGTAAATTTATTTAACTAAGGGTGACAAATTAAATTAAAGTATGAATTAATTAATTAAATAAATCATGGTTATTTATGTAATCAATGGCTAGAATAAAGTAAATTCAAATGTGGTTGGGTATGTATACATTTAAGTGTATATAGATACTACACATGAAAATCATCATCTTCAACACTTACATGTTTTAGAGGACACTTCCATATTGTGATATGTCCCTAGATTGATGTGCTAGCATGACCTTGTCTTTTTGTAAAGAGAAATGACTAAGTGAGTTGTAATCTATGTATAATGAAGATCTTATATCATAATCTAGATCCTAATCATTGAGTAGAATACATATCATAATATATATTTTACCACATTAAATAGATAAATAGGTCTATGTGACTTTTAACTCTCATTTAAATTTTTATTCAATTATCACATCTCATATTAATCTAAGTATGCTTATCATTAATTAGTATTTAATGATGTAATTAAATCTAGATTAATATAAGGCAAGTTTCAAATTTCTTATAATAATGTCACAAATTGGATCTTAATGATTATTCCCATATGAACTTTTCTTACATGTTGGTGGACATTAACCCCTTGAGGACCCTTTAATTAGAGATTATTCTTCAAGTGGGAGACCATCCCTAGGTCCATCCTTTGGACTACAAGGGTTTTCCTTTTTTTTTGTTGCTACTTTTATTCTGGGCACCTAGCTTGTTTTTATGTTCTTGTTGCAAGTGCGATGACGCAAAGATATCTTCTTGGTGGAAAGACATTCTTGCCCATCATCTAATATACTACGATGAATCCAATTATCTTTCTTATGAGGTTCTTTCTATGTTAGATGAGCATGTTCTTTAGGTGAATGAGCTTGTGTTTTTGGGGGTATTACCTTTTTAGGTTAGCCAATTGGCTCTCTACTTACCACCTTTTTTTATCCTACTCTTTTAATGCACAAACGATCTCTATCCTTGGTTGTCCTACAAGTTGTTCTCTAGTTTACCTAGCTATCCTATAGAAGAGGGAGATTGGTGTTCCTCCTCCTTTGGATCCAAATACTACTATTGAGTGTAATGGGGACTCTTGGACTATTGTTAAAAGAGAGAAAGGTCCTCCAAATAGTATTCAAGGCTCTCCTTCCTAAGGTTGTAAGGGGAGGAGTTTTCGATAGGGGTAAAGGATACTATAGTCTTTGATTGAAATCTATTAGGAGATAGTTTCATAGTTTCATATTTGTCATGTCTTTTATAACCATGAGTTTGTTGGGAGGTCACAATTCTATATCTTGTTGTCACGTAGTTGGACTATTTCATATTTGATCTCTTAATATTTAACTCATTTATATTAAAAACTTGAACTCTTTTAAAAATCTAACTTTACCAATTATAAAAAAAAATTGATATCTTATTAAACATCCTTATCTTACAATTCTTATAAACATAAAAATAAACAAAACAAAATCCAATAATAAATATACATTAAATATTAAAAATTTCCGCAATCTTATGAAAATTTAACCCATATCTATTTTTCCTCATCTCAAAAGCATCTCCATATATGATCATCACACTCACTGTCATGAAAATCAATTGAGAAGTGACATTTTGTACAATTTAAGAAAAACAAAAAGAAATTAACGGACAAATACTTTCCAGTGGCTCTAATGGTGTGCATTCCTCCGAATAGCTCGGACTCAGAAAGTAATAGCGAATGATTTAGTGGGATATTACATCATCATTGGCCTGCTCTTTTTATTACATTGAAGCAAGCTGTCACTGCAAACCCTAAGCGGAAAAAGTGGAGACCATTCTGATAGGGAAATGAATAATGTTTGAGTTGTCTGGATACATTTTACAAGTAGCTTTCCATTTCTCTTACAATCCTTCGTAAATTGTTTGTCGTGAGAAATCAGTGCGAAGGCGTCGCCGCCGGGGAAGTACCGCTATTGTAAGGGGATTGATCCAGAGTTTTTAGTCATTTTTTATCGTAGTCGTAATGTAGAGCAGAAATAGTGTGTTGGTGGCATCAAACGTCAAATGTTTTTTATATTTAATTCATGTTAAAAGAAAGCTTTTTCTGAGTTTATATAGAAAAATTAGGGTTTTCAAAGATGGAGGATAAATTGAACACTTAATGCTGATAAGGGCATGGTTTGGTGGTCAAGTCACTTGATTGTAGTGGCGGCCATCACGATTCAAACCCTTGCTGGGCCAAAGTGTTCACAAGCCTTGTGCCTTCACTGGGCTAATGCGCTCGCGAGTTTGGTTGTTTCTTGTGGTTTCTTGTACCCAGTTCATAGCTCCAGTCAAAAGCATTTATCTCTAATAATATGAATGTATTGCACCTTTAAAAAAAAAAAATTGAACACTTTATGGGCAAATTTTATTTTGTCACATGGTGAAAACATAAATATCATGTCTTATTTTTCAATAGTATTGACCAACAAAATTGACATTTAACACGTTTTATCAATTATATGAAATAAATTATGTACAATTTAAGAATAGTGTAAACAAATGATTTATCATATTTTTTCTATAAATTCGATTTATAATTTTTATAGATTTTTTAAATATTATTTTTATCATTTTTAGAATAATTCTTTTATTGTATTTCTTCATCATATAATGAGTGACATTTTACCATATAGCACAATTTTCACTAAAAAAAATCTTTCTATGATTTTCTGAAACTACATCATTAATTTCTAGTGTACAAATAATTTTTTATAATTTATTATTGAATATATTACTATGCCAAGAGATGTAACCTAGAGGTGTAAAGAGGTTAGAATATAATAGTGTGAGCATGTTAACAAAAACTATTAAACAATCAACATACCAAATGATAAATATACAAATCAATAAAAAGTATAATCAACAATATTCAACATTAATATAAACTATAATGAAAATCATTAAAAAATAAATAATTGAATTGAAACCATATAATATTAAAATATTGAAATTACTTTAGTTGAAGACAGTGCATAAGTTGGTTTAATTTATTTAATTATTTATTTATGAATAAAATATTAGCTTCTTCGGCCCATGTGCCAACTGGATGCATATAGTCTATGCCAATATGGCTAGATCTGGCATATGGGCCCCCCAGACAGGTGGAAGGAGGCAAAGTGAGCGGACTCTCCACCGTCATAGCTAAGTAGTTTGAAGCCATTAATTTGGAAATGACAGATTCATAAACTAGGATGGCCTATTCTATTGAAGGTAGTGTATGGAGTATGGGAACGTAGGATGGTGGGAAGTGCGAGGCATCTTCTTTTTTTGGAATGCACACACAGTACGCTTTCAGAGAACAATTTGAGTATCGACACTCTAGCTTCCTCGAGAATTCTGAAATGGAGGACGCTGAGCTTCGTGCGAATTAAATGGTCACCTACAGCAAATTATCTGGCTTTCAGTTGAGGGGACGTAGAGGTATTAAAACAGACGACCGACCATAAATAAAGATAAATGGTTGGCCTCCGATTTATTCGGTGTTTTGGAGAGCAATTGACATAAAAAAATGGATACTTCGATAAAGTTAAAGAGCTCCAAGAAAGAGGTTGCTTTCCTAGGTTACATTTTTTATCAACGCCTGAAGAATATATGTCGCAACAAGAACACTCTATGTCTAGAGGCAGTAAGAATGGTGCTTGGGAAGGCCTATTGTTTCTCAAACAATCGAACCAAGGCCAATTCATACATCTCCTCTCGGTTCCTTTAGACTTGAGTCTATCGAAGGAGAGATGCATGTTGTTGTTGTGAACGATGTTCAAAAGTTCGATTTTGGTTGGGGATATTGACACAGTTGCAGTAGCTTTGCCAGAATTTGGACTCTTGTAGCCAGATGACATGGTGCACATGTTTCATCAAGGTGTGGAGGTGGAGTGACATCCATTCATCCTGGATTTGAAAGGAAATGAGTTGCAATGACACAAGAGATGGGTCTCCATAGGATATAACTTCTTATGTCGACGGTTGGGGTTGGACGAGGTGGTTGGTTTACAATGGTGTCATGCCTTTGTTGAATTGGTGGGATCTGGCTACTTCTATGAAGACATTTAAGGGTCTGATGGTGGAGGGATCTTGATTTTTTTTTTCTATGTTCAATTTTGCATAAATACCAGGGTAAATAGGGCAAATCTTGCTGGCTCAGTGCCAAATTTTGATTTTGTATTTTGGATCCATCATGGTGATGGGTTGACTCAATGTAATTTTTTTATCAGATTAATATAAAAGCATGCAAATTTGGTTGTGTATTACGTATCAAAAAAAAATAGCTGAACTTCACTTTTATTTTAATTAAAGTTCATAATTGAGGGAATTTTATCCAAATTAAAAATTTGGAAGACAATACTTGGTGAGAAACCTGGAGTATTATGAATAAATTGACATGATTCAACAAACTCATAAATAGATTTATGTTGTTGCAAAAACTACGTCATTATCTTCAAAATCTAATGTTTATACATTTGTACAAACACTAATAGTCACCAAATCCCTTTGGAATTCAAAATGAAGAGTTGGATGGGGACAAATAACTAAAAATACTAAAAAAAATACAAAAATCCATATTGAATTTGGTACACCAACTTGGTGGGGTCATAACTCCTAGCCCATTGGGTGAAATTTGGACTTTCTTATATAGTTGAAAATATCTCCAAGAGAACTAAATTTTGTTTCTTGGAATGCAACCTATGACAAACATTCCAAGAAACTAATATAAATTCTTAGGTCAAACTTTGCTTTGAAGGCTTTCAAAAATACGATTTACTAAAACATAGAAAATACAAAAAAAATCAATATTTTCTATCATTAGCTTTACATATACCATCCAAATACTTTTAGATTGGCATAAGATCAAAATTTGGGTTTAAGTTTTTATAAGATATTTTTTATAAAAATAATAAAAATTTTACCTTTTATTATTCGCCCAAAGATGGGTTGGAATTAGAGCTTGAAAGATAATTGTAAGGATTACTAGTAAAGGATTTTCCATGCTTTTAAACTACACATTGAGGTTTTAACTTCAATTAGTAAGGATTTTCATTATATATTGAGATGCTGGAATCTATACATGACATACTCTTATATTGATATTTATTTTAGAATTGAAATTGATTTAGATTTGTGTATGAACTTCATTTTTAAATTTGGAGTTTAAGTAAATTGAAAACATATGAAATTAGAGAAATAAATCTCGGAAAACTTTGAAATTCATATTATTTCTTAATAGGATGGACTTAGGATGTATGGTAGTATAACGTGTATTATTTAAAATTGAAAGTTGAATTTGGGTTCAAACCCTATGATATAAATAATAGAGAAAGAACAAGTACAAACTCTAGTCTTGATTTTATTAAGAAAGAAATTGAAATTTAATTCAATCAAGAATTGAAATAGATTTAATTATTATTGTAATTGTATATAATTGGTTTTATTGTTGATTAGACAATTTGATGTATTCTATTGAAAGATTTATTTTGGATTCAAGACTATGTGAAAGTCTAGACTATTTTTATTAGAAAGAGTAAATTAGGTATTTTCATTCATTAAATTTTGGCATTGATTACTATTGAGTTTGAATAGGATTAGAATAAAAGTTTGGTGGAATTTTGGATTTATAATCTTGTTGGGAAGTGTGTTTTGGGGGATTTTGAAATTTTATTTTTCTTATATCTATAGATATGTTTGTCTAATTGAAATTTTGATTTAGAATTGTACTATGTAATCTATAAGACATAATACTAAGTTGAGTTTTGAGAAGACCAAAATTAATCTAGATAAGACCTTAAATGGTAGGTCAAGACTACAAGTGTTAGGATAGGACCACAATGCCTAGTATAATATTACAATTCTACCATTTGCATGAAAATATATGATACAATACTCATGAAGAATTCAATTATATCATACTCATAGCTAAAATTTTACATGACTATATCTTACATGGTATACATGGTCATTGATTCTACAATTTGATATTATTTTTTATGTGGCATTTCTCTTGTGAAAATTTTATGATAATATCTTATATAATTATGTTTATGTCATTTTTAAACATGATTACATTATATATGGATAATTGCATGAAAATGGGGAACCAAAAGGGGTCTTAACTAGCTACATTTGTTTTCAAATTAAGAAAAAATAATCTTAGATGAGAAATTGAAGATAATTACATTTAAAATTTGAATATGTAACAAGAAAAAGAGTTATAGTACTCTAAATCTACTTTCAAAACTGTTATTCTTTTAAATGGTGGATATGAAGGGGTTCAAATAGGGGGAGCACACAAAGTGCTCCTATATATTTTTTTAAAAAGCATAACTTAGTTTTATGTGTGCTCCCTCTAAAATATATATATATATTTTCTATTTCAAAAAATTCTTCAATGAAAAATTAACTGACGCCATATAATTTATGCTTAATTTTTTTAATAATTATTTAATAAATATATTATTTTTAACTAATTTTCAAAGTGAACACATGGGTATGTGCAGGATCATCATGGAAAAAACAGGCCCTTAAGTGGCAAAAAAATTAGAAAATTTAGAGTTAGGCAACTTGACGTAAAAATTTGAATAAGTTATCTATATTATTTCAAAAATATGTAAGAATAGAATTTGTAGAAAATTGAATGTAGTTTCTAAACTACTAGGTTTATTTAAAAAAATCTATTTAGTGAAAATTTGAAATTTCAATGTAGTAGTACTTAAATTTCAAGGGAAAAAATAAGTAGGTCTCTATTTGACCACCCTAACCACAATAAAATGATAATATTGTTTTATAATATTTTAGATATAAGTAAAGGACTCATGTCCCGATGTGATGCATATTTTTTTGTAATTTTTTTCCAATTAAATAGTTAATTATGATTTTTTTATTATAACTTTTAAAAAATATAAAAACTCATACGTCTAACCACCTTAACTTGGTCAAATCTTCATGAAATTCAATTTTTATTTTTTAAATCCTATAGTATACAAAGCATAGAATATAACACATGTTTAGGATTCAAAAAATGTGATACAAATTGAAAGCTATAGATGTTTTTCAATCAGCCAATCAATCAGGACATTATTCATAATTCAAATAGAAAATGAATAATAATTATTTTTTATATTTAAAGTAAAGCATAATTTATATTGGTGGAAATCTAAGAATTTTCCTTAAAAAGCCTTTTTGTTTCATTAATTTTGGGTTAAAAAAAAGTCGCCAGCCACATACCCTTCAAATACCCATCATATCGCCACTTTTTGGCCCATCAAAATCCTGCACATACCCACATCCTAAAAAATGAAAATTTGAGCATGCTCCCCACTATTTTTTTGGAAACTAATTGAAAATATATTTTTTAATGTATATAGAATAGAGTCTAGATTCTAAAAATGTAATTTGTTTCAAATTTTGATGTCAAATGGATAAAAAATGAAAGAATAAATACTATAGTACATAGGTTTTCAACAAAAAGGATGACACTATAAAATAAATTAAACATCTAAACCATAACATAATTGAAATGTAGAAAATACATGGTTAGAAAGCTACAAGAGAGTTTGATTTTATTGTGGTATTTTTTTCACTCAACATTTGAATATGCGTAAACTTGACAGAGAATACACTTGATATTTATTATATTAATTTTTAATTACAAAAAGAACACCTTAGGTGTTAAAATAAAAGTGTAATCTTTTTGGCTGGATTCCAAAGGAAAATAAAACCCTAAGGGTTGGAAATATTCAATTCAACTACAAATGCAAGTGTGTTATAACATGCTCACATTTTTAAGAAGTAAAAATATAAGTCTCCCTCTCCCTCTCTTCCTCCTCTACCTATCTCTCTCCATCTATCTAACTCTAGCTCCCTCCTCTCTACCCCCTCCCTCTCTATCTCCCATTCTCTATATCTACCTCTATCTCTCTTTCTATCATATATCTCTATCTCTACCTCTCTCTCTCTTTCTCTTCTCATATCTCTATCTACACCCCCCTCTCTTTCTATTTCAATCTCTCTCTCTCCTTATATCTCCATCTCTATCACTCCATATCACCCTCTATATCTCTCTCTATTAATATATATCTCCATGTTCCTCTCTATCTCTCCCTCTCTATCTCCCTCTCTATCAATTTCACATAGCCAATTTTTCCTTTTTACAAGAAAACTTTAAAAAAATCTCTTTTGGTGCATTGCCCCAAAACCTCCACCAAGGGGATATAAATTTATTTTCCACCCCCCTTGAGCCCTCAAAGATAATAGTGGGGGACCAAGCCTTCCCAAACCCCCGATTAGGAACTAAGATCCAAACATAGTTGAAAAAAACCTCTAAATCGAGATGGTAATCAAGCTCCATTACCAACATGACCTCCATATCTCTCTTTATTTTTATCTCTCCCTCTCCCTCTCTTTATATCTCTACATATTTCTATCTCTTCCTCTATATTCATCTCTATATATAACTTCTACTCTTTGTCTCTATCTCTAGATACATATCCCTCTCTCTATCCATCCCTCTCTCTCCTTCTCTATATTTATAGGTTTTATTTGAGCTATGTTTTCATCTTAGTTCCTAATGAGGCGTGTGGGGGGCTTGCCCTCCCAACTATCATTGTTGAGGGGTCTAGGGGCATAAACAAATTTTGTATCCCCTTGGTGAGGATTTGGGGCAATTCCCCTATATATATATATATATATAGGAGAGCGAGAGATAGAGAAAGTTATAGAGGTCTCAAAGATAGCATAATGGCTTTGTAGATTATTTTTTATGATAGGAATAATATGAGTGCATTAAAATATGCTCACAGTATGCCCTAGGTCAAGACCAAAAAGTGGTTGTAGCCACTTTTTGGCTCTCCATCTTTTTGTAAATATTCATATGACATGTTTAACATTTTCAACCTACATTATATAAACTACATATATTTGTTTATGCAACAAGACACTTAGCACATGACCATGCTGACATAGTTTATCCCATGAATTGTGTGTGTAGATTTGGAGATGTTGATCTTCTTAAACATAAACAAATAGTGAGACATTGCTCTTACATAATATTAATGATTTATTTTCTAATTTTATTAATACTATATATTTTCTTTAGCATTCATAAATTAGTTATTTTACTTTCACATAAAATATGAGGGGGATGTAAGGGATAAAATTACATATCCTACCCTTTTACTCTTTTATTTTACACATTATTTTGGTACTATCATAAAAATAATGTTGTAATGCTTAAATTATCCTATTTTACACATAATTTGACCCTAACCTAGGAAACATCACTCTAAACACCATTATCTTATGTGCTCACAATTTAATAGGTTTAATATAAAGTCATTGGATGCTAAACTTCTTGGACTACACTATAGGTGTGGATATATCCTATGAATTTGACTAATGTCTCTAGCATATCTCACCATTTGAGATTTTCAAATTTCTATGCCCAAAGGGAATACTTTCACAAATTGTAATTTGTGTGTTAAAATGCACACCAAAACATATCAAATTAAGAATCTAGAATTTTGTATGTTTTTTTATTCAAGGGGTAAACGCTTTTGACTGGAGCTATGAACCGGAATACATCCATTTAACAATACCACCCCAATGGGGTTTGAACCTTGGTGGCAAGAACAACAATTCCATCTTTAAACCATCACACCATGCCAATACTGGCCAAGAATTTTGTATGTAATGATAGTTCTTTCCCATTGATTTTCATGAAAAGATATCATCATGAGAACTCACATTTGAAAAGTCATATTAAGGGATCATACTACATGCATAAACACTTAAATCATTAGATAATGAAGACAAGAGAAAAATAAATGGAATAAACAAGGAACCAAATGCAAACAAATGAAATATTATACCTTGTCTACCTTTCTTCATTGATTGAAATACAAGAAGATCTACACCCAATTCTCTTTTGATATACTCTTTGTGGTATGTTGATTGTATAATTTGGTTGCTTAGTAAACTAGTAGCTTGATATTGGGATTAGGATGGTGAGAGATCAAATAGACAACATAATGATATGAAAGTAAAAGATTGATATGAAAATGGATATCATAAGGATATGATGAAGATGGATAATTAGAAAATGAGGTCCAATGTATAATTCAAATATGGATAGATGTCAAAATGGGAAAAGATTCCTCCAATTTATGGATTTCCCATGAGGAAAATCAAGGGCCAATATGTAATGTTTATGGAAGGCTATGATTTAAGGGGAATAGGAATTGAATATGTAGTCACATGACAAGTGTCATGTTGAGGTGTGATAGTAGGTGTTTACACACATGTGTGAAAATTATGGCATGTGTAAGAGGTAGGGTGACTATAAATATGTGAGAAAGGTAATGGGCCTAGGTTAGTTGGACAAAGATGAGGTGGATATTTGAGAGGGTTTCAAGTTTACAGGCTTCCATGCTCACACATGTGTGAGCAAGGAGTGGGGTGAGTTAGCATGATCACACATGAGTGTGCAAGTTAAGGGGAATTTGGGCACATGTTAGATGCTAGTGACTTTATATTTTAATCCATGTAAATGAATTATAGATAGGATTACAAATTTATGGATTGGGGGATCTTATGGAATTAAATATTGGAGGAAACATTGATGAAGATAAATTAACCTAAATCAAGTAATTAAGTAGGCATTAATTAATTGATTTAGTAGGAGTATTTGGGGGATAAGGTTAAAATTAATCAAATAAATACAAATTTTATTTAATTAAGGGTGAGGGATTAAGGTAAGGGATGAATTTCATTAAATAATGATTATTTATTTAATTGATGGCTAGGATAAGGTAAAGTTCAATGTGATCAAGTATGGATACATTTAGGTATCTGTAGATACTACATGGAATCAACATCTTCAATACTTACATGTTTTCTTAACATGACTTCACTTATTATACATTGAAAAAGGGGCTAAATCAATAAGGAAAATTTATTTTATGTCTTCCCTATGAAAATGATAATTTCCCCAATGTGTTGAAATGAACACTCATTTCAAGATTGGAAAAACTCACTTCCAAATAGATACAAAAGGCCAAATCTATAGAGGGATCTTCCACATGATGATGACATGTTCCTAGATAGATGTGCTAGTATGATCTTGTCTTATAGTAAAGAGAAATGACTAAGTATGTTGCAATCTATGGTAGTGAAGATCTAATATCATAATATATCTATCCTAATAATTGAGTATAGTAGACATTATAATATATATTTTACAACATTAAATTGATAAATAGGTCTAAGTGACTTTTAACCTTGTCATTTAAATTTGCATTCATTTATCACATCTCATATTAATCTAGGTATGCTTGTCATTTATTATTATTTAATGATGTAATTAAATCTAAAATTAATAAGGGCACTTTAATTTTCTAATATTAATATCTTACAAATTGCATCTTAATGATTTCCCCACATGAACTTTGCTCACATCTTGGTGGACATTAACCCCTTGAGGGCCCTTTAAGTAGATATCAATATTTAGGTGAAAGAGCATCCCTAGGTCCATCCTTCGAACTATGAGGTTTTCCTTTTTGATGTTGCTACTTCTATATTTGAAACCTAGCTTTTTGAGTGTTTTTGTTCCAAGCATAATGAGGCAAATATATCTTCTTGGTGGGAAAAGATTCTCCCACATCCTCTCATATTCTATAGTGACTCTAATTCTCTTCTTGATGAAGTTTCTCATAAGTTAGATGGATCTGTTCTTGGGATGAATGAGCTTGTGTTGTTGGGGATGTTGATTTTTGGGCTTAACCTATTGACTCTCGATTTACTATCCTTAATTAATCCTATTATTTTAATTCACAAACAAATTATATCCTTGATTCTCCTACAAGCTATTGCTAGATGATTTTTGGATTTGATTGTGTAAGAATTTTTGCATCAACATTTCGGATCACACTCTGTGATCCATCATCAGAATAGCTGAAAGCTCAAAGAGAAAGAAGATAGAGATTGGTGTGCCTCCTCCTTTGGGTCCAAATACTATTGTTGAATGTGACAAGGTCTCTTGGACTATTCTTCAGATAAAGAAAGGTCCTCCAAATAATATTCAATGTACTTTGAGAGGTCCTCCAAATGGTATTCAATGTACTCCTTCGTAGAGATGTAAAAGCGAATTATCTAAGTGCGGTATTACTACATCATCATTTGCCTGGATTTTATATTACATTAAAGCAAGCAGTCAGTGCAGACCCTAAGCGAAAAAAGTGGAGGCCAGTCTGATAGGGAAATGAATAATGTTTTGTCCGGATACATTTTACAAGTAGCTTTCCATTTCTCTTGCAATCCTTCATAAATTGTATCTCGCGAGAAATCAGTGCGAAGGCGTCGCCGCCGATAAAGTAGGTTTTAGTTTTCAGTCTTTTATGCTTTCTTTCTGTCACCATTTTCTTGTTTCTATTTTTTCTTCATCTGTCAACTTCCATGGTGGTCTATTACTTCTTTTATCGTAAATAAATCATATATTTTAAAAAATTACTATTTTAATGGTTAATTATCAACACAAATGTTTGAATTTTAAATGGTTTTACATTCTCTTTAACTTTTGTCTTTTATTTTAGTCATACCTATGGATAAGAACATATACATGTAGGGACAACGTCCATCTAGTCAGTAGAATGTACATTTGACTGTATTTATTTATTAATTGGAAATGAACAATGTATTGTATTCTAATTTTCAAAAATTAATAGACAATACATATATAGGGTGGGTTGTAAATGTGACCACCTTTAGAGCGTCTTTCATGTCTTTCATGGGTTTTATATTTTAAAATTGCATCAACAAAAAATACAATTAACTTGTATATGGTTGTTCTATCTCGTCATCATCATCGTGACTAGGTTCAATAATTGTTTGGAGTGGTTGGTCATAGTTAGGACAAATGGTACATTAGTGGTATCAAAAGTCAAATATTTTTTATGTTGATTTTTTATAAAGAAAAACATCTTTAAAATATTTATTTTGAATTTGTATGTAAAATTTATGGTTTCAGCAATATGAGAGATAAATTGAGCATGCATGAATATACTTAATTTTGTCACATGAAATTTTCATAATTTACATAACAAGGTGAAAACATAAATATTGAGTTTCAATTTTTGGCATATTTAGACCAACAAAATTGACATTTAGCACATTTTATCAATTATATCAAATAAATTATGTAGAATTTAAAGACAACGTAAATTAATAATTCCTCATGTTTTGTTTTTTAATCTAATTAATAATTTTCTTTGATTTTTTAAATATCAGTTTTCCATTTTTAGTTAGTTTTTGGAATAACTTTCATTGTATTTCTACATTTTATAATGAGTGACATTTCCCTATAAAGCATGTTTTTTTTAACTAAAACAAGTAATCTTTGTATGATTTTTTGAAATTATTTCGTTAATTCCTAGTATACAAATATTATTTATAATTTTTTATTGAATATATTGTTGTATTAAAAAAACTATTAAACAACAAACATATGAAATAAAAAATAAACAAAACAAATAAAATGTACAATCAAAAATACTTAACATTACTTTGTTACATTGTTTTTTTCATTTAATTATAATAAACAAAATATTTTTAATTAAATACCTATATATTTAAATAACTATATGATTAAAGAATTTGTAAATAAAATGGAGATAATGCTTTTGAATAACTATATGATTAATTATGTTATCTATCATGGACTCAAACTAACTCAATCTGAAGGGTTTAAGAAGGTCTAATTAGAGGGAGACTCTTTGAACATTATCAATTTCCCAAAGGACAACCAAACCCCTAGTTGGTCGATTGAGAGCATTGTTAGAGACTCCATCTTTATTATTAACTCTTTTGATTCTTGTCATATTTCTCATATTTTTCAAGAAGGAAATATGTTGGCTGATTGTTTTGGCAATATTAGGGTGATACCTTTGCCTAGGGAATGGGGTCTTAACGACCCCCCTTTGAAGCTCTTAATATCTTGAATCATGAAATACAAATATTGCAAGGGGGTGTTTGATTGGTTGGTTTTTATTTAGGGGGGAAGTGAATATAATGATTAAAACTAAAGGTTTCCCCTTCATGTCCTTGGAATGATTGCTAAGGACATTGAAATTTTTGAATCTTCCTAGCATTTAAATATTATTATGACTAGTCTTTTAAAAATTAGTTCCACACAAATTTTGGGTGGTAATTTGGGTTCTCTTTTGTAGCTTTTGTGGTGGCTTGTGTTCATTATCTTTTGGAAAGTTCTCCATTGTTCTTCTTTGTGTTGGTTTTCTATGAGTTTGAGGGGAGATAGATGCAGGGTTGAACTAGTTTTGTACGAAGCTATCAAGAATAATGAGAGGGTTTGGAAAATCCTCAAGGATAGAGGGGTCACCCCTAATATTGAGAAGTTGCATGGGTTTGATTCCCAGATTTCTAATGTCTTTGTGGTCATTTGGAAGGATTGGGTGCTTAAGGTGTATGGTTTGGAATTTTAGATTACTGAGGAGTTCATTGGCATGATTACAAGTCTACCTACTAATGGAAGGAAAAAATTTAGAGACAGAAAATATTCTAATTTTTCTATGAAGATCTTTTTCAAAGATAAATAATACAAGAAATTGGTCAAGGTTGTGTGTGGTGGGTATGGAAGTATCTCCATTAAAACCATTTAGGTGGATACAATTGAGACATTGATGAGCTATTTCTCTCTTGATGACACATTGTTGGATTTATTTGGGTATCACTTAATTTTGTTAAATCACTTTAGACACAATCGTGTTATTTCTTTCCCCTATTATCTATTGTTGTCTTTAGAAAATGGCATAAATGGGGATAGGAAGAGCTCTAAGAGCCTTGTCTTGCACAAAGGTCTCATTTTGTTAATTATGGAATATGCTAAGACTTTCTTGGTCCCTAATGCCCCTAAGAATTCTAAGGGGGAGAGAGGTAAGCAACCCTCCACTAGTACAGAAACAACAATATATGACTAAAAAAACTACTAAAAACTACTTATAAATGACTAAACTTGGTCACGTGACCATTAGTATTTTATTGCAAGTCATTTATAATGTGACCAAATTTATGACAACCAATTTTAGTCATTTATTGGTTGTTTTAATTTATCAATTTGGTAGTATATTTAGTCATTAATTTAGTCATATATTTAGTCATATTATTCACTGAGCTTGGTCACGTGACCATTAGTAGTTTATTGTCGATTATTTATTTAGTCATTTGATCAATTTGGTCATATATTTAGTCATATTTATTCACTAATTTCTATATTCACTTATTTCTATCAACTGGTAGTATATTTAGTCATTTGATCAATTTGGTCATATATTTAGTCATGTATTTATTCACTAATTTTTGTATTCATTGATTTTTGTCAACTGGTAGTATATTTAGTCATATATTTTTAGTCATATTTATTCACTGACTTCTGTCAACTGGTAGTATATTTAGTCATATTCGAGGATTTAAGCATAAAACACATAAATACACATCATGAATCATCAATTGAACACAATAAGACAACCATTGAGAAGGAAAAATTGGTGAACTTTATTAATAAAAGAAATGTGTTCTAGTTACAACTTAGAAATAGAGTATTACAATTTTTATTTCCAGTCACAAGACAGAAAATTTGAGTTGCAATGCACATAATGAAATGAGTTTTGCTTCATAAGTAGCAATTCTCGGTCAAAACAATTATTGAACAACTCCCATTTCCTATATGAGTATTTTTTAAAGATAGAGCAACCTTGTGGCTTTTGGACTTATCATAAGGTTTCAACTATTCTTTTGACAACCCATGCCCAAGATGAAATTGCTTGAATCTCTAAGAAAATTGCTCTATTGTAAAGTATACATATGGCCTTTCCTTGTTGTACCAATACTATTCTTGATCCTTTTGAGAGGTAACCTACAATTTCATACAAATAGATTTAGATAACTGGTATGATTTCAAAATCATGAAAATAGCATGTAGATGGATATATATTTACCTCAAGACTAGAGAAAAATTGTAGTGTCCTTACACTGCAATGCAATGTAACAACACAAGTATTGCACATAAAATAAAGTGACCATAATTGTGATCATAAATTTGAATTTCCTTGTACTCAATGAAATAGTTTCTCATCTCTTTTCTCCAAATATCATTCAACCTATCATCCATGATGGCAGGTATGGTGCACACTAATTTAATTTTCCAAAATCCACATATGTAGGCAGGACATTAATAAAGCACAATAGAGCCTTTTTGTGGTATAAATGGAGCATTAATCACATCTTAACGAATAAGACAAATACTATAACTAGAAGCTACATCAGTATTATAAATGATCAATAATATCTAGGAAAGAGATTTGCATACCTATCTATAGAGAGGGAACTATTTGGCTCAACCCTTACCTAGACTTTGTTCTTGACCTCAAAGGATTGTGAAACCTATAAGAGAAAAAAACATGAATATTTATAAAACCTATAAGAGAAGCCTGAATATTTATAGCAAATTTAGAGCATATTTATGCAAATTAATATATAATAGGGAAAGAAACCTACCCCATTTTTTTTCTTTTAGAGTGATGGAGTTTTTAAAATCTTTCTAGATTCTAAAGAAATAATAGATGATTTCCAATGATTTGTAACCTAGGTTGGGCCATTTTTGTTGGTTTGTAAGCCTTAACTTCACAAACATAATCTTCCAAAACCCTCCATCATTATAATTTTGCAGTGACCTTCTCTTACCGGTTGTGGTTATGTATATCATAACCTAAGCCTTCAAGAATGTTCAAGGGTTACCTACCCCTTCAATTAGGACAATTAGTCATCATGCATTTTATCTCGTGCCAAATTTTTCCTAAGTTGGGAAAATAATGTTTTAAAAAAACTTTTAAGTTGGCACCCTTAAGGGTCTTGTCATCATTGGCCTAGTTGTGGCCCCTTTTATGATTAACACTAAGTGTGTGCAGGAACAAGGACTATCAGGTCTAGAGATTGAATCTTGGCCACCCATCACACACCACACGAGTGTTAATGAAGAGTCATCCTGAAGCATGCGAGGTCCACGAGATGGTGACATGTGGCCTTGTCGTATGGAGCCCAGCCCTTGTACCAGCTCCTGATAACTGATGGCAGTGAAATTGATGGTTGTAATGATGGATTGTGAGTCAATCCCTATCATTCATCGCACACACCTCATGGTACATGATTAATGTCTACCTAACAACTTTTGAGGTGCATAAAATGGTGACACCTGGTGTTCTCAACCATAGTGCAAAGCTAGGTGGATCTCGTCGGATGAGTGACTTCGCACCCAATCAGATTTTTCTCATTGTCCGAAAGGTGACAAGCTATGGTTTTGGGTTTTCAAACCCAATTTGACCATATCTAGGCCGCTCAGTTGTCCATCTCACTCCTAGATCAATGGCCAATATTCAAAATCAACAACACACACATGTGCTAGAAATTTTTGTTCTACAACAATTGAAGCATTAATGGCGTGCTCTCCTTAAGGACAATCAAATTAATCCCTTGAGCATGTAACACCAACACTGATGAGAAAACATCACCTGAATTGCTTGATAAATACGGATGAAGTGATTGTCATTCTCGCATTTAGTATTTAGCATCCTTCTAAATTAGTGCAAAGTGAGGAGTTCTCAATTGTGAGCTCGAGAGATTACCACGCATCGAAAATGAGAAAATAAATCAAGTCTGAGGTACCTATGAGGAGGTCATCCAGGATCAATACACAAAGGTTTCCTCACAACACTCTTGGGCTTGAGACAAGTGAACATGATCCGATTGTAGAAGAGAAAGCCCTTGCTAAAAGGCCTATGAGTGTTCCCTCCAGATGTAGCGAGAGGCTACAATATCAAGGAGTTGTTGCTGAGAAGATGGAGAAGGGTAAGGAACCTGCACAGTTTGTTTCAAGGACTTGCAGACAACTTAGGTACGAAGGCGGTTCCTTTGGTCAAAAAAATGCATGAATTGATGTCACTGATAGCCCATCATATAGTGCTATAGAGACTGACTCTGGTTATATGAAATATCTCATGTCACTCAACCAAACTGAGGTCCATGGAGTGGAGATATTATCTGTTCCACTATTGGTTGTCAAGACTCTAAGCAAACATGATGGTTTTGTTCCTGGAAAAGACAAAGAAGAGGAAGGAGTAGAAGTTTCTTCTCCATCTCTTGTAACAACGTGGAGTGGGCATGTTTATTTAGGTTAAGTGAGTTGGTGTGTTGGTTCTGCAAATTTTTATATTGTTTGATAAATTGTTGGTGGTGGCCGCCCCTATTCTTCGTGGGTGATTCTTATTTTTTGGGGTTTTTCTTGCCAACTGCTCAATTTTTTGGCAGCATGGATGTTGAATAGATGGCCTACTTGGCGTCTACTAGGATTTTTGGCGACACTTTACATTTCCCTTTTGATGGTGGTTAAATATTTTTCTTCCCTATTTTCAACATGTGGGGAATTTTGAAATGCAACCCAAATTTTGAGTTGAAATGAAATTTTCTGAAATGTAATTTGCATTTTTTTAGCTGAAGCTTGTTGGCTCCCTTGCATTATAAAAGGGATATTATGGCTCATTTGCAAGGTGTTCTAATTTTTAGAACTTTTGGTCCAGTATACGTAGAAGGGTAGAAATTAGGAAGGATACTAGTGAATAGAATAGTTGAATTGTATTGGCCTTGAAGTTATGCATATGTAAATCTTAAATATTCTTATAGAAATTAATGATATCAAAACAAATGTTATGCATAAATAATCTACTCTCCTTTGTGAATCATCTTGCAAATTTTGAATAAAATATCAAGAATATTCTACTGATCTTCAAATACTTTGTTTGAATGTATGTCCTTGTTTCTGCCTTGGTTCAATGGATCAATTAAATGCTTTAATGAGATCATGAATTTTTGAGAATTTATAAAGGATTCAAGGTAAGACTTGTAATGCTTTAAGAACGATGATTTTTATAATGTAAGGCATTATGAGAATAGTCTAAAATTATTAGAGTTAAAGAATTTTTATATTATTGATTGTAAGATGTGTGACTCCATTGCCCAATCAATGAAGACACTAGTCTATTTGTTAAGGTATTTGTCATTTGAAGGATAATAATAGTATACTAGATCATGGATTTAGCATTAGAACATAAATCACTTAAAAAAATTCAACCAAGAGGCATGTATGAGAAGTATTTCCTTGTTCCTAGTAAATTAATGGATATTTGTTTAAAGGTTAGCCAACCTTTCGGTGAATCATGTTATTTACCCCTTATAGGAACTGATCTATGAATTAATGTGTTCTAAATTGAATCAACCAAAAGGAACACAATTAGGAACACCCTCCTAGGTCCCACAAAGCCTGAAGTGAAGGAGTGAAAGTCTTTAAAATTTTCACTCGTTAAGTTGGCCATTCCTCTTGGGAATTCTTAATTATAGGAGTTGGCTACTCTTTAAAGAGTTTTAAGGGTGTATTGGAAAAAACACCAACAAAATGGCGACTCTGTTAGGGAATTCTCCACTCTCCAAACATAGATACTTGTATTGCAGAGTCAAATGGTGATATGAATATGAGCATCTTGTTTAGATATTGACAAATTATTGAACCTGGTAGAAGACTTGATTGCAACAAAGTTTGAAAGACCTGGAAACAAATCCGTTGTGGAAGACAACCCAGAGAATATTCAATTTCTAAAGAAACTTCACTTGATTTGAATTTCAATTCCTCCATGACAGGAGGTGGTGACTCTGACTAAAGAACCTGATAAAGCTTACATCAAATTGTCTAGATCTACATATTTAAAGGCAAAGGATAGTCAACTGCTGCAAAATTCCAGGTATTCTCATAGAATTTAAGGAGAAATGATCATTCTCATAGAAAATTATGATAAATTTTCCATGCTCATTTCATAAATGATTCCCTACTAAGTAAATTAGTACTAGATGAGGGAATGTTAGAGATAAGTTAGCATGCATTTCAAAATGTAAGTTATATGCATACACATGCAAATATTGTGAGATCTTAAGTATAATTTCTAGAAATGATGCACTATAAAGGCTTAGGATCATAGTTGCTAGAAGAATTGGTATAACATTGTGTAGTTGCACAGTACGTTTTTAGTTCTCTCTAAAGAAGTAAGGATGGATTGTCAAGTTGTAACTTCTGGTGTGGATGTAAATCCAATTGTGCATAATGGTTAGTCTTTGTCACAACAAGGGAATTTCAGTATCAAGAGGTACAAATCCATTAACTTTGATAACATTTGTGGTTACCCAAATGTTATTCCACCAAAGATTAGAGACAGGATACCAAAGTTTAATGGTGACAAATCTTAATCAGCAAACAAACATATGAAAGAGTTTGTTGATATGATGGGAGATTATGAGGTAAACTTCAAAGTTGCTGGACCATGAAACTTTTTGTTCAATCTTTGAGGGAAGATGCAAGAGATTGGTTCTCTTATCTACCAGCATCCTCCATTCATTCATGGGAAGAATTCAAGGTCATGTTCATGCAACAACTTGGAGAAAGGATTGATCTTGTCTTAATTAGACAAAAATTCATGGGCATGGAGAAGGAAGAGGAGGAATTAGTTCCTACATTCAATCTAAGGTTTTCAAAAGTAGTAAGAGAGATCCCTACAAGCATAAGACCAAATGATGCAAAGTGTTTAGTAGTGTATCTGGGTACATTTGATAAAAGGATGAGTTACCTCTTAATAGACAAAGAGCCTAGCACATTGCATCAAGCGTACCAAATAGCAATAGATATTGAAAATAATTTGAAGTATTCAATGATGAGAGGATTCGCAGCAGCTAAGGTTGATGATTCTAATCGTTCTCATGCCAGAGCAGCTTATAGATCAATTGGTGGAAGTGTGATCCAAGAGGATAAGCATCCTATCACACCAATTTCCCCATTGTCACGTTGTGGGATTTATTCAAAGACTCAAGCTAAAACCTCACAAGAGCAAGGTAAAGTTGATCAAGCATTCCCAACTGAGAGCTTATATAAAATGAAGAGGTATCAAGGGGAATCGCCCTATGATTTGTTTTCCATATTTGTGGACATCTTATTATAGATACCTACGAATCTCAGGCCAGATGACTCTATATGTATTGATTTGTTTTGTGACATGTATCAGTTAGGATTAAGCACTTTTCCAAAGGAATTAAAACCTCATAACTTGAGTCAAGTAATTGACTGGATAAGGGTTGTAGAGGAGGCTAAGGATGAATACATAAGATAGGTGTCACTTCAAAGTGCTACCAGTAGTTTTCATGATTAGGAAAAGAAAAGATCAATATTAGCAAATCAGGGGGATGCATTAGAGTGTCAATAGTTGGTTAATGATTGTTGTCATTTCACAAGTAATATAGAGGGAGATTCTTGCAGTAGTGATGGGGATGATGATGCAAAATATGACGACAAAGAAATAATGCATGATCTTTTCACTTGGGATGTCTTACACCATGAACAAATGCAAGGAGTGTAAAGAGGAATCCCACATCCTAGTGTAAGCAGTGATGATGATGCACAAATCCATCACCAAGGTGATGAAATTGAACTTGGTTGATCCTCTATTAATTACAATTTCTCTTATGATATTGAAGTTTAGTTTCTTGCCTCTAGTAGAGGACATAATGATAGTTCCAAAAGAATGCATTTTCTTGGAAATGAACAATTCTCTTCATGTGAA
Source organism: Sequoia sempervirens (assembly GCA_007258455.2). Taxonomy (NCBI): domain Eukaryota; kingdom Viridiplantae; phylum Streptophyta; class Pinopsida; order Cupressales; family Cupressaceae; genus Sequoia; species Sequoia sempervirens. The sequence continues at coordinate 88,460,203 of VDFB02026320.1, forward strand.
GAATTATCTTAATGCAGATCAATAGTTTTGAGTATAAGTGATGAAGAGGATGTTGAAAACGTCTCTCTTTGCTCCTCAAGAGACTATACTGATTTTGAAAGCACTAATGACCTTAGAGACTGGGATCCTCATGTTGAAAAGGCAGGGGTATATGTGACAACCATGAAGATATGGAAGAATCCTTTATTTGATGAACCTGTATTAGAAAGTGAGGTTATAAATGAGGATTCCTACTGGTGTAGTAGTAATACACTTTTTGAGGAAGACTTTGATGAATTTGTGGCAAGTTTTACTAGTGAATATGTTGAAGAAGGTACAAACAAGAGCCAAGGTAGTATTGAGGTATGTGGCTTCACCTTTAAAAGTGTCAAATCTGATTTAACAACTTACCAGCTATGTAGAGAATGTGGTGGCACAAACGTTGGTAAATTAACTTGCCAACATGTGAATGAGAAAATTGCACTTGGAAAGCATCAAGAGTGTAATTTAGATTTGCTGATATTTGAATGTGATAACTTCCCACATGATGAAGAAGTGGAAGACCATAATGACAGCCTTGAATGCAATACTACTATTATGGTGGATGTAGATAATTATGCTAATTTCCCCATGATACCTAGTCATGTGCTTGAAGAAGTGGTTGCAATGTCAACCACCCATGGTCCACATGATGATATTTTCACTAACAGAGAATGAAGCCCATTCTTGGGTGGTCAAGTGGTACACTAGGATGAATGCATTGATATTAGAGCAACATCATTGTGTATTGATAAGAGGGAGCCATTTGATAAATTTGCAGAGCATGTTACATTGCAAATTTTTTTGCTCCATGTGAAGAGAAATTCAAAGATATGGACAACCAAAGGTATGATTTTAATCAATATGAAGTTGCACTTGATTTCTTTGTAGATACTCCCTATCTTTTGGATCTTATCGTGGAATTATTTCTATCCCATGAGGACACCACTCATGACAAGAAAACTAAAGGTATGTCTAATTCTATATTTTATTTCCCTGATGGTGTCACAGATTGGCCAAGTATGAGCCAGAGTGTTTATGAAGGATTCCAATTTGATGAACGAATTGAATTTAATGATGTAATTTTTGACCATATGGAGTATGAATGTTTTATTTTCTCAACCCCATTTGATGAGACTATGGTGGAGAAGGAAAGTGAGTGGGGCAACATTGCAGTAGATAGAATGGATGATATCAATTGTGATGATGTTAGTTGCATGGAATTACACAATGTACAAGTTGATCCATTGCTAGGAGAGCAGGACAAATTTTTTGACAAAGGAAAGAGCCAATCCTAGTTTTTGGGGGCCAAGGGCCTCCAATTTGAAGATCGAATCCAATTGTTTAAAACGAGCTTCTAAGAATAATTGGCATTATATAATTATCTAAAAAATGTACATAGGTCTAGTTTGGTGTGTTTTATTTATGTTGTGTCTGCTTGCTTTGTTCAAGCAAGCTCTTGGGTTTTTTTGTTTCTACCCTAGTCTGCTTCAACTTAAGATCTGGATTCTCACTATACCCATTGGAGGTATACATCCCCGAGCATGAGCCACTGATGGAGCTTTTAAAATCTTGCAGGATTATAAGGAAATCATACTTGGACCATGATTTCCAATGCTTTGTAACCTAGGTTGGGCCATTTGTGTTGGTTTGTAAGCCTTAAATTCATAAGCATAATATTCCAAAATTCTCCATCATTATAATATTGTAGTGACCTACTCTTATTGGTTTTCGGTTATGTAATTCATGTAACCTAAGCCTTTAAGAACGTTAGGCTACCTACCGCTTTAGTTAGGACAATCAGTCATCATGCATTTTATCCCATGCCAAATTTTTCCTAAGTTGGGAAAATAATGTTTTAAAAAAACTTTAAGTCAACACCCTTAAGGGTCTTGTCACCATTGGCCTAGTTGTGGCCCCTTTTATGACTCACACTAAGTGTGTGTAGGAATAGGGACCATCGAATCTAGAGATTGAATCTCGGCCGCCCATTGCAAATCATGTGGGTGTTAATGAAGAGTCATCCTAAAGCGTGTGAGGTCCGTGAGATGGTGATACGTGGCCTTGTCATATGGAGCCCAACCCTTGTATCAACTCTCGATAACCAATGGTGTTGAAATCGATGAGTATAATGATGGATTGTGAGTCAATCCTTGCTGTTCATCACACACCTTGTAGTACATAATTAATGCCTTCATAACAACTTGTGAGGTGCACGAAATGGTAACACATGGTGTTCTCGACCACATTACAGAGCTAAGCGGATCTCATGGGATGAGTGACTTGGCACCCAGCCAGATTTTTCTCATTGGCCAAAAGGTCACAAGCTATGGTTTTGGGTTTTCAAACTCGATTTGACTATATCTGTACCACTCAATTGTCCATCTCACTCCTAGATCAACGACCAATATTCAAAATCAACAACACACACATGTGAGATCCATTTTTGTTCTAGAACAATTGAATCATTAATGGTGTGCTCTCCTTAGGGACAATAAAATTAATCCCTTGAGTGTGTGACGCCAACACTAATGAGCAAACATCACCAGAATTATTTGATAAATATGGATGAAGTGGTTTTCATTCTCGCATTTAGTATTTTGCATATTTCTAAATTAGTGCAAAGTAAGGATTTATCAAGTGTGAGCTCGATAGATTACCACACATCAAAAATGAGCAAATCAGTCAAGTCTGAGGTACCTATGAGGAGGTTGTCCATGCTCAATACATAGAGGTTTCCTAGCAATGCTCTTGGGATTGAGACAAGTGAACATGCTTCAATTTCAAAAGAGAAATCCCTTGCTAAAAAGGCATGTGAGTGTTCCCTCTAGATGTATTAGGAGGCTACAATATCAAGGAGTTGTTGCTGAGAAGATGGAGGAGAAGGGTAAGGAACCTGCATAGTTTGTTTCAAGGGCTTGCAGACAAGTTAGGTATGGAGGCAATTCCTTTGGTCGACATAATGCACTAATTGATGTCACTGATATCCCATCAGATAGTGCTACAGAGACTGACTCTGGTTATATGCAATATCTCATGTCGCTCAACCAAACCAAGGTCCATGGAGTGGAGATATTTTTTCTTCCACCATTGGTTGTCAAGACTCTAAGTGAACACAATGGTTTTGTTCTTAGAAAAGACAAAGTAGAGGAAGGAGTAGAAGTTTCTTCTCCATCTCTTGCAATGACGTGGAGTGGATGTGTGTATCAAGGGCTGGGTGCTGGTGTTAGTTATGCTTCTAGTTAAGTGAGTTGGTTTGTTGGTGAACTACAAATTTTTGTGTTGTTTGATAAATTGCTAGTGGTGGTCGCCCCTGTTCTTTATGGGTGGTTCTTGTTTTTTGGGGTTTTTCATGCTGACTGTGTAGATTTTTGGTGACATGGACATTGAATAGATGGCCTAGCTAGAAGCTACTAGAATATTTGGAAGAACTTTACATTTCCCTTATGATGGTGGTTACAGATTTTGCTTCCCCATTTTCAACATGTGGGGAATTTTGAAATGCAACCCAAATTTTGAGTTGAAATGAAATTTCTAAAATGTAATTTGCATTTTTGAGCCAGAAGCTTGTTGGTTCTCTTGCATTATAAAAGGGATATTATGGCTCATTTGCAAGGGGTTTTGGTTTTTAGAATTTTTGGTCCAATATACACAAAAGGGTAGAAATTAGGAAGAATACCAATGAATAGAATAGTTGAATTGTCTTGGCCTTGAAGTTATGCATATGTAAATCTTAAATAGTCTTATAGAAATTCCTGATATCGAAACAAATGTTATGCATAAAGAATCTACTCTCCTTTGTATATAATCTTGCAAATTTTGAATAAAATATCAAGAATATTCTATTCATCTTCAAATACTTTGTTTGAATGTATGTCCTTGTTTCTGCCTTGGTTCAAAGGATCAATTAAATGCTTTAATGAGGTCATGAATTTGTGAGAATTTATAAAGGATTTTGTAAGTAATGCTTTAGGAATGGTGAGTTTTATAATGTAAGGCATTATGAGAATAGTCTAAAATTATCATAGTTAAAGAATTTCAATATTATTGATTGTAAGATGTGTGACTCCATTGCCCAATCAATGAAGACACTAGCCTATTTGTTAAGGTATTTTTCATTTGAAGGATAATAATAGTATACCAGATCATGGATTTGAGGTTAGAACATAAATCACTTAAAATTTGTCAACCAAGAGGCTTGTATGAGAAGTATTTCCTTGTTCCTAGTGAATTAACAAATATTTTCTTAAATATTAGCCAACCTTTTGGTGAATCATGTTATTTACCCCTCATAGGAATTGATCTATGAATTAATGTGTTCTAAATTGAATCTTGACCAAAAGGAACACAATTAGGAACACCCTCCTAAGTCCCACAGAGCCTGAAGTGAAGGAGTGAAAGTCTTCAAAACTTTCACTCATTATGTTGGTCATTCTTAATTATAGGAGTTGGCTACTCTTTAGAAAGTTTTAAGGGTGTAGTAGAAAAAACACCAACATAGAGAAAATTTATGCATATTAATATGTAATAAGGAAAGAAACCTTAATATTTATAAAACCTATAAGAGAAAAATTTTCTAGAGTAGCATAGATCATTAGCATGCCAAGCCTAAAAAATTACTAATTGCACAGATAAAAAAATTTAGAGAACTATGATTTATGAACACAAAAAGCATAAAATCATAGAGTAATTCCTACTCTACAAATTGGATTATGGAGTGCCTTGCTAGACATACATGAAAATGTGGAAGCACAGACAAGGCAAGCAAACTGTTTCAAAAAATGCCTCAAAGAAATGTGATCCCACTCTCCCACAAGCACTTCAAGTCATGCTTGTGGTGATGTGGGGATTTCTTGCATCACCACAGGCATGACGTGAAGTGTTTGCGAGAGAACGGGTACAAAAATTGATGATTATAATGAGAGGATAGAATCTATAAAAGACTCAGTTTATCAAAACTCACTCTATACATTCAAAATAATCATAAAATAAAAGTGAAAAAGATAGTAGAATCATAAACATGCCCAGTTCATGTCCAAAAACTATTTCCTATGGCATGAGTATTTCAGTAATTAATATCTCTGAAGATTTATTTGAATTGAGAAAATTGAAATTCATGAACATAAACTTTGATATACAACTGCAGACATCAAAATTCTGCAAATGTAGGTTTCATAAAAACAAAAAGAGGAATAAAAATGGGCTCATCAAAACATAACTATATATCCATTGTTCTAGATGCTATGGACTAAGAAACCAATTCAAAAAGTATATTTTTAACCTGACTATCTGTCCACTTCTTTTTTAGGTGATCCAAAGAATTTAGAGAGCCACTTCAGCATCATAAAAGTGGATCATATATGAATATAGGTTGATTATTCCTGCAACACTACTTTTTTAGTTGGATCCTAAAAATGTTGCAACTTATGTTCTCTAAAACATCTATCCAGAAGTGGACAAGTGTGGTGAGGTTCAAATAGTAAGGAGATTGATGAAAGATAGAGGAATTAGAAAGATACATGCATGTAGTTGGATTGAAGGGCATAAAATGGTACATTCTTTTTTGTGTAGGAGATAGATCACATCAAAAAACATGGGAGATCTATGCAAAATTGGAGAAATTGGCTTGGAAAATGAAGGCAACAAGGTATTTCTAGATTCAATACTTTTACTTAATGTTGTGGAACAGAAGAAAAAAGAATCATTTATCTACCACCATAGTGAAAAGTTAGCAATTGCATTTGGTTTGCTAAAAATGGCCCCTAGTACAATTATTAGAGTTGTTAAGAACCTTTGAATACGTTCTGATTTTTAGCATGCATCTAAATTCATCTCCAAGATTGTTGCAAGATAAATTGTTCTAAGAGATGTGAACCATTTCCATCATTTTAAACAAGGACAAAGTTCTTGGGATGCTAAATGAAACAATCTAAGAAATAATGGTTATGCTAACCACACCCAAAATTTATAATGTCTAGTTCATGAACTATCAATGCCCCTAAATTTCAAACAAAGATGATTTTTGTCTCCAAAATCTTAAATAACAATCACATTAATTTAAACTTTAGAAAAGGCAAATAATATACCTTATCAGCATAGGCGATTAATTAATGCATCTAAGCTAAATATCATGAAAAGAAAGAAAGGAAAGTTGGAGATTAGCTTACTCTTCTTGTGCTGGTGGAAATTGTTCTTCTTCTTGTTGTCAACAAAAATAGCCCTCTATCAACCACATCTTTTCATATCATGGAGAGCTTGAATGATGACAAGGAAAGATATTGTTAGTAGATAACACTATTGGAAACTCATAATTTTCTAGTGATTGAAAATAGTAACAGGTAAAATTCTATTATGTAATGTTAAGGATGAGCTTACACATACTTGAATAGATCAAGACTCAAAACTAGTAAAATTTTCCTATTAAAAAAAGAAACTTATTTTCTTTCAACAGGACCTGAGTATGGTTCATTTTCAATCTAATACTAAACTAAGGTTTAAAATCAAAATTCAAACCAACCGAGTTGTGTTGAAGGAAGTAACTTAGCTTTCCAAAACTGTTTTGGTTGTGAATGCATGAGAAGGTAGAAAAGAATCAATCTGATAGATGTGAACCATTTCCATCATTTTAAACAAGGACAATGTTCCTTTGGAGAATATTGGTGATTCTAAATGAAACAATCTAAAAAGTAGCCTTCCCAGAGCCTTCCCAGAGCCTTCCCCTCTCTCCCACAAAGATTTCCAGCGATGCTCGCATCACCGCGGGCATCGCTAGAAGTCTTTGCGAGAGAGCGGAGAACGTTGGAAGGACTAATAAAATTAAAAATATTTCATAAAGCAGACATGATTTGATTGTAGCTATCAAATCTGTACATGAAGGACTTGATTTCATGCCTCTTTCCTCCTTGAAAGTTCTTTCCATTAAGGGAATAATGAAAGGGTCTTCCTTAATGAGTACATCCATCTGACAAAAAATAGTGTATGGCTGAATAAGGATGATATCATTTTGAAAAGCTAAAATTATTGTTGAGACCGAGCCTAACATATTTATGTTAAATATAATACATACAAACAATCCTATATATACCTTCACTTCCACACTCTCAGCAAACTTGTCTTGTAAGGACAACACTTCATTTACCTAGTTCAGTAGGTTAAGCTAAATCTTGTTCTCACAAGAAACTTCAAATGTCTCATACACTTCCATCTACTTATGGAGCAAGCCTCTATCTAAATTGACTTCACCATTACAATAGTGCTTCAAATATCATAGGGCCATCCTCTAGTTTTATATGTTACATTTTAGGGTTCTAATAATATCATTTAATAGTAGGGACTAGCAAGATTTGAGCTACCAAATATCAAACCCTACATTTTATCTTGATATTGTTGCTAAAACAATGCACTCCAAATGAATCAACCAAGCTAGGATGATCATCAAAACAATCCTAATCATGAGAATAGCTATAAATGATAGCAATCCCATAGACTATACTAGGAAAAATAAAAAATATTCATAGACAAGTCAATATGCATATAAAGTTATATTTCAAAACACACACCTAACCATAATATATTTAACATAGAACTTAAGAATAATGTTACCAAGAGCCTATATGAGCCCTAAATCTTTGTAAAGTTGTTACAAACCAAGCTTGGTACCACTATTCCCTCTATACAAATCACTACACATTCCTTCCATGGCTACTCAATAAAATGCCAACTAGCCCAACAATGATAACAGAAAGAAAAGATCTCCAAAACAAAAAAAAATTGTCCTATGTCTCCAAAATGATGTCTTAATAAGTTATATGAACTAGTTCATAGTAATACTACACTTGTGCATGAAAAGAGTTCAAGAGCATTACAGAATGCATGGCTGCAAAAAATTAAACAATCAAATGAATGGATTCACCATAAATGCTCATGATACATGTGGTCATAAGAGATGATAAAGATTGTAGGGACAAGTCAAAGACAACCTACTAAGCATGATGACTACCCTATGGAAACTCTTTATGGGTAGTGAATGATAAACAATGAGGAATCAAGAATACATTAAATGAATGTCTAAACTTAAATTTTGATGGCATGTATAGCTAAAATTATAAAATATATAAATACATATATATTCTCCCAGCCATCCCCCAAAAAATGCCCCTCTAGACTACCATTCCCATCCCTAAAATTCCATGGAGCATAGATGTGTATTGTTAAGATATTTTTTTATATAAAATTGAAACAATCTATAACCTATATAAAATTACCTGATAAAAAAAATTCATTTGGTTTGATTTCAGTCATGAAAAATAGTGTATTAGTAGGAATTCTAGGTCCAAAGTCGACCTCTTCAACTAATTTGTAGTAACTCCATGGTAGTGTTATGCACTTGGCGGTGCATATCTGCATGAGAATATGCAATTCCCATTCATAAGTTACAATTTGTGGTCATAACAAAAGACCGAACTGCAGATCTTCAACAAAAAACTACATTCAATTATTATTTTGAACATTATGAATGGATAGTCATGCCCTTTAGATTAATGAATGTGCCAATAGACTTCCAAATATATTGATGATATTCTAGTCTTTAGTAGTAATTTTTATTATTACAAAAGACATTTAGACACTTTATATGAGCTTTCTTTTAATGCAAAGATTGTACTATCACTAATTAAAATTCAATGTTGTAAAAAATCGTGTAATTTCTTAGGTATGGTTGTATGTAATGGAGTATTAAAAGTCCTATATCAAATTAAAGTTAGTTCATAATCTCATATTCCTCTGCACAAAAAAAACTCCAAGCTTTCTTGAGAATTTTAAACTATGTAAATATTTTTTTATCCAAATGTAAGTATTAACAAAGAACCTCTACAATAATTATGAACAAACATAAATTTCAAGGGACATAAATTGACATTATTTTTGTCACCAAAATCCAAAACACAAGAAATAATCTTCCTTACCTTTATGTACCAACCACATGCAAGTATTAACAAAGAACCTCTATAATAACTACTGAACAAACATAAATTTCAATGGACTAAAATTCACATTATTGTTGCCATCGAAATACAAAACATGATAAATAATCTTTTTTACCTTTATGTATCAACCAAAAAATATTATATATTATATTTGAATGCTCTTGATTATGTTTAGGGAGTTTCCTACAAGATGGAAAAGAATATGTTGCTGAATATGCAAGTGGAATCTTCCCTGGAGACATGAAAAAATGAATTTCTTTTAACAAATAAATTTGTAGTATCATCAAATGCCTTAAAAAAATTGCTTGAAACTCATACATTTTCCATATTTTATAATAATAATATATTGTAGTTAGTTCTTCACATTCAAATAAAAGGATCACGGTAGGGAGGATGGACATGGTAAATATGTTAGATGGAAAGTATATCTTATTCTATTCAATTAGTATAAAAAAATTGTGTAGATTATCTTAGTAGGAATCCTACAAGATTATTTATGGACAATGGTTTAAGTACTTCAAATCCATGTTTTCTTCATAAACTTAAATTATTTTGCTCAAAGATAGGTCATGATGAAAGAAGTAGATGAAAAATATTTACAAAGTACTCTAGCTAATGCAAGTATTCTTGAAAATACTGGGTGTATCACTTCTCCAATGTATTGTCAAGACAACCAAGGTGAATTTGCAATCTTGAAAATCCAAATAGAAATTTCATATTCATATTTATTTGATCTAATTAGAACATATTTTTGTTGAATACCCAAGATACTGAGAGGGGTGTGAATTAGTATATTCTTAAACCTATTGAGAAAACACCATCCAATTACTCCAATTCATATAACAGTAAAAATGAGCAAGAGTATTAACTAAACATAAAAGCACACAACACATGAACACCAAGATTTTTATGTGGAAAACCCAGAATGGGAAAAACTGTGGTGAGGGTTAGCTCAAAATATAGTATAACCAATTATAAGATATTAGAAAAAGGGTGGATCACTACCAAGACTCATTGTCAAAAATGGGAGGCTCACTTCCTACAAAAGATACAATAACAAAGTGGCTTACAGCCAAAAAATGAACTAATAAAGTTACACCTACAAGTGTTGATTCAATTCCTTTGATGACCAGTAAACTGACTTAACACACTTCATCATTTTTTCATACATGTCTTCTTCTCTATCTCAACTTTTCATCACCAAACTCAAAACTATTCAACATATATATATGATTCATTTGCAAGCATCAATTAGGTAGGCCTAATTAGACGGAACCCTTATTCACCAAAAAGATCCACTGTTGGCTTCAAGCATGTACAAAAACTTTCCAAAAACAATTCAAATGTGTAGCATGCTACAACATGTCAGTGCAAATCAATGCTAGGTCACTCATACATCTGAACTATAAAATTAATCCATTGCAACATCAATTATACATTAGGTCAGCCAGAGATAGACCTAATAGAAAAATGTAACAACAAAATAATGCCAACTTCGCCATACGAGCACCTATGCACACAATATTCTAAACATACAAGCTTCCAACATCCAAAAACCATTTCCCAAAACTGCAAGCAAATATAATCATCAATGGAGGATTGTAGACCAAAATACTAGAGGATAGTAACTACATACCAGCTCAGATACCGATCTAGAATATCGGATCAAGCTTGAGCTTAACCTTGGAGTTGCAACTCATATAACATGGTGACATCAATGAAAACACAAAAGCTACAAAATGAGATGTTCTTCATTCTTCCAACAATCTCCCCCTTTGTCATTGATGGCAACATGTGCCAAAATTTACAAAACCTCCTATGTACAACACACTCTTTCCCTTTTCTCTCCACAATGTTCTCTCCCCTTATAGACTTCTTATGAAATTCTCCCCCCCTTTGACATCAAGGAAAAAGGGTAGTCCATAAATATGAAAACTAAAAATCATTAACCGGAGGATGGCGAGCCTTAAACCTCCTTAAGAATACCTTGCCATGTTTCCTTACCATTCTCCCAACTCTTCTTAGCAGATATCAATATTTTGTTCAGGGATTCCAATTCCACCAAGTTCACTTCTGCATCATCCAAAGTACTAGGAATCAGATTGATCTTTTCAAGTTTCTCTACATTTTCCAAAGTACTAGAAACCAAAGTGTACTCCATTCTCACAAGGTCACCTAGCTGACTGAATCATCTGATTATATCTCCTTTCTACTTCTATAGAATAAAGAATTTGTCTCTGTGAGTAGAGATGGCATTTCAAGTTATCATGTCTCTATCTTTAGATGCACTGTAAGTACTAGAGACAATAGTCAATTGGGACTCAATGGAGTCCATGAGATCTTTAATGTTCTAAGTTGCATCCAACCACTGTATGTAGTAACCAAATATAGTATTTTCTTTAGATTCATAGGCCTCCACAACTTCTAGATTCTTTTCAACATTAGTGTGTTCTAGAGCACACTTTTCATGAAGTTCCAAAAGCCTCTTCTCCTCTAACTTCTCTTCAACCTCTTGCCTTGTTTTCTCACTTAGTCTGGAGGCATGCTCCTTAAAGGAGTCCAATAAAAGTTTCAAGTTCTCTACCAGAGTGAGAGATGTATCCATTGATGTTCTGAGGGTGGCCTCCTGCAAAGCTTTGAGAGCATCATCAATAAGCTCTATCCCTTTCTGGGGAATTTCCAGAATTAATGTTCTGTTGGATGCATGCAATGCATCCCCTAACACCAATTTATGAATAGGAGAAATTTTATCCAAGTCCACACTTCCCTAAATCATGGGAAGTTGTAGAAGTTCAGGAGGAATCACTAGCTGGAACCTAATTTTCTTGGATAGCAAGCCTTTCAATACATCATCACCAGAGGAGGATTTTCCAGGGGACCTTTGAGATTCTACAATGTGCCTTTTGTCTTCTTCATTCTTCCCAGTAGATTCCCCTTTTTTCTCTTCTTCCTCTTCTTTTTCGTTTTCCTCTTCCTTCTTTTCTTCTTCTACTTTCTCTTCTTCTTCTTTTCCATCTTCTTCTTTTTCATCTTTTTCTTTGTTTCCTTCTTCTTCATTCCATTCACCTTCATCTTTATCTTGTTCTCCTTTAGCTTTAGCTTTTTCACCTTCATCTTTATCATTTTCTTCTTCAACCTGTTCAGAGGGACAACATCATGCTTCTCTGGCTCAACATCCTCAACATTTTTCTTTTCTATCTCTAGAGGATCATTTGGAACACCTGTATCCAGAGGGATATCTACATCATTTGTTTTCAGAGGAATGCCTGTATCACCTATACTAGAAGGAATGTCTTCATTGACCTCTACAAAAAATTCTTCTCCTGATTTGGGTGCAGAAATGGATGGGAGTGCACTAAGCATACCATATTTCTCATCCATACTCCTAATGGCTTATGTAGTCTCTTTCCTTATCTTCTTTATCTGCTTCTTGTCCTTTTTCATTAGAGTATTTACTCTTTTCTTCATCTGGAACATATTTGAACAAACCTTCTTTAGAGTTTCCAAATCATTTGACCTCAAAGAGAACCTGATTTTCTCAAAAGCTTCATTTCTAATCTTTTCTTCCAAATCAACAGCCTTTGATCTCCTTTTCATCAGGGCTTCACACAATTTCTCAAGAACATAGTTCTTCAAATAGTCCCAACCAACTTTCAGAGTAATGACATATTGAATAATAGCTAGAATCAAAGTTTTCATGTCCTCTCCACCTACTTGATCATAAATTTCTGCAGTAAGTTGCAACATATCTTCAAAGTGTATCAATACATTAACCAAAGCTTCCAATCTAAGAGGGGAACCGGGTCTTACCGAAGAGGCCTTCTATTCTTCCTAGTCTGGAGAAGCTTCTTCTGACATCTTAGCGTTCTTTGATTCCAGATTGGTGTGTAAATGAACACCAAAACCCTGCTCTTCATCTTTTTTGGAGGACGATACTTAATGAAATCTCTTAGAACCAACACTAGCTTCATATGAAGCACCTTCACCAAAGGACATGCTTCCTCTTCTCCTTCTTAACAATTTTATTGCAAGGTCTTGCTCCTCTTCCTCTTGTTCTTTAGTGATACTAAGGTTCTTTTCTCTTGAATCTTTTTCTTTCTTTCCTCTCTTTACTGGTGCCACCGAAGGAGTCTCTTTCCTCTTACCAGATCTTGTATTGGGTCTAAAAGGAGTTGGGCCTTTTCCTTTACTAGGCGCACTGGGCTCAACCTTCACTACAAGGGCTATAGCTAGTTTTGAAGGAGCAATCCTACTAGATCTCCTTGGTCCTGATGATTCTCCAACCATCTGTTCTCCCATAGCTCTACCTTGTGCAATTTTCTCATGAATGAAGCCTACCTCTCTAATATTTTTATCTTCATTCTTTCTTATCATGGGATTCCTATGCTCCAAGTTAACTTCCATAGATTTTTTGGCATAAGTACCAACTCTAGGTTCATTGGAATCTTTAGGAATTTTCAACAAAACTTGTACATACCCTTCAACTTCATCTTTTTTAATCTCATATCCCAATGGTTGTATCCATATAGTCTAGGGTTCAATAGCTTCAATCATGCACTCATCAGAAGAGACATGAAATATTATATCATTCTTGTACTTCTCAACAACTCTCTTTGGGATCCTCTCTCTTTCATTCATGTTTCTCTTGAATACAACAAGGAATACTATCATAGCATTATCTCGAGCCTTCAAATCACCCAAACTATGCATATAGTCAAATATTTGATGTGCAACCAGTTTGGATATGTCCCAAAACACCTCATCATCTCTTTCGGGAAGTCTCTTAATGAAATAGAATAGCAAAAACACAATCAAGGATCTAAATTTAAATGCATACTTCTTCTCCCTTGTCATCTTCATATTCTCAAACAACTATTGCTGGAGAAGTTCACACAAATCATAATCTACACCATTGGTTACCATATCATAACTGGTGTAAATTTTTGTAGCAAATACAGAGTTATCTCTATTAGTGAAGTAGATCTTGTGTCTGATCATTATTGCAACATACTTCACAACAGGATTAGTGATAGGCTTTGTAGTAAGTTCCCTCATGTCATATGTAGCTCCGGTGAGTTCCATCACCACTTCATTCTTTACAGACTTCAACACTAGTACCAGTCCAGTGTCACAAAGTTTGGTAATTGCCTTAATTGCCTCCTTAGTTATAAGTTGAGGTTTGTCAGTCCACAAAAAATTTTCATGCATTCTACTGAGAGTTGGTTTTACATACGTATCATCAATGGTAGAGCTAAAATTAGGAAAGTAATTCCATTTATCCAACTTCTTCATAACAATGTTTGAATACTCAATTTTACCAATAAATCATCCTCAATGAGCTCATTCTTCCATATGTCTATCAATTTACTATGATTGTACTCCCTAGTCTTAACTTGAATATACATCCTAGTGTCTTTGGTAGGCATAACACCATGAGGAATTGATAAGAAGGCCCCCAGAGGGTCGTCTTCAAAAACCTTCATCGAATATTTCTTGTAGGATGATCTAGGTCTTTCCGACACATTAACAACTACAATGGTTTCCATTTCTCCAAAAATTAAGCTCAAATGATTTTAGAACAAAGATTCACACAAACCCACAACAATATAGAAGAGTAAAATACATTTTTCCTTTGCAAAAAACCATAACTAGGGTTTTCATAACTCACACTTCAAATCACCTCAAGATTGCTCCAAATCACTCTCCACTTTCTTCAAATGCACAAATTATCAAAATTCCTTACTAATCCACTTTATAAATCAAAAATCTACCCTAGTTCGCATTGAATGCAATAGATTTCAAAAAGCTGATAAAAACCCTTCTTCACTGCACTAAAAACCCCCAATTTGTTCCGCAAATGATCATTCATGCACCTTTTCTTTTGGTTCCTTTTGTATAACCTCTATTTATCCATTCCTTACAACATATCTTTGTTCCAAATACTAACACACCAAATATCCAAGGGGTTCAAATACTTTTATGTTAAAGCTCCCCCTAAGACCATGCTAGGTCTAATTGTTGGAGGAATTGTTTGCACCGAATGGGGGCACAAACACATCTAATGTTTATGGCTCCTCTTTCTTCTTCCATATCTTGTTCATTTTTTGCTTAACTTCTATGTGTAAGTGTTTTTCTATCTAAATGTGAAAAAATTAACTATAAATTCAAAATGAAATAACACAAGACCACCTCAAGATTAGCCTAAGTTGAACACAAACAAAAGAACAATAAAACAATGATTATACATTTTCCTGTGTTGATATCCTTGGTTGGCCCTTGGTTGAAGCTTGGATGTGTTCTCCTTTCATGGAAATATGATGAAGAGTGGATGAAAGGTGGTGTGGATGCAATAAAGGATGTGGGTGTGAAATGAAAGCTTAAGGATTCTACAATGGAGGATGAACTTGAACTTAAATGCAAATGCAAGTGATAGAGCTAATTATGCAAAATGCTTGAAATTGGCTTGAGAATTTGAGAGAATAAGGGTGCTAGAATGCCTAAGTTGTAAGAATGAATGAAAAAGGGGGGTATTTATAGAAGAAGTTGAATTCTCTAGAGAATTGAATGGTCAAGATTGAGCCACCATGACCAAGATGAAGGGCTATGGTAAGTTGAGGACTCACAAGTCCTCACAACTTGACATGTGGAGGATGAAGTGTCCAAAGGACATGGTGAGATGGAAATGGTACAAATGATGTGGAGGAAGGACAAGTGATGTGGAAGAAGGACAAGTACTTTGCAATTACCTTGGGAGATGACAAGATTTCCTCAAAAAGGAGCTTCTTGTCCCCAAGTGAGAATGAAAGTGACATATGAAGAATTTTAGTATTCCTCACAAAATCTTCATGGGGAAGAGGAAAGTGGTTGGAGAAATAAATGTGAATTAAAAATTCACACGATTGGAGTGGATAAGGTCATTGGGATAATAAATATGAATTTTAAATTCATATGATAAGCACCTTGTGGATAAGACAAGGCTCTTATGGAGGAGGCTAATAAGTACCTTTTGGATAAAACAAGGTCCCTATAATAGAAGGTACTTGAATTCATGTGACTTGATGTGACCTTTTAATGATCACATGGTGAAGAGGAGAATCTTTGGAGGACTAAAAAGTGAATTTTAAATTCACATGGGGAAGAGGGTCTATGCCAAATATGGAGAATGTGAAGGTATGCTAAATGTAGCAAGGGGATTAGATTAAGGTTGTGCAAATACATGATTAAGAAAATTAATGAGAGATTAGAGGTAAGTGGGAGAATATGGAGGATGTGACATTAATCATGATTAAGGTATGCACATCCTAATCATGGATTAATTAACTTAATCTAGGTTAGAAGAGGGTCATGGAGGATGTGACAAGGAGAGATAAAAAGGAAGAATTTAAAATTGATTTTATTCAAAAAGGTAAAATGACTAAATTAAATAAATTGATATGTTTATTTAATTTAGAGAGGAAAAGGTGTAAGGTAAAGTATTAAATTAAATACTTTAGGAACCTTAGGTAGAAGGTGAAATATTAATTAAATAAATCATTTAATTAATATTGATGAAATAAAAGAATAAAGTAGATGAGTTTGACCATGTGGGAGTAGTCAAATATGGATGTCTACATTTTTCCCCTCTTTGAAATATTGTTAGAATAACAGTGTTTCGAAGAAAAGAAAAAGAAAATGAATCTATAGAAGAAGCAACTAGAAAATGATGCCTTGGAATGGGAGAGGCCATGTGAAGTTCCCAAACAGAGGGAAATGAAGAGAGATGCCCCAATCTCGCAAGGGAATGACCATGACGGTGGAATGGGTAAGAATGGCAGGGTATGCCCCCTCGAGAGGGTGGTTGGGGAAGAAAAAAGGGCCCCATGTGACTTCTCAATAGGAAGAAATGGAAGGAATGGTTGGATAGAGCTCAAAAAACCAGGTAGGTTTGGCTTTTGAACGGAGTCAATTAGACACATGGTGTGCAAATAGTGGCCCACAGAAGTTTTGGATTTAATTAGGGTGGAAAAAGCTAAATAAAAAGGAAAAATACCCCTCACTTAAAGTGATTTAAAAATGAGGGGGAAAATTACTTATAGTAATTTTAGAGTTACTATTCCTCGTTTGTACACCTGGCAGTTGAAGAAGAGAGAGAGAGAGTAGAGGAGGAGGAGGAACCAAGGATACGAGGATGTCAGACGACTACGATGATGACATCATCCATCAAGTGGACGAGGTGCGAGCATTCTTCCACATGCGTGCAGTTCCATGCCAGGTTAGAATCAAAACCCCCTTTGTGATGTTAAGCATTTTTTATGTATTTGGTAGTGTTTTTTTCTTTTGAAAAGATGGGTTTTGTTTTTGGGTTAGTTTAGAAAAGTGGGTTGGTGGAAAAATTGGGATTTCACCAATGGGGTAGGTAGAATAGGTTTTTAGAGGCCATGGGATAGGGGGGAAGTTGCCCAATTAGTGGGTAAATTTTCCCAAAAATCCAAAAAAAAGGACGCTCAAAATGAGTTGGGGTGAAAGAGGGAAGGGCAGGCTTGCCTCGGGATCGACCCAAGTTGAGTCCACCAAAAATAGAGTGACTTAGGTCACAAAGGGGAAGCCACGCCCCATGTTAAGGGGAAGTTGTGCCGCAAAAGGGGAGGTTGGGCCCCTAGAAGGGGTGGCCACACCCAACAAGGGGTGGTTGCGCACCTTGAAGAGGTGGCCATGCCCCACAAGGGGTGGTCGTGCATCGAAAGGAGCAGCCCTACCCCACATGGGGTAGCCACGCCCCAAAAGGGGTGGCCCCATCCCTTGAGGAGCAACCCTACCCTAGATGGTGCAACCATGCCTCAAAAGGAGTGGCCCCACCTCGAAAGGGGTGGCCCCACCCCAGAAGGGGCAACGGTGCCCAGGAAGGGGCAGCCCCACCAAAAAGGGCGAAAAGGGCCAAAAAAAGGGAGGGAAAGAAAAACAAAGGAAAACTTGGGGAAATTGGGGAACTTGGCCAAAAGGGGAGGGAATAGTTAGTGAGAAGATAACTCAAGGCTGAGAAAGGAGAGAAGAGATGAAGTAACTAACATAGCGTGGTGGTATGGATGCAACCATTTGAGTGGCTATGAACATAAGAGAGACAGTCTAAGGTGCTGGTGGCCATGATCAGAGTGGATCATCATGCTCTGGAATAGATAGGATTGCGAAATCTACTAGGATATCTGACAGTTAAAGTGCATTGAGCACTGCTGACAGTGCTCATAGAGAGATGGAGTCCAGAAACATTGACTTTCCATCTTCTGATAGGGGAGATGATGATGACATTAGAGGATGTATGGCAGATTTTGAGGCTCCCTATAGCAAGGTGTTTAGTGAGTGACTTGACGTCGACAGGGGTGGAGCTAGATTGAACATTGCATGTGTTGTTTGGACATGAAGACCTTCTTGTTCAAAATAAGGGGCTAGATGTGGACCGATGTTTGGCAGTGGGGGTGCCAACACTACCACTCTATTTATGCAAGTTGATTAGTGGCATACTGATACTAGATAGAAGTGGGCGGTTCTGCAGCCTAAGGTATATGGAGATTATTTGAAATATTGTCAAAGGGAGAGAGGGGTAGTTTGCATGGGGGACATGCATACTAGCTCATTTGTACAGAGATATCCACCTAGTGTGTTATCGAGGGGTGCTCATCTTGACACAAGTGACCTTGTTGTAGGTGTGGACCTAGGAGCACATCAGTGTTGCCAGGCTAGGAGTAGTGAGAGTAGGGATAGCGGATGAGGCAACACCCATAGCATGGTGGTACGAGACCGAGTATGGTTGGGTTTGGCACTATGATGGCCTTAGGGATTTGGATAGATGGAGGAGGATCATAGATGAGCTATGGGAGGAGCACATAGTGTGGCGGTCATACATGTATCGACGGTTTATTGGTTGGAGGATAAAGGAGGCAAGACACAGGGGCTACTTCAACACCAAGTGCTTCCTAGTCATTTTGGAGCCTCACATAGTGGAGGCACACAAGCTAGATAGAGTGGTCAAACAATTCAAGGAGGTACATGATATTCTGTAAGGTGCATACATGTTTTGGTAGATCACACGAGAGTGGCCATGGGGGGAGCTAATCTCACCAAGATTTGTCAGAGATCACAGGGAGACTTTGTAGTTAGTGCCTTACCTAGGGAAGACCAGAGGGGAACAGGTGGTAGGAGTGACACGTCAATATGTCTGATGGTTCCGCAACTAGGGATGGGAGAGGATTACACCAGAGGATCCCATTATAGAGGCACTAGGTTTTGGATCTGAGGATAAGCAGAGGAGAGGGAGGGGTAGAGCCCAACAATGAAGAGGTTAAGAGACAATTATGATGGTAGGTCAATAGGAGGCAAGGTCCACAAGATAGGAGGAGGAAAGGGCCTCAAGACAGTTGGTGAGAGTGGCAAGGAGTATACAGTGGAGGAGGGAGTGAGTGGTGCTCGAGGAGGAGAGAAAGGAGCATGACGTGGAGATGATGGATGAGTCTGAGGTGGAGGTGGGAGTTGTAGGACACCAGATGAGGGTAGGGAGGAGGAGATAGCCAAGGAGAGCTCGGGTGGAGATCAGGGATAAGAAGGAGCATGATGAGGCAAAGATGGAGGTGAGGGAGGAGGGATATTTATAGGAGAGAGGACAGGAGGGGAGAGGGGTCATAGGATATCCAATGAGAGTAGTGAGGAGGAGTAGACAGCAGAGGAGGGCCCAAGGGGAGGTTGAAGCCGAGTAGGAGCCTGATGAGCTAGAGATGGAGATGAGGGAGGAGAGAGATGAGCTAGATAGGAGGTGAGGTTTGTAGGATGATAGATGAGGGTAGGGAGGAGGGGATAGCCGAGGAGAGTTCGGGTGGCGATCAGGGCTGAGCAAGAGCATGAGCCATAGGAGGATGCTATGGATGTGGACGTTCTTGTGGTGGATCCATTGGAAATGGTACCATATGTACCATCTGAGGATATTATCATATTGTTGAGGGGGGCCCAGGCAAGGCTACGAATGACAGAACAGAGGCCGAGGTGTGCAGACTTTAAGCAGAGGGACAAAGGGATTATGGCTTCATTGTTGACTACCTGACCTCACAAGTAGGGGATGCGGAGAGAGAGAGAGAGAGAGAGATGAGATGCGAGTAGAGGTACAGGGAGTATGCGGTGAGCTGGCTAGGGTGTCCTAGGATTGGGACAGATTATAGGTAGTGATGACTATATTAGAGGCCAGGGGACAGCAGGAGCCTAGAGAGACAGTAGATCAGGTATCAATAGAGGGGCGGCAGCAGGCCAAGAGGGAGATGGAGGAGTTGAGAGCATAGGTGATAGGGATTCTAAGGGAGATGATTGAGCTTTAGAATAGGGTGTCTATGGCAGAGACAATGGAGGCCCAGTTAGAGATTGTGCAGAGAGAGAGGGACACAGTGCATGTAGAGGTGCAGGCCTTCTAGGATGAGAGAGATAGAGCACAAACACAGGTACAGGCGGTGTAGGTGGAGAGGGATGCTACACAAGCACAGGCTCAGGTTATACAAGGGGAGAGGGATGTTGCATGGGAATAGACTCAGGTTATGTAGGGGGAGAGGGATGCTACATGGGCACAGGATCAGGTTATGTAGGGGGAGAGGGATGCTGCATAGGCACATATATTGACATTGCATAGTGGTAGTGATGGGATAGGGGTAGAGGTACAGAGACTTCATAGATAGAGGGATGCCACAAAGGCATGAGTAGTGGCTATGGAGGAGGTGATAGATCAACTACAAGGAGAATTCAATCAGCTGAGGATGGTTCAAGAGGCATGGGGATAGGAGAGGAGAGTCATTAGCAGTGATTGAGACAGATATAGAAATGAGCAGAATGCCACTAGATATCAGGTTTTAGAGAGAGATGAGTATATGAGGGAGGCAACCTACTAGATGGTTTCTTATTAGCATGTGGTTCCATATTTGGCACAACACATGTTTCATTTTGTCCAATAGGCTCCTTAGATGCACGTGCCATCCCAGTCACTAGGGACACAGACTCGAGGATACAATGACTCTTAGGCGACTATCCCTCATAGAGGGTTGGTGCCTAATTCTCCATAGAGGTCAGACGTGGGCAGCTCTTTTGGCAGATGAAAGGATACCAGATTGTGATAGGTGTAGGGTGGATGGACAGTATAGAGTAGCAGTGGTTACATTTGATTTTGATCCTTGTACTTGCACTTTATTTTGTGAGTATGATGTATAAGATTGATATGTATTTTGATGATATTGATGGAAACCATTATGGACTATGTGATGGACATTTGATTTTGATATTTATATGATATGTGACAACCCTTATTAAGACCATGTTATGTATATGATGGATGATTCTATTTATGCATATGTGTATGTTTATGATTTTATGATGGGTGATCATAATGATGTAATACATGTACATGTTTATCATGTTATATGGATGAAACTAATGTGTGTAATGTAGGATGTGATGCGTGTTTTATGTTTTTATCTATGATGGATATGGACCTAAAAATTTGTGATGCAAGTGGCAATGCATGTAATATGTTAATGATATAAACTAATATAGAAATGTATGGATAAAAGATGAATCTAAGGTGCTTAGAATAACCAAACATGATTAATCTAAATGACTTAATATGAGATGAAACCTATAATGCAACATGCAATGTGAATGGACTTCAAATGAAATGCAACATGAACATAAGTGTTAACAAGGACTTGCATGGGGATGTGGGTAGATGGTGTGAAACTGCACCTATCAAAGACCATTGATATCCTGAGAAGAACAGGAGAGAGAAGGTGAATATTTGCACAACCAAAATCATAGGTTAATGGATAGGGATGAATGCAATGCAACATAATTGATTATGAAATGCAATCCTAATGTAATTTTCCATCTTCGGAGCACTAATTTTTGCTATAGCATAAGACACTAGGTGCCAGGGTATATGAAACCAAGGCAAGATATCATCTAATGCATAAAACAAACAAAACAAACAAGATTATCCCAACACCCCAAAGTGACAAATACTTTGGTTAGGCCAGGCATTGAGATAACCACAAGCACAAATGGATGTCCTAACATAACACAAGATCTTGGAGATCCTGGTGGGTACTATGTGGGACAACCCAGTAGACAACAACAATAAACGATCAAGATATTCCACTATGTTAACCAATCAAAACATACCATAATATGATAGATTATGGTGACCTTGACTAGTTGTAATAGGGAGCTCAAATAATATAAAAAATCCAAAAGCATTAAAAGATCACAATCAAGTTCAAACATCCTTTGCCATAGGATCGAGAGGATGGATGGGATTGATGAGGTCTATTAGGAAGGATGCATCGTGTTGAGACTAATGATGGATATTAAACTAAGATGACCCACATGATGCAGGATATTTGACACTAATTAGATCTCCCAATACTAGAGGATCCCGTTTGTGAAGAACTAGCTAGATAGGGACACACTTGACACCACAATACAAGGCACAAGACACAAGACATAAGACACAAGACACCCTAATGACCTAGGGGTTCGGGGGCCAATCAAAGATTAGCCTTACCTATGTGAAAGCGCAGAGCCCTCATAGTTCAAAAAAGAACATGGATAAAAGCGAAAAGAGGACAATGGAGGCTGATGATGGATGATGAAAGACATGACGAAAAAATGAAAACAAAGCCTCGAGGGTGGATCAAAAGATTGACCTTGCCTACGTGAAAGCGTAGGGGCAACGTAGTTTGGAAACAGACAAACAATGACTGACCATGGATAAGAGCAAAAAGGGGATGATGGAGACAGATGATAGATGACTGAACAAGATGGTCAAAATGCCACTAGGGCAGATCAAGTGATTAGCCTTTCCTATGTGAAAGCGCAGGGGAAACATAGTTCGACTAAGACCAAAAATACCAATGAGACGTGATGGAGACCGTCATGACAAAGCAATGAGGGAAAAACATAGGAAAAATATCGATGTTCAAGTCGAAGAAGGACTCGAGATGATGACGTGAAAGTGAAAAAAAGCTCAGATTAGGATGAAAAAGCTCAGGATTATGGATAGTTGACAATCATCCAATGCTCAATCAAAACATACCTAGTGGCAAAGGATGGGATGTGGATGAAGTGATAGGATAGGATGAGGTGTTAGGAATGGGATGTGAGGACAGGATGGATGGAGACATGCAATAACTAGGATGCAAGGTAGATAATGATTAAGCTCTCTACGGATGACACCTGTTACGATGTTTTCACCAACCGTACTTACCCAAGGCACCACCAAGGGGTGGTTTTCACCTTAGGATGAATTTATTTCTCTTTACTATTTTTTGGATTTTTTCTGATTTTTTAATTTTTTATATTTTTTTGGATTTTGACAGGATAGGATTCCCTGGTTGAGTTAGGTGTAGAACTTCTTCAGATGTTGATAGGCTCTTTGAGGGGCTCCCCTTTAGGTGTGGAAAGGCGGTACGCCCCTGATCCATACATTTTTGTAATAGCATAAGGATCCAACCAATTAGGTTCAAACTTTCCCTTCTTGTCTTGGTCTTGTTAGGTACATTGATTCTCTTTACGAACTAGATCTCCAATGTTAAATTGGTGGGGTTAGAATTTCTTGTTATAACTTCTCTTGAGATGATTCTGATATGCTTGAAGATGATTGTATGATTTGATCCTCTTTTCATCCAAGAGCTCCAATTGAGTGAGGCAAGCAACCCGTGAGTCTTCTTCAGTGATGAGATTCTTCAAAGATATTCTCAGGGATGGGATCTTGACTTCAATCAGAAAGATGGCTTTAGCACCAAAAACAAGGGAATATGGAGTGGCACCAGTGGGAGTGCAGATGCATGTGCAATAAGCCCAAAGGGAGGGGTGGATGTGTAGGTTCCAATCTTGACCAGTACTATTGACAACCTTTTTCAAGATTTTGATCAAAGTTTTTTTAGTGGCTTCTGCCTATCCATTACCTTGAGGGTAATAGGGCATGGACCACCGATGTTGGATATGGAAGGTGTCACATACCTCTTTTATAGCCTAGTTTTTGAATGGTTTTCCATTGTCAGAAATGATGGTAGAGGGGATGCCATATCTATAGATAATA
This sequence comes from Sequoia sempervirens, assembly GCA_007258455.2. Taxonomy (NCBI): domain Eukaryota; kingdom Viridiplantae; phylum Streptophyta; class Pinopsida; order Cupressales; family Cupressaceae; genus Sequoia; species Sequoia sempervirens. The sequence goes on from VDFB02026320.1 coordinate 88,484,299, forward strand.
TGGTAGAGGATGAATTTGGATATCTGAGTACCTGTTACCTAGGAGAGCGGTATGGCTTCCACCACTTAGTGAAGTACTCAATTGAAATGATAATGAAGGTGTGGCCATTAGAGGATGGAGGATATATCTTGCTGACTAAATTGAATCCCGTTTTGAGAAAAAGGCCATGGTGCTACGATGGGTTGTAGATCTTGAGGAGCATGTATCAGGTCCGCATGTTGTTGGAAAGGTAAGAATTTATTCATGAAGTCACAAGAGTCATGCTCCAATGTAGGAAACTAGTAAACAGTCCTAAGAATCTTCTTAGCTAAGGCCATGCCATTTGAGTGGGCCACACAAACACTGCTATGTACTTCTATCAATGCGGTGTGAGCTTTAGTCTAGTTTAGAAACCGAAGAAGAGTTCCATCATATCCACGATGATAAAGAGTATCACCTATGATAGTGTAATGGGATATACATTAGTTGAATGATTTGCATTGATTTCAAGTAAGGTCAGTGGGTAGGATGTTGTCATGAAGATAGGCATAGATCTCATGATACCATGGGCATGTAGGACCTACAATTTTGCACACTATTTCACTCTTAGGGACATCATATGTAGGGATTAAAAGTTGTTCAACCAGGAATTCATACTTTGTCTGGTCTTTGGGCATGTCAATTAAGGAGCCAATTGTAGCCATTTCACCAACAACTTTGTTTTGTATTTTGGGGATCTAGTCAAACTGAATAGAGGTGAAAGACTTCTTAAAATCATCGACCATGCATTTATAAGGTAGCAACTTCTAATCCTTTGTTAGAAACTCATCATTGACCTATCTGATGACTAATCGCCAAAGACCCTTAAGTGAGTGATATTCCATTTGATTGTGATTCTAAGCCCGGTGAGAAGAGCTTTGTATTTAGCTATATTGTTTGTGCATGGAAAGGACAGTTTGAATGACTTTGGGATGTAATCACCTTGGGGGGTGACAAACAAGATACTTGCCCCTGATCCATTATGTGTGTATGACCCATCAAAGTATAGTGTCCATGCGGTAGATTTCGCTACTGTAAAGACATCTTCATCAAGAAATTTTGTTACCAAAGGATGTGCATCAACTAGGGGAGCATCGGCTAATTGATCCGCTATCACCTGACCCTTAATAGCTTTGTGGTCCACATATTCTATGTCAAAATTGCTTAGCAACATGACCCATTTAGCCATTCGGCTAGTCAAATTTGTTTTGGATAAAAAATACTTAAGCGGGTCAAGTTTTGATATTAACTTGATTGGATGACTAAGCATGTAATGTCTAAGCTTCCGTGAACAGAAAACTATGGCTAGGAAGGCCTTCTCTATTGAAGATTAGTTGAGCTCATAGCCAACTAAGGTTCAACTAATCTAGTAGATTGCTCATTCTCTAGATGACTCATCATTGTGTGCCAGTAGTGCCCCCAGTGCCACTGAAGTAGCTGAGAGGTACAATAAGAGTGGCTTCCCTGGGATACAGGGCATAAGGATGGGAGGATGAGCCAAGTACTCATTAATCTTGTCAAAACCTTGCTGACACATAAGATCCCACTTGAAGGATGTATTCTTTTTTAGGAGGTGGGTGAATGGTGGGCACTTGTCATCTAACTATGTTATGAACCTTCTGATGGACTGTAGATTTCCCTGGAGACTCCCTAATTGTTTTAGGTTGTGAGGTTGAGGCATATCCATAATTGCTTTAACCTTGGCCAAATCCACTTCTATACCTCTCCTAGAGACAATGAAGCCAAAAAACTTTCCTAACGTAACCCCAAACACACACTTTTTCAGATTGAGGCACAAATTATAGTGTTCTAGATGCTCAAATATCTTAGGACTGTAGGGTGTTTATCTCTAGTTCTTGATTTTCCTAACAAATCGTCAACATAGTCTTGCATGATGATGTGGATAAGATCATGAAAGATGATGCTCGTTGCATGTTGGTAGGTTTCCCCTACTTTCTTAAGACCGAAGTGCATAACATTATAACAAAATTTACCCCAAGGTGTGGTAAAGGTTGTTTTATGTTGATCTTTAGGCGCAATCCTGATCTAATTATATCCAGAAAAGCCATCCATGAGGGATAGCATCTCGTGCCCAGCAGTGAGATCAACCAACATGTTGATGTTTGGCAATTGAAAATCATCTTTAGGGAAAGCCTTTTTGAGGTCACAAAATTCTATACATACTTTGACATCCCCATTGGGCTTGGCTATTGGCACGATGTTGGAGATCCACTCAAAGTAATCAATGGATCTTATAAATTTAGCCTCTAACAACTTCTCCAATTCTTTATTGACCAATAAGGCAACTTGTGAGTGCATTTTGCAAAGCTTCTACTTAATTGGTTTTGCATCAGGACACACATCCATATGGTGTACTACCAAGTTAGGGTCTAACCCAGGCATGTCAAAATATTCCCATGCAAAATTGAATACTCTTCTTCTGATAATGCCTTGGCTACATAGATGATTTTGAGATCCTCTTCAGTTCCCAAATTGATTTCTTGTGTTTCTTCGATCATAATGGATGATCGTTCAAACCACTGTGTTCCCACAAGGGGAAGATGAACGTCCCCATATTTTGGGGCCTCATTGAGTTTTTCACCATCCGATATGTCCTTTATTTTTCCTTTTTCTAAGTCAAGAAGTGCCTCAAGGAGGTTTTCACTAGGTGACCCTTTTGGATTTTTCTTTTTCTTATTTTTGTGACTAGGGCATTTATCTTCCCCCAATCCCATGAGGTGTACATAGGTATCCACTGAGGTAAGTGAGTTGATAGGCGTGCTTTCACGTAGGTCCCAATCTATGAGTTCAAGATGGTGAAGGGAAAGGCTGATGGTGCAAATGGATAGGCATTCAAACATGGAGGAAAGGTATATGTGATCTACATCATCGTACACATGTATGATACATTCTTCTTTTGGTATATCTTCCAAAATACTATCACCCACACTAACATTGTTAGAAGTACTAATCAATGTTGCAGAACCCTTTTTCTTTATGTCATAGCCTAAGCCTGACTTCATTGGATGTATGAAAGTGTCAATTGGATACTTTCTTCCTAGCTCTTCTGGACCAAGACCTCCCCCCTAATAATTGCATTTCTCAGCGTACTTAGAGGGCTAAGGATACATCTCTTGAAAATATTCCTTTAAAGTGGGAGTAGGTTTAGGTTCTTCACGATATATCCACTGACTTATATCATCTTCAGGCGTATATTGTGGTAACATGGGAGATACATAAGTGTTGGTTCCCACATTTTTGGAGCTCAAGGTGACTGCCTTTTGTTCTTCCTTTCCCGTAGACTCGAAGGGTTGACCATATGTGTGTGGTGAGGGTGGTATGGTTGCTATGTTCAAAGAATTACGCATCTCATACTCACCACATCACTTTTCAATGATCTGGACCTTGGTGATAGTGGAATCAGATGTAGAAGATGCAGCGGATGAGGTGGAGGGTGATGGATTGGATTCAGATGCTGGAAATGGTCCCATTTCCACTCCTAGATAGTAATGGGAATGAGGGAAAGAAGCTTCGAGTGAACTATAGTATTCAAATGGCTGGGGGTTAGCTTGTATCATAACTTCCATTCCATTAAATGGGAACTTCAAGCATTGATGATAGGTAGATGGAACGGCTTGCATGATGTGGATCCATGGTCGGCCAAGAAGAAGTTTGTAGGGGAGGTCCAGACCAAGGACATGACAAGTGGTGTATTGTATAACTGGGCCAACTTGAATTGGAAGATCAATAACCCCTTCAAAATCCCTTTCTGTATTATCATAAGCCTTTATAGTGATGATCTAATTGCTTAGATCAGCATGGGTATATCCTACCTACTTTATGAACTTTAATGTACAAAGATTGAGAGTAGAGCCATTATCTATCAAGACACTCTTTACTTTATGTCGAGTGACAAGAACCTCTATATGGAGGGGTTGATTGTGATTGGAATTTATGGTAGGCATGTTTTTTTGGTTGAAACCTAGTTGGTAGGTTGATGAGAGGTGTCTTACCAGAGCTTGGAACTGTGTGGGGTCAATGCCATTGGGGACACGGGAATCCTATAAAGCTTTCATTAAGATTTCTTGATATACATGAGAAGACTTTAGCAAATCTAGGATAGATATCTATGTTGCGGTCTTTCCTAGATGGTCAAGGATGTTATACTGAGAGCTCACAGGAGGTGATGGGGCTGACGCGGAGGCTCTAGGGATAGTAATACGAGTGCAATGAGTGGTAATAGCATATTGAGGCTCTTTTCCTTTGACATGTATCATAGACACATGTGGTTTTTCTTGCCCAATATGCATGATGAGAGTCTCATAGTTAGGCAGGACATTCTTATAGGTGATATTATTAGTGTTTTTATCCTGGTTGTTATTGTTACTAGGTCCAAGATTTGTGTTGGATGTGCTAGGACCTTGGTTATGCTTGGGGAAAGCATTTTGATATATCTATAACTGATCATTGGATGAAGGTGTTGTGTTGGCATCCACATGTATGTCACCCCAATCTATGAGATCCTGGATGTATGTTTTCAAACTCTAACACTTATTTAAGGTATGCCCTTTAATCATGTGAAACTCACAGTATTAATTCTCTTTAAACTAGGCTAGTTTAGGCTTGGATTCATTGGGTGGTTTGGTCATAGGATATGTAATCAAGTAATTGACCTATAAAAATCTATGGAAGACAGTGCTCAAGGGTTCTCCTAATTGAGTGTATTGACATTTACCATTCCCTTAATTGGATTGTTGAGGGGGTCGAGGTGCCCCCTATGACATGGATATGGATTGGGCATGGATTTTTGTTGCATTTGGGAGGTATTGGCCACTTAAACATGTTTAGTATCAATGAAACCAAGATTGATTGCATTCTTGTTCTTATTCTAGTAATGAGATTTGTCACCAGATGACTTGTCCATATCTGAGTTGTACAATTTAATTTTCCCTTTTGCGACAAGCACTCTCTCAATGATGGGGACCTTTTTGATAACCTCTATGAAGGTAGTGACACAATGAATATTAAGAGCATGTGCTAGTTCAGGATGGGCATTAGCCACAAAAATGGTGACCATTTATTTTTTGTTGGGAGGGGATTTCATACGACTTGCTATAGCTCGCCACCTTTGTAGGTATTTAGCGAAAGTTTCTCCATCACATTGTTTCTCCTTCAAAAGGTCTAGAGTGTCAATGTCCTCCAAATTAAAGGAGAATTGTTTGAAAAACCATTTAGAAAGGTTAGTGAAGGAGAAACTATCCCCTTCTTGAGACCCATGAACCAATCTAAGGTCGCCCCTCCTAAGCTTCTAGGGAACAAGCGTAGGAGATAATTGTCATTATGTTGGACATCCTAACATTGTGCATAGAACTCCTGCAGATGGGCCTTTGGATCTTTAGTTCCCGTATACTTTTCAAACTTGGGTATCTTGAAATGCTTTGGAAAGGGGATAAGTGAAATTGAAGAATCAAATGGATATGGGCAAATCTCCTCAAACTTGAAGGATTTTTTGGACATACTCACTTATAGGTCTTTTAATGCAGCTTTGAGCTCCTCCGACTCTTAATTGGTGGGTGGATATTGATACTGATTAGCATAAGTGGGTTGTGGATTAACATAAGGAAGATAGGATGATGACTAATTTTGGTAATAAGAAGTGGAGGGTTCCTATTGCTGAGGTAGCGGTTGCTGATACTATGAAGTGGATGGGGTATTGTGTGGAGATTGGTAGTATGATGACATGGATGTCCCTTGATAAGGCAATTTTTGTTGATAATAAGAGTTAGATTGAGTACCCTATTGATGAGGTTGTTGGTGTTGCATGCAGGATGTGGATGAGGCACCTTGTTGGTATGAAGGATACTGCTAAGTATAATAGGGATTGGTTTGGTAATTATATGTGACATTGGGTTGTTGCGTGATGTTTGGAGGTTGTTATAGATTAGGTTGTTGCTGGTATGGGTTGGTGTGTGATTGCAAGGGATTTGTGTAAGGAGGTGGTTGCATTTGTGGCAGATTCTGAGCAGTCACAAGGATGTTCAGATTACCATAAGTAGTGTATGTGTTGGATGGATGATAGAGATATTGCACAAGAGGATTACATTATGTTTATGTAGAAATGTGAGCATGGGATTTTTGATAAGGAGGGCGAGATGGGATGTGCTATTGTTGTGGGACTGCAGAAAAATCGCCATAAGGTGGTTGTTGAGGGTGTGATGCAGTTTGCATTACCTGATGAGGAGGTTGTATATGAGTAACAATATGTTGTTGTGGGTTTGGAACATTTTGATGTGGCATGTTCTATTGTGGAATTGAAACATTTTGTTGCAGGGTTTGTTGATGATGTTGTTGTATGGGGATGAAAATGATAGTGGCATGTTGCGGTGGTGCTTGTGAGGGGATAGTTGCATGCTATGGCTGTGCCTACGAGGCAAGGGATTGATGAGGATTAACTTGAGGTTGTTGGAACACCAGAGTATTACCTTGAGGGGTTGTAGGAGATTTCCAGTGGGTGTCAGTCCTGGTAGTGGTGTTGATGCGAGAAAGGGATTGCCCCCAGTATTGACAGGTGGTTGACTAGGATAGTGAGGTGGGAATGGTGGAGCAAATGGGATGTTTTGTGGCATGCCATAGGCATAGGGATCATAAGGATTAGATGGTGTTCTAGAGGCTGCAGATGGAAGGGGAGGATATTTGGCAACTTGATGTATCACAACATTTCCAAACTCAGGATGATACCAATTATCTATGGGTGTACCCTCAGGAACATAGGTATTTCTAGGAACATTTTGCGGGTCTTGCTGAACTAGAGGGGGTTGGGTGTTGGTGTATTGTGACATGTCAAAACTAGATGGTGGTTTGACTCCCTTCATAAGTAGAGTGTTGAGGATCTTATCCCCATGCTTTTCAAGGAGGCGATATCTCATTTGGACATTAGTGGGATTGCTTAGGTATTCATCAATGGTGATTTTAGGCTAATTGATCATGTTTTCATCACCCGGTAGTGAAGTATTTTGACCGTCAATGTTAGATTGTGATGAAGCACCATTATGAGGGTCTTGAGGGATGTTTACACCATTGTTAGGATCCTAAGAGATGTTTTCCCCGTTGTTAGGATCTTGAGGGATGTTTGGCTAGTTGTTAAGATCTTGAGGGATGTTCGACTAGGAACTTTGACCTTGTTATTGTGCCATTTGCTTCTTGGTTTGTGATCTAGTCTACAAGGGCATGATAGTGTAAAACTACTAGGTGGACTTCAAAGCAAGGATTACCTAAATGACAATGGGAAGATTGATTTGGATTGGATAAAGGATTGATTGATAGGATGATGAGATCGGATAATTAGATAAGGGTTGATTGGATAGTTAGATAGGATTGATAAATGGATGAGGGTTGATTGGAAAATTGGATAGGATTGAAAGTATTGATAATTGGATGAGGGTTGATTGGATGATTGGATATGATTGAGATAAGATTGATTGGAAAGGATTGGTTGATAAAATGATTGATAGGATTAGATGATAGATCAAGATCACTTGACGAAACCACTGACAAGATTATATAATGGATGATGTAAGGGATTATAAACCTAGTTTGGAAATCACCCTAGGTGACTTAAGGTGTTGGTTGATCAAATTGAAGGAGAGATAGAGGATTACAACACCAAATCTACCTCAAGATGGAAATGGATTGATTGGACTGAGGATGATGACTTACGGCACCAAATCCACCTCAAGATAGAAGTGGATTGATTGGGCCAAAGACAATGACTGATGTATAGGATAATGATTAGATTCAGATGCCTAGGTTAATTTAGATAATACCCTCTAAAGCAAGGTTTATGGGATTTGGATTGAGAGAATGATGATGAACAATGCAATCTAGAGATGCTCTAAGGGTGCCTATATGATGCAGGTGATGACTAAATGACCTAAATGATAAATTATGAGTGAATGGAAGGGGATGAAAGTGTTTAGATCACAACAAACAAAAAGGTTTTAGGTCCCCAACTTTTTGACACTCTAAATTGGGCATAGTTGCCTATTCAATGGGCATGGCCACCTGTTCCTAGTTCCTGGACACCTATTCCTAAGTCCTAGCTTCTTGTTCCTAGGTTCTGGCTGCCTATTCCTAGGTCCTGGCTGCCTGTTCATAGGTCCTAGTCACCTGATTGGTTTTTGGAGTTGTTTAAATTAGAAACGAGGTCAAACAAGCTATCAAAATGGGAAAACGAGCCTAACAAATGGTGAAACAGACTTACTAGATGATGGAATGAGTTCCCTTAATGGTGAAACAGAATCCCTAAACAATGAAATAGATTCCCCAAATAGAAAAATAGGTTCTCTGAATGGAAAAATGGGTTCCCCGAACAATGAAACAGGTTCCCTGAATGGTAAAATAGGTTCCCTGAATGATGAAACGGGTTCCCTAAATGGAAAAATGGGTTCCCCGAATGATGAAATGGGTTCCCTGAATGATGAAACAGTTTCCCCAAATGATGAAATAGGTTCCCTAAATGATGAAACAGGTTCCCCAAATGGCAAAACAAACTCTCTAAATGGGTGAGTGGGTTCATGGAATGACATAATGAACTCTTGGAATGGGGAAATGGACTAATGGAATGATAGAATGGATGCTTGGAAAGGGAAAACAAATTGACAAAATGACAAAATGAATGCTCAAAATAGGAAAATAGATTAACGAAATGATGAAACAGATGCTCAAAATTGACTATTTAAGATGTAAAAAACACCTATTTGGGTGTGGCCACCCCTAGACTGGGCTTGGCCACCCCTCTGAGTGAAAGATGGACAATTTTGACTAAAACAGATGGGAAAATGACTAAGACAGAGGGCGGGGTCGCCCCTCTTAGTTTGGGGTTGCCCCTGGTTAGGGCTTGGTCGCCTCTGTCAATAGACCTAAACTTGATTTAGGAAAAAATGACTGTGGAAAAGGACGAAAAACACTTCAAACAACAAGGAAAAGGAAAGACCGACTTGACTAGTAAGGTATGCACTAGTTTTCACAAAAAAGACACTTCAAGTAGCACAATTCTATGATTAGTATGAAGGGTACGACCAACACAAATCTCTATCTAGGCTAAACAAGGTGATCTAGGGAGTCCTGGATATACACTTGATACATGAGGCACAACTGTGAACACTAGCCCATCACAAGCATGAGTCAAGAACCCTAGTGAGATACTAAAAGGCTCAAACCAACTCTTCACATCTATCTAGGTATCGCCCTAGCTTTGACACTCTGCCAAACACGACCTGATTGGATTGGGGTACAACTTTGGCTCTCTCCACTTTATATACCCCACCGATACACATGGTTGGGATCATCCCTTGGGGTGATTAAATCCCCAAACAGGTCCCACTAAGAAGAGAATGCTAAAAAATTTTGGCTACTCCCCAGGCTCAGACGAACTGCAAGGGGAAAGCTTGAACAATGTAACACCCCCTTAGGTAACACAAAGGACTTAAGTAAGCTATGATTTCTCTTCACCTAGAATTTCCAAATGGCACAAGGGGATTGGATATGTCAATAGCTTACTTACAAGCACAAAAAACAATGTTTTGACTCCCCTACTTAGACTATGCGCCTAATTAGTATGAAAATGAAAACAAACAGCTAACTATAAATCTTTGTCCTTTCATCCTGCAACAAATGTATTAGTAGTTTTTGACCACCATTCTTCGCCAAGCATGAAACAACTACACAAATGTTAGTAAAAAAATCCTCACAATCACTAACAACATAGGTTAGGGGGTCAGTAATAACCAAAATGAGAGAAAATAATTTGTAAAAATTGATTTAAAATATTGTTTATACCTTACAGAAGTCTCTTCCTGGGCCTGGCTACCCCTCTATTGATCCTAGCCACCCCCGTCAAGTCCTAGCTACCTCTGTCAGGCCTTGGCCACCCCTTTGTCAAGTCTTGGTTGCCCCTCTGGTCAAAACAAAGAGCTAAAGTGTAATTTTTGTCTCAGACAAGCATCCCTATAGGTCCTAGCCACCCCTCTATCAGGTCCTAGCCACCCCTCTGGTAAAAAAAGAGAGCTAAAGTGTAGTTTATGTCTTAGAAAGACATCCCTACAGGTCCTAGCTGCCCCTTTACAGGTCCTAGCTACCCCTCAAAGGACTTGGTCACCCTTCTATGGGCTTGGTCACCCCTCTGTGTCACCTAAACCTTAAAAATATGAAAAAAAAGCAAACGTGAAAATAAAAAGGACCGTTTGTGGGTCCCATCAGGCATGCCAAAAATGTGTGCAAGCACATTTTTCTATCTAAATGTTCAAAAATTAACTAGAAATGAAAAATGAAATAACACAAGACCACCTCAAGATTAGCCTTGGTTAGCCCTTGGTTGAAGCTTGGATTTGTGCTCCTTTGATGGAAATATGATGAAGAGTGGATGCAAGGTGGTGTGGATGCAATGAAGGATGTAAGTGTGCAATGAAAGCTTAAGGATTCTACAGTGGAGGATGAATTGAACGTAAATGTAAATGCAAGTGATAGAGCTAATTATGCAAAACACTTGAAATTGGCTTGAGAATTTGAGAGCATAAGGATGCTAGAATGCCTACTTTGTAACAATGAATGAAAAAGGGGGGTATTTATAGAAGAAGTTGAATTCTCTATAGAATTCAACTGTTAGGATTGAGCCACCATGGCCAAGATGAAGGGCTATAGTGAGTTGAGGACTCACAAGCCCTCACATCTTGACATGTGGAGGATGAAGTGTCCAAAGGACATGGTGAGATGGAAATGGTACAAATGATGTGGAGGAAGGACAAGTGATGTGGAAGAAGGACAAGTACTTTGAAAGTACCTTGGGAGATGACAAGATTTCCTCAAAAAGGAGCATCTTGTCCCCAAGTAAGAATGAAAGTGACATATGAGGAATTTTAGTATTCCTAAGAAAATCTCCATGGAGAAGAGGAAAGTGGTTGGAGAAATAAATGTGAAATAAAAATTCACCTGATTGGAGTGGATAAGGTGGTTGGGATAATAAATATGAATTTTAAATTCATATGATAAGCACCTTGTGGATAAGACAAGGTTCTTATGGAGGAGGTTGATAAATACCTTGTGGATAAAACAAGGTCCTTTTAATAGAAGGTTCTTGGCTTTATGTGACTTGATGTGACCTTTCAATGATCACATGGGGAAGAGGAGAATCTTTGGAGGAATAAAAAGTGAATTTTAAATTCATATGGGGAAGAGTGTCTATGCCAAATATGGAGAATGTGAAGGTTGACCAAAAAGGTATGCTAAATGTAGCAAGGGGATTAGATTAAGGTTGTGCAAATACATGATTAAGAAAATTAATGAGAGATTAGAGGCAAGTTGGAGAATATGGAGGATGTGACATTAATCATGATTAAGGTATACACATCCTAATCATGGACTAATTAACTTAATCCATATTAGAAGAGGGTTATAGAGGATGTGACAAGGAGAGATAACAATGAAGAATTTAAAATTGATTTTATTCAAAAAGGCCAAATGACAATTAAATAAATTGATATGTTTATTTAATTTAGAGAGGAAAAGGCATAAGGTAAAGTATTAAATTAAATACTTTAGGAACCTTAGGTAGAAGGTGAAATATTAATTAAATAAATCATTTAATTAATATTGATGAAATAGACAAATAAAGTAGACGAGTTTGACCATGTGGGAGTGGTCAAATTTGATTTCTACAACTTCATTCTTCTTTTCTAGATCAGATTTCTTTCCCTTTTTACTTTTGCAAAATCTTGAAATGTGTTTGGGTTTGTTGCAATTGTAGCAAACAACAATTTTATGACTTGTCTAACCTCCATTAACCCTTGATCTACACTTATTTTCTTTGTTTCTAAACTTATTAGATGTATAATAGTAGTCATCCAAAGATTGATTCATTCTACATCCATTAAACCAATTCATCATCTGATTTCTGCATTCACTAGCCCTAAGTCCAACTTTCTTGCATGCAAAACATTGTCTAGAGAAGGGACTAGCATACTAGTTTATTTTACTTCTGCACTTTGTTGCCTTGTGACAAAATTTATTACATGAAAAGAAAACACCATTGAAATATGGGTACTTTTGAGCATTTGGTTGTCTAATAGGTGGTCTTCTAGCAAAATTTCTTGGATTTCTTTTTTACTTCCCTTTATCTTGAGTCTTCTAATTATCCACTGTGTTTGAGGTTTCCACAACCTTAGAGCTTTCACTGGCTTCATTTCGCAAACCGCCTTTGTCTTTAGAAGATTTCTTCCCTGCAATCAACTCATCAAGCTTGGTGGAGCTTGTCTTGAAATTATCTTCACAAAGTTAAGCTTTTTCTAGATCTTCTTTTAGGTTCACCACTTCTTGTTAAAGTCTTTTGCATTAATCAGTCTTGCTTTGCACCAATGTATTCAGACATTCTTCAATTCTCTTCTTTTCCTCCACTTGCACCTTCAATCTGGTAACCTCTTCATTAGCTTGTTTCAATTGCTCACTCATTTTTCTATGTCTTTCTTTGAATTTTTTCAATTACTCTTTCAATTTCTAGATGCATTCATTTTCCTCATCAATATTTTCTTTCAAATCTCTGTTTTCACTTTCATCTTTGTGAAGATCTTCAAGAGAATCCTGGAGTTATTTATCATCCATTTATTCAATCTTTAGGATCTTCCTCAAGTTGTTAGGCTTCTTTGGAGGAACCAAGATTTGATACCAATTATTGAATACCCAAGATACTAAGAGGGGTGGGTGAATCAATATCTTCTTAAACTTATTGAACAAAAACCATCCAATTACTCCAATGCATAAAATAGTAAAAATTAGCAAGAACATTAACCAAACATAAAATCACACAACACATGAACATCGGTATTTTTACATGGAAAACCCAGAATGGGAAAAACCATGGTGAGGGTTAGCTTACAATATAGTATAACCAATTATAAGATATTACAAAAGGGTGGCTCACTACCACAACTCACTATCCAAAATGGGAGGCTCACTGCCTATAAAAGATACAATAACAAAGTGGCTTATAGCTTGAAAATGAAATGATAAAGTTACACCTACAAGTGTTGATTCAGTTTCTTTGATGCTTAGTAAACTGACTTAAGACACTTCATCATTTTCATATACTTGTCTTCTTCTCTATCTCAACTTCACATCAACAAATTCAAAACTATTCAACATATATATCTGATTCATCCGCAAGCATCAATTAGGTCGGCCTAATTAGATGCAACCCTTATTCACCAAAAAGATCAACTATTGGCTTCAAGCATGTATAAAACCTTTCGAAAAACAATTCAAACATGTATCATGCTACAACATGTCAACATGGACAAAATATAGGTCACTCATACATCCACACTACAAAATTAATCCATTACAACATCAATTATACATTAGGTTGGTCAAAGATAGACATAATAGCAAAATGCAACAACAAAATAATTCCAACTTCACCATACAAGCACCTATGCACACTATATTCGTAACATACAAGCTTCCAACATCCAAAATCCATTTCCTAAAACCATAATCAAAGATATTCATTAGTGGAGGATTGTGGACCAAAATTTTGAAGGATGGTAGTTACATACCGGTCCAGAATACTGGATTTAGCTTGAGCTTAACCTTGTAGTTGCAACTCATATGACATGGTGACTTCAATGACAACACAAAAGATACCAAATGAGATGTTTTTCTTCATTCTTCCAATAATCTCCCCCTTTTTCATTGATGGCAACATGTGCCAAAATTTAAAAATCCTCCTATCTACAACATGCTCTTCCCCTTTTCTCTCCACAACATTCTCTCCCTTACAAACTTCTTATGACATTCTCTCCATAGCATTCTCTCCCCCTTTGACATCAAGGACAAAGGGTGGTCCAAAATAATGAAAACTAAAAAAACATTAAATGGAGGATGGTGAGCCTTGAAGCTCCTTAAGAATACCTTGCCATGCTACCTTACCATTCTCCCAACTCTTCTTAGCAAATATCAATATTTTATTCAGGGATTCCAATTCCACCATACTTACTTCTACTTCATCTAGAGTACCAGGAGTCAAATTGATCTTTTCAAGTTTCTTTGCATTTTCCAAAGTATTGGCAACTAGAGTGTACTTCATTCTCACAAGGTCACCTAACTAATTGAATCGTCTAATTATATATTCCTTCTACTTCTGTAGAATAAATAATTTGTCTTTGTGAGCAAAGATGACATTCCAGGTTGTCTTGTCTCTATCTTTAGATGCAATATAAGTACTAGAGACAATAGTCAATTGGGACTCAATGGATTCCATGAGATCTTTAATGTTCTGATTGGAATCCAGCCACTTAATGCAGTAAGCAAATACAATATTTTCTTCAAACTCATACACCTACAAAAATTCCAAATTATTTTCAACATTGGTGTGTGCTAGAGCACACTTGTCATCTAGTTCCAAAAGCCTCTTCTCTGCCAACTTCTCTTCAACCTCTTTCCTTTTTTTCTCACTTAGTCTAAAGGCATACTCCTTAAAGGAGTCCAATAAAAGTTTCAAGTTCTCTACCGAAGTGAGAGATGTATCCATTGATGTACCAGGGGTGGCCTCTTGCAAAGCTTTGAGAGCATCATCAATAAGATTTTTCCCTTTTCTGTGCATTTCCAAAATTTCTCTTCTTCCAGATGCATGAAATGCATCCCCTAACACCAATTTATGAAAAGGAGAAATTTTATCCAAGTCCAGACTGCCCCTAATCATCGAAAGTTGTAAAAGTTCAGGAGGAATCAAAGGTTGGAACTTGATTTTCTTGGATAGCAAGCCTTTCAATACATCATCACCAAAGAAGGATTCTCCAGGGGACCTTTGTGATTCTAAAACTTTCCTTTTGTCTTATGCATTCTTCCAAGCATATTCCCCTTTTTTCTCTTCTTCCTCTTCTTTTTCTTTTTCCTCTTCCTTCTCTTCTTCTTTTCCATCTTCTTTTTCATCTTCTTCTTTTTCATCATTGTCTTTTTTTCCTTCTCCTTCATTCCCTTCACTTTCATCTTTATCTTGTATTCATTTAGCTTTATCTTTTTCACTTTCATCTTTATCCTTTTCTGCTTCAACATGCTCTGGAGGGACAACATCATGCTTCTCTGGCTCAACATCTTCAACATTCTACTTTTCTATCTCTAGAGGATCATTTGTAACAACTATATCCTAAGGGATATCTACATCATTTGTTTCCATAGGAATGCTTGTATCACCTGTACCATAAGGAATGTCTTCCTTAACCTCTGCAAAAACTTCTTATCCTGATTTGGGTGCAAAACCAAATGCATGGGAGTGCACCAAGCATACCATATTTCTCAACCATACTCCTGATGGCTTTTGTAGACTCTTCCCTTATCTTCTTTATCTGTTTCTTATCCTTTTTCATCAGAGTATTTACTTTTTTCTTCATCCAAAACATATTTGAAAAAACCTTCTTTAGAGTTTCAAAATCATTCGGGGTCAAAGAGCACCCGATTTTCTCAAAAGCTTCATTTCTAATCTTTTCTTCTAAATCAAATAGTCATATTCTTTTATCTATACTAAACTCTTGATACAAAATGAACCATGATGTTGTTTTCAAAAGGCTCCTTTGGATATCAATATGAACACATCAAATTCCATACCAAATGAATTCATTTTTTCTCAAAAAAAGGTATATTCAATTATATTATGATGCATCATACATCTGCACAGTAAATGTAATGAATAAAAAGTAGAAGATAGATCAAACTTAAATCTATAACCTTGTCTACTATTTGACGCATGAGCATTGTTCAATTACATTAGGATTAATTATATGACCTGTATAATGATATCTAGTAAGCACTACCCATGAGCATTTACCATTTGTAGATAGAAACAAAACTCGGGTAGTGGACTAACCCAGTTTTTCCTACATTTGAATAATTCTCAGGTGTGTAAAGTCGCATCTAACAATATGGTACCATTTTGTAAGTATGCAATAGAGGTGGCAAGCAACTATCATGTGAGCTAAGGAAGCTTTCATAGATGTTACCTAATAATTGTATCCCTGAATAATCTTATTTAAATGACAAAAACACAAATCGTATCTAATATAATCAGTAGATCAAATATAGAGCACCAAGAAAAACTACTCAAGGGTAAACTTTAATTGTAATACCTAAATAAAATCAGAAATAGATAAAGGTTTTTTTAGACCTAATCAGTTTATATTTGAATGTATTGGAGGATGCAGAAATATGGGAGCATGAAAAGAAAAATGTCAAGAATAAAAACCCTTACATTTGGAAGCTTTATATGGATTCTCAATATGAGCTCAAAAAACACCAAAATACGTGAAGAAGTCTAAAGTTACACTTACCGAAGAAGTCCTCTATTCTCCATTAAACATCTACAAAAAGGATCAAGCTTCAAACCCTAATCCTCTTCATACATGGAAAACTCATTCTACATTCCTTTGTAAGGCTCTTGGCTCTCAAACTAACAAAATTATAGTGGAGGAAATATTTGCATCCAGCCAATAATTTTTTAATTCAATTTTTTTTAATTACCCACTTTTATTTGTGTGACTAACATTTTAGTCATTTTTATTTATATGACTAAATGATTTTTTAGTGGACGACAAGTTAGTCATTTATTTACTCATTTATAGTTGAGTTGCAAAAAATTAGTCGAATTTAGTCATTTTTAGTTGTTGTGACTAAAATTTTTAGTCACATAGTTATTTATTTGTCAAATTCTACTAGTGCTTGGGGTATGAGACTATAATGAGTTGGAAGATGTCAATTGGGAAAATGAGGGTTCTGATGGGGACTCCATGGAGGTTTTTTCAAAACCTCCCTTTGTATTAGCTCCTAAGTCTTCCAAGAAAGAACATCATCCCTCTTGGTTTGGGGGCTTTCATACTGATATGGAGGAAGAGGAGGTCTCTCCTACTATTCAAAAGAAGAATTTGAAATCAGCTCAAGGCTCTAATGAGGGTTCTTTGGATGCTATGGAGCCCTCTCATGTTCATAAAGGGAAATTTTTTGGTAAAAGTGGCAATGAAGTTAAGAAGGATAAGGGGATGTCTGGCCACTCTTCTACTAAGAAGAAGTTATCTGGGACCTATGAGGATGAGGGTAATGCTAATGTGGAGTCTCCTGGTGGTTTAAATGAGTAGCCTTAACTCTATGTTGAGGTTAAGGAGGCTTTTAAACCTATTAAGTTGATGGATATGTATGTTGGTGACCGAGGAAGGATAAAGGAAAACTGACTATGGAGGACGACTATTAGTAGGATGATTTGATTTCTCCTCCTAAATACTTTTCTAAATATCTTAATGTCTTTAATTGTAATAAGGAGTAGATATTCAATATCCTTGATTTGGCTAATAAGGGCTCAATCACTTATTTCAGATTGTTTAAATGGTTCTTTATAGAGATTAACCAACTCAAGATTAAAGCCATTTCTTTTCTTAATAAGGAGGACAAGAATAACTTTCAAGAGGATATGTCTTGGACCTATGAGGAAAAAAATAAGATGTTGACTATCCTCCAGGTTGTTGCAAAGGATGTGCTGGTTATGAAGAAGGATCATGAAAATTGTATTTTTTGGTTGGAAGAAAAGACTATGAGGGTGTAAGAAAACCTAGATCAGGTGGTTAAGATTAGTGAAACTTCCCTTCAAAACAATGTAAAAAGTCTCATCTTATTGAATGAAAAGGCTAGAAAGTGGAAGGGGGAAGAGAAGTCTTCCTAGACTAAGGATGTTGTTGTTGCTGATAGCAGCTTGATGAAAGGAAAATAGGGCACTTCTACCATTGGACTAGGTACCCACATTTGGATTCAAGCCAATAAACCTCTAGAGATTACCAGTAAATATCTTGTGTAGTACATGGAAGCTAAAAAAGTTCTAAAAAACTTACAATAGGTTATGTTTTTTAGTGTTTGTTTTGTTGGTGTCTAGTTGTTGTCTTGTTGCTTTTTGGTTGTTGGTTTTATCTGGTCCATGTTTTAGTAGTTTCTCTTTTCGTAAAGGGTTTTGGGTCCCTTCAAAACTTGTTTTACCTGTAATAAAAAAATATATGATTAAATGTTATAAAAATTTATTTTAAATTTTTTTTTTTAAATTAAACAAACAAAATAAATATTATTCATTCAAGTATATTGTTTAAGTAATATTTTAAATATAAGTAGAAGTAAATAAGTAGAAATCTAGATCTTTTAGTTGTGAGCAAGTATTTTTAATAAGAGTCATGAATTATATAGCGATAGATTTTTTAAAGAGTCCAAGTTCTTATACATCTATTAGTCAATAAATCAAGACACGACATGAAAAACTAAACACAAGAGAAAAAAGGACAAAATTGTTACAATGTAATATGTTAACTATAATGACATAACCAATCTAGTAAATAATGATCTAATGATAAGGACTTAGAGAATCTATAGTCCCAATCTACCTACCTGTCGTGCCTTGCACAGACACCCCGTCCTAATGAGGGCCCCCATTTCCCGTTTTTCTTTTTAGGTTCCCTTCCTTTTCTCCATAAGAGAAAGGGGTCCTCAATTTTTTTGAGTCATCTCCCTAATATTTATCACGTTCTCATCAAACAAGGTAGGTTTCTTTGGTATCTTGCAACTAAATACAAGCCATTTGAAAAAAATTAAGGTTCTTTTAGGTTCAAGTTATGGTATTTTTTGGAGCTTTTTAGGTTTCAGAGAATTATGTGTTCTGAGAAATAACTAAAATTTCAAAGTTGATCAAAATCCCTAAAATTTCAAATTTGCCTAGGATCTCTAAAATCCATTGCATGGTTGAAACTTTGAAAAGCTTGAAAAGATGCTTGATAGCTACATTGCTAGTACATTGATGTATGAGGTACTCTAGGAGATAAAAGTGAATTCACCACTCAATTTTCATATCTTATTTTCATTTGCAACTTGAGTGGAGTATTGAGCAACCAAGAATCCAAGAGACTAAGCATTCAAGTGACTAGTGGGAGAGGTGTGAGAGATGTGAGCACATTAAAGGTTGATTTGAAATTATTTTCTTGCAAATGCTAGTCAAAATGTTAGTATAACCCACTCTTGAATGTCATTTTCAATTATTTCCTTCCCCATTTGAACAAAATTGAACAAAGTTGGTGTAGGATTTTAAGTCTTGGAGTTCACAAAGGTTTTTAAATCAAAATGTGAATAACCATATACTCTTTTGTGGGGTTAAAAGGTGAAATTTAGTTCATTTATAGAAAACTAGGGTCCTAAAATAATTCTAACATTTAAACAAATAGATCTCTCATGATTTAGACAAAGACTCTTGTTGACTAAGGTTTCTCAAATAGTTAATTACACCCACCTAACTAGGGTTTCCATCTTGTTGAATATTGGAAAGAAAATTCATTTGAAATCATATGACAAGTCTTATCTAGGGATTTTAGTGAGTTCAAATTTAAAACTAAATGGTGCAAAACCCTAGTTTTGCTAACAAAGAAACCATTTTCATGAAATCATAAAGTGTTATCATAAATCTAGAAAACTAAGTGTTTTGGGAAATCTACCTCTTGTGTACAAAATCCAAGGTCATCAAAAATTTGCGAGGCACTTAAACTTCTAAAATGGCTGAGAGGTTCAAATTTGAGAAACTCATCACTTTCGACAAAAGTTACCTTTTATAAAAAATTTCACAACTCATCAAAATCCTCAATCCTTGGAAAATTCTAAAACCATTAGAAACCTTAAGTTTATTGCTAAGCAAGAAAAATAATTTATTTTCAGAGATTTCTCAATCTATAGAAATCCTTGAGACCTTCAAAATTTTCAAAAAATTGGTTAAGGGCCAGTTAAAGTGCTTGTTTTCATAAAATTCGTTATCCCGAGAAAATTCGCTCTTCACGAAGAGAATCCAAAATTGTCCAGATTCTATGACTCATCAAAATCTAAAATTGATCAAAACACAAGATTGTTTTGAAGGGAAGATAAACTATTCATACTTGAAGATTTCTCGATCTCCAAAAATACCTAAACTTTCCAACACATTGACTAAAACTTAGATAAACACCTACTTTCATGGATTTCTTAAACTCTAGAAAATCATGAAAGGGCATTTAGGTTGTTTTCTTTCAGAGATTTCCTAATCTCCTAGAAACACCAAAACACACTTAAACATACTAACTTCAGATATTTCCTTGTCTCAAGAAATCCTCAAGAATTTGTATTCAAACCTAAGAAGAAGTCAGAATATCTCAAACTTCATGAAATTCAAATTCTTCAAAATTTTGAGATTTGAAAAGCACTTCAGATCTCCAAAATTTGCAACAAGCTAAAATATCTAAAATGCATTTAAAGCTTGATTTGATGTTTTTAAGAATGGGATTTCTTGCATAAGGGTTAGTGATGATAGTATTTGATAAATGTAGAAGAATGTGATTCCTTTTTGTTAGAATTTATGATGAATTTGATATGTTTAATTTTCTAAGGGAATTTTTTTCATTATTTCCACACCTTCTCTCCAAGTAATTCAGGTTATATTTGACTAAAAAATGCAAGATGAGAATGGTGAGAAGGTGGGAAAGCTATCCAAGACAACAAAGATGAAGTATGATTTCAAAACTGAATCAAAATAGCTTCTTATATTTGGGCTAATGCGAGTGATACCAACTTGGGTCACATTGACCTTCAAAAGTTCAAGAAAATAATTAATGGTCTAAATCCCTTAGAGTTGGATAGGAAAATAGTGAAGAGTGGTAAGCACAAGCCACAAGCTTCCCTCCATCAGTGCAGTGCCCTAATTTGATTGTGGAGTGCATAAAGCACTATAGGTATGATCAGAGAAGAATCATTGGCCCAAATGGGAGGATATTGACCAACTTCATAGAGGCATATGTGGCTAAAGCTTTTGACATCCCCACTCATTTTAAGATGGCATTGTTTACATAGGAGGAAGCTAAGGTAATCTATAATGAAGGACTTAATAAATGTTTGGAGATAATCAATTCTCAAAGGTTGAACAAGCATAGGAAAAAAATTTCTAAGATTCCTAAAACTGTCTATAGGAGTGATTTCAAGGATGAATATGTATACATGGTTACCTTGTTAAGTAAGATAATGGGCCTTGAGAAAGCAACACAATTTGAGGATTGGATGTTTTACTTTGTTGAAGAGGTATCTAATGGCAAGAACATCCACTGGGAAAAGATATTGAGTGACAACATAGATGCCCAATTCAAAAACTTGGAGAAAAGAAGGTATTTCACCATGACTTCCTATGTGGTGTATATGTTGGCCAAAAATTTCAGGTTTAGAGGTTTAACATGCCTTGGAGAAGTAAGCACTAGCCTAGGACAGTAAAAGGTTTATGAATACTATCCACAATTGCATCTTTCAAGTACCACCCATTACAAAAGAGTAAATTATGCATTCCTAATGTATATTGTGAGAATTTTGCAAGGAGCTCAAAATGTCAAATTATCACAAGAAGCCATGGATATGGTCAAGAGGTATGGATCATGGTATATCAAGTTCCCTAAATTCACCTACATCAGAATACAAGGTTGTCCTAATAGACCATATATATTACCAAGATATCCAACAAATAAGATGGTCATTTTGGAAGTAACCAGGCAATTACTTTCTTTTAATAACATTTTGAAGGGAATGCACAAAAATGGTGTGTTCCATGGATTACATGTTATGTTGGGTAGCTTAAAAGCTTGTCCCACAATCATAGGAGCTGAAAACTCAAAAGTAGAGCTATAGTTTTATAATTTGAAAACTCATACTATCAAAAGGAATGTTGACCCTTATGGTGTAGTTAAGAAAGTATCCAAATAAGTCATACAAACACAAACCTAAAATTGAATATTTTTGGGAAAAATACTATGATGAACTAGAAGTCAAAAAGAGAAGAGATTCAAGAATGATAATAGAAATGGTGAGGCTTTACAGGCCAAGTCAGAAAGAGAAGATACTTAAGAATGATAATAGAAATGGTGAGGATTTACAGGCCATTCTTTGTGCTTGACCAAATAGACAATGATAGTGACTACATCTAATACCATGATTATAATCTAGTAAAGGACAACCCTATTCCACCTCTAGATTGGGAAGAGGAGGAATTCATAGAATTAGATGAGGTAATGAAACTAGTCCTAAAATATACCAAGTTGTGCGTAGATTATAATACCTCCAATTTAACTGAAGATGGGTTGAAATTGACCTATGATCTAATGGTGAAGAAGAAGAAATAGAAAACGAATCTGAAATCCATGAAGTAGATGAAGAGGATTCTAAATAAGAGCCTATGGAAGTGAAGAGATCTAAAGAGAAGGAGAAAAAGGAAACTTCTGAGAGGAAGCCTATAGAGAAAAGGAGAATAACCAAGACTACATAGATGAACATCCACTAAAGAGACAATAAAAATGAAATGGTAAGAGGGTTGCTTCTTCTTTAGTGGATACATCTCTTCCTATCCCTTTGTTGAATGAGCAAGACAATTGAGAGAGGGGGTGAATTATTTGTACCAAATTAAAACATCAAAAACCTCAACAGTAATAAGATCCTCAAGCATTCATTAAACCCTTAATCTGTTATAATGTTTAAACATGAAAAAAAAATAACAAAAGCTGAAACAACCAACACCATACACAGGGGGTGACCCTTTGGTGAAATGGTGGGGGGCTTCTTTCTGTGGGAGCCAGCAACTAAAGGTTCAAACCATGAGTGCAGCTCTACCGCGTCAACAATGGAGTTTGTTATTTACCCTCCTATTAAGGGGAGGCTCCTTGGTGAACTGGTGGGGCTTCTTGCCTGTAGTGCCAACAGCCAAGGCCCAAACCTTAATATTAAATTTTATAAGGGGCGACCCTTTGGTGAAATGGTGGGGCTTCTTGCCTGTAGAGCCAACAACCATGGTTCAAACCTCGCGGGGTCACTCTCTACCGCGTCAACAATGGAGTTTGTTATTTACCCTCCTATTAAGGGGAGGCTCCTTGGTGAACTGGTGGGGCTTCTTTCCTGTAGTGCCAACAGCCAAGGCCCAAACCTTAATATTAAATTTTAGGGGGCAACCCTTTGGTGAAATGGTGGGCTGCACAGCCAGGGCCCCAACAACCAAGGTTCAAACCGGGGGTCACTCTCTACCACATCAACAATGGAGTTTGCTTACCCTGGTGGTAAGGGGAGGCTCCTTGGCGAACTAGTGGGGCTTCTTGCCTATAGTGCCAACAACCAAGGCCCAAACCTTAATATTAAATTTTGAGATATGGAGATGATGGAGGCAGGAATAATAATGCTGCTCTGCGTCGATCTCTGTGTGGCGAGCTAGGGCATCCGCGCCCTATCTCGTTCCTTTCTTGCTGTCTGAGGTTTGCGTTAGGTGCGTGGGTTTCTGTTTGGGTGCAGGGGGATCTATTGGTTTGTTAGTTTGGCAGGTTTTGTTTGAGGGATGCTTGTTAGTTTGTGTCTCTTCCTTTGCTCTCGGATGACCTCTCTTTTCTGCGGCGTTTGGTGGCTGGAGCTTGGCGTTTGGTGGCTGTGGCTTGGAACGTGGGTAGTGTTTTGTGGTGTGTAGGCTTTGA
The DNA here is from genome assembly GCA_007258455.2 of Sequoia sempervirens. Taxonomy (NCBI): domain Eukaryota; kingdom Viridiplantae; phylum Streptophyta; class Pinopsida; order Cupressales; family Cupressaceae; genus Sequoia; species Sequoia sempervirens. Next base: position 88,507,884 of record VDFB02026320.1, read on the forward strand.
CTGCTTGGTGGAGTGTGGTATAGTGGAAGGTGGGGTTTGGTGTGGGAAAGGTGCCTGGGTGGTGGTTTGTGCTGGAGGGTGGGGTGCTTTGGCTGGTGGTCTTTGGTTGAGCCTGGGGTGTTAGGCGTGGACAGATGGTCGATGTCTCCAATAGCTTGGTGAACCCGAGTGTGTCGCCACCTCTGGGCTTTGATAAGGACATGCATGCTTTGATGATGAATAAATCCTTTGTGGGTGAGAACTCCAAGCTCAAGAAAGTGAATGGTTGCTTGCCGTGGAGTCACGCTCATCCCGTTTTGGTTATCTCTCCAGAATCGGTGCATGATGACTTTGCTTATTGGACTCAACATGGTTTGATCTATAATTTTTTAGGTATTCGGGCCCCCCTCTCGACTTTGGAGTCCTGGATGCACCATACCTGGCAGGTTGAAGGTGACTTTGATATTTTGGTGGCGGGGAATGGGTTCTTCATGGTTGACTTTTCTTGCATCTTAGATCATAATCGTGTTTTTGAGGGGGGCCGTATTTTTACAATCATGTGGGTTTATTTATGAAACCCTGGCATGGGGGTTTTAATGCGGCTGAGGATCTGCCTTCTCGAGTTCCTGTATGGGTTCGTCTGCCATAGCTTCCTTTGGAGTTCTGGAGAGAAGATATTCTACAATGGATAGCGGCATTGTTGGGGAAGCCGACTGCCATTGCTTAGAATACTTTGGATAAAAAGGTATTTTCTTTCGCTCGCATTAGTGTTGAAATTGATTTAAATAATCCACTGCCAGATTCTTTGGAGATTTTTATTGGCTCTGCCTCATGGATTCAACAGTTAGATTATGAGTCCCTTCCTTTCCGGTGTCGATTTTTTCATGAGTATGGTCACCTTCTGCGTCAGTGTCCTTGGACTTCCAGAATGGCTGGGGTTCCTTCTTCTTCTCCCTCAGGACCTTCAGTGGAGAAGGCAGATAAAAGCAAGGGGTCTATGGCTGAAGGGGGGAAGGCTGAGCGAGGGCCTGATAAGGATGGCTTCATTCCTGCTAAACCTAAAGCTAAGGGGAGAGGTCAGAAGTGACCCTTTAAAGATAAGCAGAGTGATTAAGGTTTCAATCGCTTTGAGGTTTTGGACAATCAGGCCTTGGAGGAAGGGATTCCTGCTGAGATCTTGTCTGGGGATACTAGTATGGATACAGGGATGGAACAGGCAATTGTAGTTAGGGACTCTTCTCTTCCTTTGGAGAAGGGAGCGTCTGGGTCTGTTGACAATCTAGCGGCTTTAAATGATGATATTATTTTAGCGGACTTAGCTAAGGAGGCGTTGTCCTTAGGAAAGGGTCGAGGTTCAGCTTCTTATCTAGGAGTGCTCCATCGCCCTCTTAAGAAAGGAAATTTTGATAAGTCTCTTAAGGTTGGTCGCAAGAAGGATGTGGACAAGATTAAATCTACTGGGGAGTTGTTGGTGGAATCGGGCTCTGTTAAGACCTTGGACGCCCACTTTGCCCAGCCTTCCCCATGATTGTTCTTTCTTGGAATGCAAGGGGGCTGAATAGCACCTCCCATAAAAAAGCTATTCAGGATTTGATTAGGGTTCATTCTTCTGATATTTTATGTGTACAGGAGACTAAGCTTCAGGTGGAATGTATGCTTTAGTATGCTCCTCGTATTTGGTCTTCTGGGCAATGTCAGTGTATTAGCTCTAGAGGAAATTCTGGAGGTTTGGCACTATTTTGGGATCCTTGTAAGGTTGTTCCTTGCTGGTGGATTTCTAGCCATTCCTCTATCTCTATGGTGGCCTCAGTTGTGGACTCTGGTGAGACTATTTTGGTTAGCAATGTGTATGCTCTGGTTGACATCTGTGGTAAGAGCCAGCTGTGGGCCCATATCACGTTTGTTAGATCTTGTGCTCCCCTTTTGCCGTGGATCTTAGGGGGTGATTTCAATTCTATCTTGTGCTTGGAAGAGAAAAGAGGTGGATTGTTGAGATTGGGTCCTGCTTCAGATTTGTTCCGGGCTAGTGTGGCCTCTCTTGCTCTTGTTGATGTCAAACCTTCTAATGGCTTATTTACTTGGAATAATAGGCGGAGTGGGTCGGAGGCAATTTCTGAGCGGTTGGACAGGTTTCTTGTTTCTAGTTTTTGGGTTGGGGGCAGTGTGGTTATTGGCTCTGAGATTCTTGATTGGTGTGGCTCTGATCATTGGCCAATTAAGTTTTCTGCTTCTCCTTTTCCTAATCCTAAGCGTCCTCCTTTCAAATTTCAGTTTATGTGGTTGCATGACTCTTCTTTGTATAATCTTGTAGCTCATTGGTGGTAGGATGGAGCCCCTGCATATGGTACTGCTATGTACTCTTTTGTTAAGAAGCTGCAATGTGTTAAGTTTCATCTTAAGAGATGGAATAGGCTATGTTTTGGCAATTTCCGTGCTAAGAAAAGGGAAGCGTAGGAGCGTCTTACTGTCATTACTCACCAGATTAGGGATCTTGGTTTTTCAGAAGCTCTTGGGTAGGCTGAATCCCAGGCTCTTAAAGCTGTGGAAGAGTGGGAGCTTCGTGAGGAGATTTTCTGGAAATAGAAGGCTTGGATTGACTGGCTTCAAGAGGGTGATAGGAATACTGCCTTCTTTCATCACTCCGTGTAGGCTCGTTGGAATAAGTGTTATATCTCTTCTCTCATTAACTCTGAAGGAATAGCTTTATCCTCACAACAGGCTCTATCTAGAGAAGCTCGCCTATTTTTCTCTACTTTGTTTACTGAGGACTCTCTTCCTGTTGAGGTAGAGGAAAATAGGATTCTTGCTTGTATCCCTCCTTTGATCTCTGATGAGTTGAATGCTTATCTCATGCACCCAATTACTCTACCTGAAGTGGAAGAGGTGGTGTTTGGGATGAATAAGGGGGAGGCTCCTGGCCCTGATGGGTTCCCAGTTGAATTCTTCCAAGAGTTTTGGGAAATTGTGAAGATGGATCTATTGGAGGTAGTCTGTGAATCTTTTCATAACAAGCAGATGCTTAGGGCCATGAATGCTACCTTTTTAGTCCTAATTCCTAAGGAGGGTGCTGATAGGCTTGAGATTTTTTGTCCTATTGCACTCTGCAATGTGGTGTATAAGATTATTACTAAGTTGATTGTTGAGCGGCTCAAATCTTGCCTGCCTGTTGTTATTTCTAAGAAGCAAGGCGGTTTTGTGGCTGGTTGTCAAGTTTTGGATGGGGTGGTGATTGCCTCAGAGGCTATTCATTCCATGGTGATTTCCAAGGAGAAGTCTATGTTCATTAAGCTGGATATGGAAAAAGCGTATGATAGAGTTAAATGGAGTTTCCTTTAGAAGATTTTGTTAGCCTTTGGGTTTTTTTCTGAGTGGGTGAGTTGGATTATGAGCTGTGTGACTTCCTCCTCATTTTCTGTCATTGTGAATGGGGAACCTTCAGAGCTATTTGGTGCCGCTAGAGGCCTTCACCAGGGGGACCCTCTCTCTCCCTATCTGTTTATTATTATGGCTGAGGGGTTGGGTTGCTTTCTTAAATCCCAGGTCTCTCTTGGTCTGATCCATGGGTGGCAGTGGGGGTTGGGTCTGCCTACTTTGTCTCACCTCCAGTTTGTAGATGAAACTTCTCTTATGGGGTTGGTGACACTTCATGAAGCGGAGTCTATTAGGCAAGCTTTGGACATCTACCTCGCTGCTTCAGGTCAGAAAGTTAATGAGCAAAAGTCTTCTATTTTTTTCTTCAATACTCCTTTGGCCATCCAAAGGAGGATTCCTGCTATTTTGAGGTTTCAAATTGGATCTCTCCCCTTGGTTTATCTGGGGATTCCTCTTGCCATTAGTCGTCAACCCAGATCCTCCTTGCAGATGTTGCTTGATAAGTTGAGGAAGAAGGTAACTCACTGGACTCATCGATGGTTGTCTACTGCTGCTAGAGTTACCCTCCTTCAGTCTGTTATCCAGGCCCTTCCCATCTACAGATGTTTTGTTCAATCGACCCCTATGTATTTCCTCCGTGAATTTGATGCTCTCTCTCGACAATTCCTTTGGAGTGGCAATTTGATGACTTCTAAGTGGAGCCTTGTTAAATGGGATTCTGTATGTAGACCTAAGCAGGAAGGTGGTCTTGGTTTACGCTCTTCTATTCTGAATGGGAAAGCTCTCGTGGTGAAGCTTTACTGGCGCTAGTGTACTAATCAACATCAGCTATGGGCCCGTGTTCTTAGCTATAAGTATCTTCATGGTGTTGCTCCACATGAGGTTCCTCGCTATCCTCTGGAGGGAAGTGGTTCTATGATTTGGTCTACTTTGAAAGTGGGAGCCCAGTTGATTAAGCGTGCACTTTTTTGGATCTGTCATTCAAGATCTCAAGCTCTTTTTTGGTGGGATTCTTGGGATGGTCACCCACCTATTCTTTCTGCTTTTCCTCATCTTCAACCCCTTTGTGATGTTTTTACTGCTGCTGGTTGGGACACCATTGAGCATTACAAAATTGCTGAGCATTGCAGCCCTGTTGTTTCTTTCTGCTGGAAGCACATTTCTGAGTGGCCTCCTGGGGGCTCTGAGGAGGACCGACAGGAGCTTGCTCTTCTTTTGGCTTCTCGGGCTTGTAATTCGTTGAGGGGACCTAATATTTTAGCTTGGGATGGCTCCGACATGTCTGGGAAATACTCTGTGTCTACTGGCTATAAGCAATTGGGTAGACAGTTGTTTGGGGATATTCAGGTCCCCTGGTTGAAGTATGTGTGGCATAAGCTATCTTGGCCCAAGTGCAATTTCTTCATGTGGCTGGTGGCTCAAAACCGATGTCTTACTTGGGACAATTTATGCAAGCGGGGTTTCCAGGATCCCTCTTTGTGTGTGTTGTGTCGTGAGGCTGAGGAGTGTGTTTCTCATCTCTTCTTCCAATGTTCCTATGCTTGGAAGATATGGCATTTCTGGTGGTGAGTGTGGAATATGCCCTGTTGGCATGTTTCTTCTTTGGCTGAGTTTGTGGATCGGGAAAGTAGGGCCCCTATTTCTACTTCCTTTCTTCAAGCTGCTTGGGCGATTGGTCCTTCCTTCATCATTTGGAACCTTTGGTTGGAGAGGAATCATCATATTTTTCAGAATATGATGATGGGGGCCCGTCACTTGTGGTGGAAAATTTTGCATTCTTTGGGAGAAACGATCGCGGCTAAGTATGATCTGTCTGAGTCGATTACTCCTTCTGATGTTGGCTGTTTCAATCATCTTCATCTGCCTCCTTCGCATCAATAGCTTATGCGCAATAGGTGTAGGCATCCTACTCCGAAGGTGAATAGGGAGGGAAGATGGTCTCCTCCTCCTCAAGGCATCCTTAAAATTAACACGAATGGCTCTTCTCGTGGAAACCCTGGTCATGCTGGAATTGGTGGTGATGGTCGGGATAGTTCAGGAGATGTTCAATTTATTTTCTCTATTTATAAGGGTCTTCATGATATTAATCTTATGGAGGCTCAGGAAATTTTACTGGCTGTTGAGCATGGCAGTAAGTTGGGGTGGCGCAGGATTATATGTGAATCTGATTCCTAGGTGGTGGTGAACTTGCTGAACAAGCAAAGGTTAGAGGATGTTAGTTGGCACTTGGCTTTGATTATTGAACAAATTCTCAATCTTTGTGTTTCTCTTGAGTTTGTTACTTTCACTCATATTCCTAGGGAGTGGAATGGTGTTGCTGATTGTTTGGCTAAATGGGCTTCTGACCATATTCATGATTGGAACTTGGTTGATCAGGGTCAATTACCCCCTGATTTGTCTCAGCAGTTGGACCACTTGGTTGAGCTTGATAAGGCTATGTAATGATTTGGCTCTGTATTTTCTCTTGTGATTAATAAATTTTTACCCCTCTTTATGTTAGTCAAAAAATCCTCAAAAGCATTATGATCTCATGGAAATCAATGATCACAGGGTATGTACAATGCTACATAAACTTAAGGTGCATTTGTTAGAAAGTGTACGCTAATCCAATTTTTCAAACCTCTGATGCAATGAACATCGAACCTGAATGTTAACTTAAGATAAATCAGATTTCTCTTTTTCCATAGTATTAAATGCATCTACCATATTAATGGGTACTTATGCAAAAAAGGAGTAGATACAAAGCATTACACCTTCTGACTGAATGTCATCTAAGATGTGGTCTTAAGTGATATAATGATTGTTTTTCTTTATTGCTGTCACCGCCCTACATCACATCATGTCAGTAGTACACCTTATGTTGAGAATGATTTAAAGAAACCATGTATTTAATTTCTTTCTTCTCGTGTGGTTAGATCTTGGAGCATTTAAAACCATATCCCAGGTGATTATAGCATCCAAGGTCAAATAGAATTAGTCATAAAAGAAACCAGGGACAAAGAGAAAAATGCCAGAAAAAAAGAAAAGAGAAAAAAGAAGAGCAAATTGCGAGGAAGAGAAAATAAGGCACGGGTCTATGCTTCCCTATTTAGCTAGCATGTCGATCAAAGAAGTTAAAATGACAGCATGGAAAATAAATAAAAAGCAATAAAATGATTGAATACCACAGCAGACGTAAATAGCAACATTAAATCCAGAAGGTTGATAAAGCATGGCAAATAAATAAAAAGCATTAATAAATAAAAATGTATTCATTTGCCTGCGCCCGAATGTAAGTATATAGATTTGAGATAAAGAAAGAATGCAGATTAGTTAAACACATCCAATAAAGAGTATTCTTGTTTCCTTGAATGTTTCAACATATATATATATTAAATATATATTGCCCTCCTTCTAGCGCCAAATGTGGTTGCTGAAATCTGCAAATGGTTAAACCTTCAACACATTAATATGGTTAGTTTAAAACAAAGCAAAAGTTCAACATCCATATGAAATGATACATCAGTGCTTTCAAATGAAAACCAATGCCAAAAGCAAGCTAAATAAGCACATGAAAAACATGAAGTAAATCATGTCATATTGGATTGGTGCTTCTATGGAAAGAAGCCCTTTCCCAATCCTTGCTTAAGCTAAATGATGAAATTGATATGAAGTTACTATGATGCAATGGAAAAGATTAGTTCACAGTTTAAAAGAATTCCCTTGCAAGAGATTGTGGAGAATTTGATCAATAGAGAAGCTCTCCATTTATAGAATATAATGATAGAAGAATGCCAAATATGGAGGATGTGGGACTAAAAATCCACCACTCAGAAGAGGCCACTTGTCAACCTGTGATAGGCTTGAGGATGTGCAAGATTTAGGAAATGTGCTCAAGAGGGGGGAATTTCAAATTTTAATTTGAGAGTTAATGTTTAGTTTGACCTTTGCAAGGGACATGTAAGAGACATTAATTGTTTTGTTGGATGTACATGTCCACTTGTTTTTGAATTCAAACTTGAGGGAATATTCCCCATAAATGCCATGTTGAGTGAATTTTTTTGGATTTAATAAATCAATAAATTGATTTATTTGTGCAAGTGGGATTATCTAGAGGATGTGATGGGTGGTTAGGTTAGGCTAATTAGAATTAGATTAGCTTAATGATGATTATGATGCTTTTGACCTCTTTGACTCAAATATTTTGATTTATTTAAATCAAAGAGGGATGGAATATGCATTTGGATTTCAATTAAATAAAGTCCTGATTTATTTAATCAAAGAGGGAATGATAGGCTTAAATTAAATAAAGTTAATTTATTCAATTTGAGTTGATAATCCTTAGAGATTAAATGAACCTGATTAATTTTATGAGTGAATGAATGTGAAGTTGGTTGAATGGACCTAATGCATGATGCTAATTTTGCGTGCCTACAATAGGAACAAGCAACAAAGAATAGAGTTATGTCTGACCTTGATCTTTCACTAATTTAGAAGTACTTCGTAATATGATAAAGTCTCATAGATTATTTTAGTATGATGAAGGATATTGAAACCATTTTACTTACTTATATCAACGGCCCCAACTTTCTTAAGTGATGTACAAACATTTAGATATATTTGTAGTGCTAACTTGATTTCTTACATTGTGCAGGCTTTACAATAATGGAAAACCCTAATTCAAATGTTTCCCAGGCTCAAATTAAATCATTGTCTAGTGTTGCTTGGAAAACCCTAATTCAAATGTTTCCCAGGCTCAAATTAAATCATTGTCTAGTGTTGCTTCTAAGATAACAGATCCTACTACTGAGGTGAGTCTTAGGGGTAGAAAAAGAAAATTTTTGGAGAATCCTTGTGAATTGCAGGAGAGATGTTAAACCAATCTCAATAGAGCGAGGGTTGATCAAGACATAGTTGTAGGAAGTGGTGGTAATAATGGCATGGAAAACACTAACCCTAACCCAAAAAAATCTAACAAAAAGGCTAACATAGACAATCATGGTAGGAGAGTTAGGGCTAGAAAAAGTGGTTGATTCATTGGAGTCACTGATGCGTGTGGTCATTGGCAAGCCAATGTATGGTATTCTATTAATTTTCTTCATTTATTATTTTGTTTTATTGTATCTTCTAATTAAAATATAATGCAATGAACATTATATCTTTCTTCAACAAAAATTTCTGCTCAGATTTTTATAACAATCTTTTAGGTCATATTGTATAGCTCATATTTAGGATCATTCCATTTTTTTGTGGGTTAATTTTTATGACTGAAAGGTTAATTGGAAACTTTTTGAGTGATGCTAAAAGATGTTTTGAGTTCAATAATAATGAATTCCTAAAATTTCTTTAACGAACAATATATTTCACTACAAAGAACACTTGTAATATTTGTTTTTGATGATGACAAAAGAGAACAATTTAGATAAAAGTTGTTGGGCAGAAGCAGTATGGACAATTTTTCTTTTTTAAATTTATTTCAATGTAGAAGATTATTTAATAAAAAAATGAATATTAGAAAGAGTTTTGTTATTTTGAGTGTAATATATTATTAAATGTTTTAAGTATTTAAAATTTAAAAGAATTAATCTAATCTATGGATCATGTTATTTTTGATCTATTGTTAAATCAAGATTAAGTAATATGTTAATAAAATAAATTTTTAATAAAATTTTAATCATAATGTCTTTCAACAAATAAATTATTGAGATTTAAATTTGTAAATATTCCTTTTTATAAATTATATTTTAAAATTTTATTATATATTCAAAATCATATTTTATTATATTAAAATATATTGTAAAAATAAATATACCATATTTTAAAAAAATTAATATAAATATCCATTTCATCAATTTTTTTTTGTATAATTATTAATAAATTCACATTTATTTTAATGTTAGGTGGACATTTTATTGCTAAGGTTGCAACATTTTACAATTAATGTTGGTTACATATAGTTTATTGTATATCCTCAAACAAAGCTATGCTAGTCACAGGTGATCGAGATAGGAGGTTAAATTATCTTGATACAAACTATGACATGAATTTAATAAAATAGATTGGTTACAACAATTTTGAAACAATATATAAATATGCCAATTCTTTACATTCTTGATCTTATTCATTTTCACTGGTTTTGTAGTGGAGGAAGATGTTTAATGTTGATGTGAAGAAATTTGTAGATGAGCTCATTGAACAATCAAGCATATTTTCATAAGGTTGTACTAAAGGGTTAAATAATAAAGTTGGGCATGAAATTTTAAAATTGATCTCATTTTGTATGTAGGTGCTTGAATACATGAGGTTTACTTAAGTATGTGGGCTTCAAACTACCTGCTTAAAAATGCATTTTCTTAATAATTATGTTTGCTTGTAAGTGCTTGTAACTATAAAGATATGTTTTCAATATACATTTGTTTGCATAGTCTAGTGGTTGTTTCACATACACTTCTTCTTTTAAAACCCATTCAAAACTATTAATTTGACATGCATCTATTAAATTTTTGTTATATTTATGTTGCTATGGCTAAGACCATTCTAACTACATCAAACTTTTTAATTGGTGCAAATGGCTTATCATAGTCAATTCCATGTCATTGGGTAAATTTTTTTTCTACTAACCTTATTTGTATTTCTCAACAGATCACCTAAATTATATTGAACTTAGTCTTATAGACCCATTTGAATCTTAAGCAATATTTACCTTCAAATAGATCTACTAACTCTCATGATTCATTCCTTTTGATGCAATCTATCTCTTCATCCAAAACCTTATCTAATTTTATTCCTTGATTGATTTCCTCAAAATATATAGGATTATGTCACATCCCAACTAATTAAGCCTAATAGAAGTCAAGGAGAGTAAAGGCAAGAGTATGGGCGCCACGAAAAAGAAAGAGGAGAGATGGTGCATTTAATAAGGTATGGAACCCTTGTCATTTCTCCTCCAATTTCATGTGAAGGGAGGGGCGTCCATTCTTTTGTGTGAGAAGACAACTTGATAAGGGGAATGATATGGCACACTGGATAGCTCATTGAAATGAAATGAAAAGAAATGAAATTTTTTAATGACGTCCACGAGGCCGAAGAAGCCTATGGGACCCAAGAGCAGCATAAGAGCCTCCCACAAAAAGGCCCTAAATAGATTGCCAACTCCGTTCAATATCAACCCTTCTATAGTGAATTTTGATGATGAAGTTTGTAGTTTTGTCTAACCTTGATTCTTCAAACAGGGTATTTAAATTATCAACCTGCACGGTGTCCCCATAACTAGCCCAGATGTCTTTAAATGCTGAGCACTTCATGGTGAAATTTCATTCCATCTCCACCACACCCATGTTACAAAATTGACATTTTCTATTTTCCCACTCCTTTTTAGGAACCACCCACCTACCCATTTCACACCTAAGATGGTGTGAAATAGTACGCAATTGAGCTATCAACATTTTTTCTTTCAATTTGATATTGGCTCCTATATAGGCCTTTTCTTCATGGTCCCTCGTGGGATTGAATTCTTTGATATAATAATCCCTTTTACGCCCTATTTTTTTCATCCATATAGCATATTTAAATTTTTCTCACATATTTTTTTATTTCTTCATTTGTGTTTGGGCACTCATGCATCTCAACATCCCACTTTTTCATTTGTTTGATATTTTGTTTCATCCAAGTGTTCTTTCTTTTAGTTAGCTCTTATTTCACGATTAACTTAGGCAAATGATGACTCTCCATATTTTGAACCTTCTTTAGGTAGCTTAATAGCTAGATCATCACCGAGGCATCCAAGGGAAAATTAACGGTCTCTGCTAATAAAATATCATAAGGCATTGTAGTCTTAAGCTTAAGGTTGCTTATAATTAGATGTTTTTGTATTCTTTCCACTTGTCTCCATTTCTGTTCTGACATATTGTTGCCCCACATTTCATACCCATATAGAATCATCAGAGTGACAAGAATCCCAAAAAGTGTTCTTTTAGTTTTCCAATCCCATAATTCAGCATTTCTACATCTATTTTGCTAAGAGTATAGTGCTTTCTAGCCTCCCTAAATTATTTTTGCTCTACATGTTTCCCAACTGAGTTTGTTGTGAAAATAAAGCCCAAGGTACTTGTACTCGTCCACTATTTCCAATGGCATACTTTCATTGAGAAATTCAATTTGCTTTTTTTTTTCTTCGTAGTGAGAAGATCATTATTTTGGTTTTGCTAGTGTTCACTTGCATCCTGACTTCTTGACAAAACGTTTCAAGAGCCTTCAAATGCTTTCTCAAATCAAGCGTAGTTTTAGCAATTAATATGAGATCATCAACATATAATAGCAATTTTATTACAAAGTTGGCCAAATGAATGCCTTTCCCACCAACCTTGTCTAACCATTCTTCCAACTTATTGATGTAAAACCCAAATAACATTGTGGAAAGCAGTCAACCTTATTTGACACCAACATCGCTACCAAAGGATTCTGACATACCACATTAGTTCTGATTTTAGCTCTGACCTACTCGTAGAGCCTATGAAAAGCTTCCCTAAGCTCATGCGAAACTCCCAAATCCTCCATTCTCTTCCATAACTTACCTTGTGGAGCCGTGTCAAAGGATTTTTTAAAGTCAACAAAGTACCAATAAGCTTCATCGCCTTGAACATCAAAAATTTTCTCAATCAAGAATCTAAGGGTAACTCCATGGTCAATAGTGGAATGTTTGGGCCTAAAACTAGCTTGTCCCTCAACCCTTTTTCCCTCTTGTTTAGCCCAACTACTAATCCTGCGCTCAATCATGCTTCCAAAAAGTTTTCCTATAAGAGGATTAATCATAATAGTGTGGTAGTTTGATGGGTTATTTATGTATCCACTTTTGTGCAAGGGAATAAAAATAGTAGTGGTCCATCCTTCCGGGAATCCTTCTTGAATAACCCTATTGAAAATACCCTTGATACAAGGTGCAAGGACCTTGATACCCCACTTTAAATGCTTTGCTTGTAGCCCATCAATATCTTGTGTTTTCCCTCCTGCCAACCTTCTTATTCCTTGACTAATATCTTCTATAGTGAATAGTTTGATGGCTGCATTGATTATTAGAGATCTATGTTTATCTTGCTAACGCTCATAAAGAATTTTTGTACAGTCTAGCCATTGCGGGCTTGTAATATTATTTTCCATTTGTTTTCTTTTCTACTATAGCTCCTTCCAAAAATATTTGGGGTTGTTCTTTCCAAGGGTGATCAGCTCCAATCTTCTTGCACTTACATATTTTTCTTTTTTACTTCGTATCACCCTTTCATACTCTTTCTTGTTTTCTATTGTCATTCGCTCCTTGTGGAGCTTCCTTTTTGTTAACTTTCACTCTTCATTGAACCACAAGTTTGCTAGGAAAGTATTTGTATTTCCTCTCTTGGGTCTACTCCTCTTACACTCATCCAAAGCTTTGTGTATTAGAGGAATCAATGTGTTCTTGTTAATTGAGTGCCGCTTTATGTAATCTGATTTTTTTCCAGATTCTTGAAAGAGAATTTTGAGGGCATCCTTAAAGATTTTCTGATTTTCTTGAGTCATGAGAATCCTTCCCTGTAGGGGTGCTTTCTTCTTGCTAATAAGGTCTTGTTCCCCTTACTGCTTGATTATGTGGACGTCAAGTTTTACATATATTGGATTGTGATCTGATTTCAATTCTATTGGACATTTACCAATCACTAGCTCCATTATCTTTGTTGTATAGTTACGAGATAGAATGACATAATCCACCACACTTTGTCCATTTGAGGTCTTACAAGTGATGTTGCCTAATCTCACCAATGATCTCATACCATTACATATTACAAAGTTGAATAAACTACATACTCCCAATAATTCTGCCCCAAAGTGAGTGACATTACATTTATTACCTTAAGAGGTTCATTCCAAAAGTTGATGGTTCTCTTCTTCCAGCCATAGCAGATCATCTTTCTCTTTATCTTTTCTTTTCAAGTTAAGAGCTTGAGTGTTAGCTATCCTAGAATTAAAACAACCTATTAATATAACTTTTTCCATAGTGTTAAACATAGAAATATCTTTTTTGAGAGAGCAAAAGGGATCTTAATGGTCTAGACTCATTTTCTTATAAGATTTGGAGCCTTTTGGGGTGAAGTAGCAAGCAACCAATCTAATTGTAGTCTGATTTTCTGTTATTTTTAACCATATGTACTATTTTTTTGGAGATTTTCTTTCTCCACTTTTATATTTTTGTCCCATGATTCTTTGATTAGGAATGCAACTCCACCATGACCTTTTCCATTTTCCGTTCTCTCATTCCAAATTGAGATCTTTTTATATCCTTCAAAATCTAGAATTTTACACCCTTCATGCTCATGAGTCTTAGTAAGGATAATAATGTCTTTTCTAGCTGCTAGGGGCCCTAAACCAAGTCCTCTTCTCCAAGGATAACCTCTGCAATTCCAACTTACTATAGATAAATATTCCTGGGGGAGCCCGAGTTCCCATTTTTGATGTGTAACTCTATCAATGACTTGGGCCTTACCATTTTGTAACCAAGCCCATTTACCTTCACTTCTTGCTATTTTTACCTTTTCCCACTCTTTTCATCTTTCTTCATGCTATGTTATGGTTAGGTCCTTTATTGATTTCATGATAACCATCTGTAATTGTGATTACCATGTCCAATATATAGCAATTTGATAAAAGTGAACACACTGAAGATAATGCAAAGCCTCATCCCTTTATACATCCTAAGAAATTGTCAGGTAATTGGTGGCTACCTTTGATAATTGTCGTTTCTCCAATTTATATATGTATTTGGCTTATTTGAAGGTTTTTGATAGGAATTAAACAAGTTGGTAGTATTATTCACATTTTCTATAAAACAAAAAAGGATTATCCAATAGGTATTGAAAAATCTTAATTGATGTTTCTATTGGAGAAGTATGTTGGCACAAGACAGGAAAAACAAAGCTTTTAATTGAAAGTGAGAAACAAAAACGATGCAAGAAGATCATGGTTTTGTATAATTCTGCAAAGGGTTCAAAAGTCGAGAAAAATAATTAGGTAATGTATCAATACCATCCTAGTACTAAGGAGGGTGAAAGGTAGGGTGAATTTGATGTATCAAAAGTATTCAATCACCAATAGACTAAGCAATGTGAAAAAAGTGATCCACAGGTACATACAGAGGATGTTGCAACTTTGATAAGCAAGGGGGGTCTAATTATAATAAATGCATGCACTCTTCCCATTCAATCATGTTTAGGAAAAACACATGCTTGACTTGACATAGTCAAAGAAGAGTAAACACCTTATGCAGTTTCACCTTAGGCAAAAACTTGTTAAGAAACAATAAACAAGTGATTTTACTTTGATTTTGTTCAAGCTAGTCTTTTAGATTCTTCCATCAACATTTTGTATAATATCATCTAGTTTAATTAATAATAATTCCTTGTGTTTATTTAACCATTCCGGTGATGGAAACATATGTTAATTATGTCCCAATAGAAAGCCTAATCATATGAATTTCATTGAATGGAATCCCATTAGACTTTATGTGCCAACGTGCGATGCTTAAGATTCCAACCATATCATTGTAGACTAGATAATGTTGATCATGAGTATCATAGGTATAGGTGTTATCATAAGGAAATATGCCAGATAATACTTACTTGCATCAATTATTGTATGCTAGATTCGGGAGATGTATGACAGTATCTTCCTCAAAAATATCACACAAATGCGCCTAGATGGTGGTGGTAGAGAAGGTTTTTATTGAGTTTTCAAGTGCACCATATCATTCCCCTTATCAATTTTTCTTCTCATGCAAAATAATGGACGCCCCTCCCTTCAAGTGACATTGGAGGAGAAATGATGAGGGTTCCATACCTTATTAAATGCACCATCTCTCCTCTTTCTTTGTTGTGGCACCCATACTCTTACCTTTATTCTCCTTGACTTCTGTTAGGCTTAATTATCTAGGATGTGACATAATCCTCTATATATTTTGAGGAAATCAATCAAGGGAGAAAATTAGATAAGGTTTTGGATGAAGAGATGGATTGTATCGAAAGGAATGAAACATGAGAGATATTAGATCTATTTGAAGGTAAATATTGCTTAAGATTCAAATGGGTCTATAAGACTAAGTTCAATATAATTTAGGTGAAAGGAATGAAACATGAGAGATAGTTGATCTATTTGAAGGTAAATATTGCTTAAGATTCAAATGGGTCTATAAGACTAAGTTCGATATAATTTAGGTGATCTGTTGAGAAATACAAATAAGGTTAGTAGAAAAATGTTTTACCTACTGACATGGAATTGACTATGATAAGACATTTGCACCAATTAAAAATATTGATGTAGTTAGAATGGTCTTAGCCATAGCAACATAAATAATTCAAAAATTTATTAGATACATGTCAAATCAATAGTTTTCAATGGGTTTTAGAAGAATTGTATGTGAAACAACCACTAGACTATGCAAATGAATGTATATTGTAAACATATCTTTGTAGTTACAAGCAATTACAAGCCCACATAATTATTAAGAAAATGTATTTTTAAGCAGGTTGTTCCAAGCCCAAATATATAAGTAAACCTTATGTATTCAACCACCTACATACAAAGTGAGATCAATTCTAGATGTTCATGCTCAACTACATTATTTAACCCTTTAGTACAACCTTATGAGAATATGCTTGATTGGTCAATGAGCTTGTCTACAAATTTGTTCGCATCAACATTAAATGCCTTTCTCCACTACAAAACTAGTGAAAATGAATAATATCAAGAATGTAAACAACTGGCATACTTATATATTGTTTCAAAATTGTTGTAAACAACCTATTTTATTAAATTCATGTCATAGTCTGTATCAAGATAATTTAATCTCTTATCTCGGTCATCTATGACTAGCATAGCTTTGTCTGAAGATATACAATAAACTATACATAACCAACATTAATTGTAAAATGTTGCAACCTTAGCAATAAAATGTCCACCTAACATCAAAATAACTATGAATTTATTACTAATTATACAATATTTTTTGATGAAATGGATATTTATATTATTATTTTTTTAAATATGGTATACGTATTTTATTTTTTTGGTTAATAAGAAGCCAAGGCCAAAATATTTATAAATCAAGATTAATACATCAGGAAACATATAATAAGAAGTTTATATGTATCTTTCAAATGTTGCACTTAAACACAGTTTCTCAACATTCTAACCATAAAGCCCTCAAACTAACTTCAACATAAAGATATAAAAAAGACAGAAAAGGAACAGCAAAAACATAAACCCTCCGCCATTTACTTCTTCCTGCTGCCTAGCAGACTTCAAGCAACAAGCATCTCAAAGGGATATAAGAATAACTGCAATTTCTATCATTTTCTACTGCTAGCTTAGATAACTCATTAGCCTCCATGTTTTCCTCCCTGTAGGTATGGTTGATGGTGTAGCACTCAAAATAAGCTAAGATTGTTAATATTTTGTCCAAAAGAGCTTGTAATCTCTAGTTTGGAGATGTTGTTGCTCTTACTGCATTAACCGTTATGGCTAAGTCTCCTTCAATCTCAAGTTTCATAACTTTCCTCTTTTTACATTCAATTAGGCCGAGATATATTTATTTTTATAGTATTTTTTAATATAATAAAATATGATTTTTAATATATAATAAAATGTTAAAATATAATTTATAAAAAGAAATATTTAAAAATTTAAATATCTATAATTTATTTGTTGAAAGACTTTATGATTAAAATTTTCTTAAAATTTATTTTATTAACATATTACTTAAGCTTGATTTAACATTAGATCACAAATAACATGATCCAAAGATTAGATTAATTCTTTTAAATTTTAAATATTTAAAACATTTAATAATATATTACACTCAAAATAATGAAATTTTTTCTATTATTCACTTTTTTATTAAAAATCTTCTACATTC
Source organism: Sequoia sempervirens (assembly GCA_007258455.2). Taxonomy (NCBI): domain Eukaryota; kingdom Viridiplantae; phylum Streptophyta; class Pinopsida; order Cupressales; family Cupressaceae; genus Sequoia; species Sequoia sempervirens. The sequence continues at coordinate 88,525,147 of VDFB02026320.1, forward strand.
AAATAATTTTTTCTTAAAAAATTTGTACATACTACTTTTTCCCAACAACTTTTATCTAAATTCTTCTCTTTCATCATCATCAAAAACAAATATTATAAGTGTTCTTTGTAGTGAAATATATTGTTTGTTAGAAATTTCAAGAATTCATTATTATTGAAGTCAAACCATCTCTTAACATCACCCAAAAAGTTTCCAATTAACCTCTGATCCATAAAAAAATAACCTAAAAAAATTCAATCATCCTAAATATGAGCTAGACAATATGACTTGAAAAATTGATATAAAAATCTTGACGGGCATGTTTCTTGAATAAAGATATAGTGTTCAATACATTGTATTTTAATTAGAAGCTACCATCAAACAAAAGAATAAATTAAAAAAATAATAGAATACCATATATTGGCTTGCCAATGGCCACAAGCATAGCAACTCCAATTAATGAGCCACTATTTCTACCCCAACTCTCCTATCATGATCGTCTATGTTAGCCTTTTCATTAAATGTGTTTGGGTTAGGGTTAGTGGTTTTCATGCCATTATTACCAGAACTTCCTACAACTGTCTCTTGATCAACCCTTGCTCTATTGGGAGAGATTAGCATCTCTGTTGGATGTCCCATATCATTCAATTCACAAGGATTCACCTGATTTTTCCATTTTCTACGCCTAAGACTCACCTCGGTATTAGGATCTATTAACTTAGAAGCAACACTAGACAGGGATTTAATTTGACCCTGGGAAACATTTGCATTAATATTTTCCATTATTGTAAAGCCTGCATAATGTAAGAAATCATGCTTGCACAACAAATATATCTAAAAGTTAGTATATCACTTAAGAAAGTTGGGTCCATTCATATATAGTGAGTAAAAGAGGTTTCAATATTCTTCATCATGCTAAAACAGTCTTTGAGACTTTATCATATTACAAATTACTGCTGAAGTAGTGAAAGATTGAGGTCAGACATAACTCTATTCTTTGCTACTTGTTCCTATTAAGTGGTAAAAAAATTGTGCGAAAGGGTGGATGAGTGTTCCTCTTACATGGTAAGAACTCTAAAGTGGTAAAGTATAAATGATTGGTCTTCTTAAGTGATAAAGAGCTCTGTGTGGGAAAGGGTGAAATACATATTACTCTTTGTGCTTAAAAACTCTGTGTGGGAAAAGGTAACAAACCTTGGAACATGTATGTACTCTTAAACCTAGATGATGAAATGTAACATGTTTCAATAGAAAAGCACTACAAAATTCTGATGGAAGAACCTAAAAGATCAACTTGAAAGAAATCAAATAAAAATCAATTGTTTATTGTTTCTTAATAGAAGTTTTACCTGAGGTGAAACTGCTCAAGGGGTTCGCTCTTCTTTGACTACATCAAGGCAAGCATGTGTGATTCCTAAACATGATTGAATGGGAGGAGTGGCATGCATTAGGTGTAATCAGACCCCCCTTGCTAATTGAAATCACAAAATCCTCTTGATGTACATGTGGATTAATTTTTTCACATGGCTTACATTGTTGTTGATAGTATACTTATGATACAATAAATTCACCCTCCCTTTCACCTTCCTAAGTACCAAGATGGTAATGATGCATCACCCAATTAGTTTACCCAAATTTTGAACTCTTTACATAGAAGTATACAAAACTATGATCTTCTTGCATCCTTTTTGTTTCCCATTTTCAATTATAGGCTTTGTTTTGTCTATCTTGTGCCAACATACTTATCCTCCAATAGAAAAATCAATTAAGATTTTTTGACACTTCTGATGTCCTATTGAATAAGTCTTGCTTGTTTTATGGAAAACGTGAATAATACTACCATCTTGTTTAATCTCTATTAAAAACCTTTGGATAAGCCAAATACATATATAAATCAAAGAAACGATAGTGATCAAAGGTAGCCACCAATTACTTGACAAAGTTTCAGGATTTGTATAGAAAATTCCACTCATCTTTCAGTGTCAAAATAAATTCATCTATAAAGAAAGGAGGCTTTGCATTACCAATTCCAACTTTTTTTGTTAAATGTCTCAAAAGTTCTTGATTTGAAGGGTTGAATTTCACACCTATAGGTAGCCTAAGCCAGTCTTGCAAACCTTACAAACAACAAATTATCTTATGTACACCGTTTAGCTCTCAAGTACAAAGCATTGTGACTATTTATCTATAGATTGCATTCTAAAGAATACATTATCAATAATCTTGTGTTAGATGATGTCAAATATACATGAATGCCAACATTATTTTGCATTTCTAACCTAGATGTTTTGGGTTGCTCAACCATTAAAATAATTGTTAGCTACCTTTCAAAGAAACAAAATGTTATAAGCCCTAGTAGATTCTACTCAACTTGTAAAAGGGAATTCAAGATAAGCAAAATTCAAGAAACAAAATTATTATTGAGAGGATTGAATGCCCATAAAATTTAACAAAAGGTAGCCATCCTATCACCCTATTTAATATGGGTGTATTTGTTTCTTATCAATATAGCAGTAAAATTTGATGAAAAACTGTAGAGTCAAATAGAAAAAGCTGAATTATGACAAGTATTGCCATTGATTTTATTACTTCATTTGTTTTTACCATATTAGGATTGTTAGCCATGGAAGGATGACAAAGAGCATTTTCCCTATTGGTAGTGGGCATGTTATCTAATTGGGAGGACCATGCAATCATTACACATTATCAAGTGGTACCTTCTAGAGTGGGTGCTCAAAAAATTTAGGGAGTGACAAGGGCTTCACATTGGTACAATTGAGTTTGCTAGTTCCTTGTGAAAGATCACTTAGTGGGGACAAATGATCAACATAGTGATGACAGAGCAATATATTGACACTTTATAGCCTATTTAATGGGGTGTTGGTGTAGAGGTTATTGATGTGGGGGTGATGCTCGAGTACAATGCATGGTGGGTCATGCACAAGCCTGATCCATTGACTAATCAAGATCAGTCTTCCCCAGTGGAGTGGAGGGGTAGAGGTTTATGTGACATATTCAAGGATAGCAGATAGGGGAGGGAAGGAGATTGAGGTAGAGGAGGCAAGGGTTATGATGGTGGAGATCGTGGTAGGGAAGACAAGGGAGGAAAGGTCAGGAGGAGGAGGGATAGAGGATAAAGAGTAGTTATAAATCTCTCACCTATCAGGGAGGAGGCCAAGTAGGAGGGTTTGTGGATTGAGGAAAAGTAGGAGGGACCCAAACTAGAGGGAGAGTAGGAGGTGTCCATGTAGGAGGTCAAGTAGACGGGGGAGGAGGAGATGGGAGAGGAGGAGAGAGTAGTTCATGAGGGGATTGTGATGGGAGAGGATCTGAGTGAGGGCTATCAAGATGTGCATATTTTGGAGGTTATGGAGGAGGTAGAGGGAGACATGTTGGTGGATCAACATATCATAGATTTATAGGGATGAATCTAGGCTATGGATGCCTGGATCTAGGGATTAGAGGTTTAGGTGGATATGCTCACCATTTAGAGAGACATGGCCATCATTAGGAGACAAAGGGTCAAACAATAGTATCTAGATTTTATTTTTACTATCAATAGACCTATGGCCGAGCTAGGGCATTAGTTCTACCAGGTAGAATAGGATGATCGATACTACAATGATTTATATGAGTGTTAGGTACCATCAACATAGAGGGCACTGAGCTACATACAAACCCAAAGCCATAGTAGGTCACACTCTCACTAAACTTAGAGTGGTGGAGGATACTCTTAGCCTAGGCTCTCTCCATATGGTCGACCATCAAGATAAGAACATAGGGTTTCAGGATCATAGCCATAGTAGGAGACCTTCCACTTTAGGACCATCTACTTTAGGAGATATGGACAACTTAGGATAGCCTTATTTTATACATGTATTGGATAGTGATATTTTTTATTTTGAGCCTATGAGCTCCATTTTGAGATACATCATGATATTTTACTATGCCACCATTTTTGATATATATATGCAAGATGCATGATTTTGGCAGTGAATTACATGATTTATGTTCCTATGTTATATGCATGTCTATGTGATTGATTGTGATGCTTATGATGTTATGCATTTATATGATTATGAGATGATTTATATGTCATGATACATTATGGATTTATATTATATGGTTTATGCTTATATATGTGATTTTCTATGTTATGATGTATGGATGTATTCACTTAATTTACCTTTATTGTATTTTTTACGATGTGATGCAATATGAATTATGGACATGCATGTATGTAAATGCAATAATATGTATGATCTCTTTCTTATAGTATGTGAGGATTATGTAGGAGGGTATGTGCATGATCATCATGGAAAAAACAAGCCCTTAAGTGGCAATGAAAACTCAGAAAAACCAGAGTTAGGCAACTTGACAGAAAAATTTGAATAAGTTATCTATATTATTTCAAAAATATGTAAGAATATAGTATGTGGAAAATTTAATGTAGTTTCTAAACTACTAGGTTTATTTAAAAAAGAAATCTATTTGGTGAAAATTTGAAATTTCAATGCAGTAGTACTTAAATTTCAGGGAAAAAATAAGAAGTAGGTGTTTGTCTGACCACCCTAACCAAAATAAAATGATAATAGTTTTTTATAATATTTTAGATATAAGTAGATGACTCATGTCCGGATGTGATGCATATTTTTTGTATTTTTTTTTAAATAAATAATTAATTCTGAATTTTTTATTACAACTTTTAAAAAATATAAAAACTTGTATGTCTTACCACCTTAACTTGGTCAAAACTTTTTTAAATTCATTTTATTTTAATCCTATAGTATGTGAAGCATATAATGTGATCCATGTTTTGGATTCAAAAAATGTGATACTATTTGAAAGCTATAGATGTTCAATCAGCCTATCAAAAAGGACTTTAGTCATAATTCTAATACAAAATGAATAATAATTATTTATTAGATTCAAAGTGTAGACATGCAAAATTAGCATAATATATTCAATCACGTTCATTCATCAAGTAAACCAGGTTTCACGTTCATCCACTTGGAAAGTTAATCAAGTTCACCTTCATCCATTCATCAAGTAATCTCATTAATTTCCATCTCCTAAGGTCATTAATTTAAAATTAAATAAACTTTATCATCAACCTTTTAATCAAATAAATCAAACATTCATTTAATTAAATCCCAAATGCATTTTCCATCCTTTTTTGATTTAAATAAATCAAATATTTTAGTAATAAAGGTCAAACTCACCTAATCATCATTAATCTAATATAATCCGAATTAGCCTAACCTAATCACCCATCTCATCCTCTAGATAATGCCACTTGAAAAAATAAATCAATATATTAATTTATTAAAACCCTTATTTTCCATCAACTTGGCATAAAACAGAATATTCCTTCAAATTTTGAAAATAATGACAAGTTGACTTGTCCCCTTCAACATTGCATTAATTTCTCATTTTCTTGTCCCCCTCTCAAAATTTATTGCACAAATTTGAAGTTTAGTGTTTGCAGATGTTAAATGGATGCTCACACAAAGTAAAGTATAATTTATATTGGTGGAAATTTGAGAAACTCATTTACAAACCCTTTTCATTTCATCAATTTTGGGAAAAAAAAATCATCAGCCACATGGGGGTAGTCTAGAAAAGCAAGGTAAGCTATTAAACACATTTTTTGTGTTGACTTCTTGGGATTGGTAGGTTTAAACCAAATTCGAAAGCAAGCTCGAGGCTAATTCCTAGGCATTAAATTTTGTGTCAGACATATCAGATACATCAAATATTTGATTTGAATCTGATATCCAATTTGAATTCGATATCCGATATGTTTTAGATATGAGTTTAATAAATGTACTTATACAATTTATAATATATGATTTAAAAAATGCAATAAAGTTTATAATTTAATATATAATATAGAATATAGTTTATACTATAATATATAATATACAATTTATGATAATCTCTTACTGAATTATGTATTTAATATATAATATATTACATTATTATGTATATATATATATTACTAATATATAAAATATTTAAATATTATATATTTCCCTCTCTCTCCCTCTCTCTCTCTCCCAAGAATCTCACTCAATCACTCCTATCTCTCTCCCCTCTACCCTTAACCCTTAAAACCTCTACCCTCTACTCTCTCTCTCTCTCTCCTAACCCGCTTTCCCTCTCTCAGGTCTCTCTCTCACTCACTCCCTCTATATCTCTCCCTCCACTCTTAACCATAAACCCTTAAACCCTCTACCCTATAACATTAACCATATATACCCTCTATCTCTTTCCCCTCTACCCTTAACCCTTAAACCCTCTAGATCCTCTACTCTTAAACATCTCTCTCTCCTCCTCTACCCTCTCTCCCTCTCTCAGGTCTATATCTCTCACTTACTCCCTTTACATCTCTCCCTCTACCCTTAACCATAAACCGTAAACCTTTAACCGTTAACCTTTAAACCCTTAAACATTCTACCGTCTATCTCTATCCCATTCTCTCTATCTCTCAAGTCTCTCCATTCTACCCCTCTCCCTCTCTTAGGTATCTCTCTTAGAGTCACTCCCTCTATCTCTTTCCCCTCTATCCTCTCTCTCTCTCCCTCCTACCCCCTCTTCCTCTCTCAAGTCTCTGTCTCTCTCATAAACTCCCTGTATATCTTTCCCTCCATGCTTAACCTAAACCTTAAACCCTTAAACCTTCAACTCTCTACCCTCTACCATTAACCCTATATTCCCTCTATCTCTCTCCCACTCCTTCCCTCTCTCTCAAGTCTCTGCCTCCTACTTCCCTTTCTTTTCTCATGTCTCTATCTCAGAGTCACTCCCTTTATGTCTCTCCCCTCTACTCTTAACCCTTAACCCTCTATCATCTCTCTCACTCTCTCTCAAGTTTCTCACTCAATCACTCCTATCTCTCTCCCCTCTTCCCTTTATCTCTCTTCCACTCCCTCCCTACCTCTCTTTCACTAACTCCCTCTATCTCTCTCCCCTCTATAAACCTTAACCCTTAAATCCTCTACCCTATACTCTATTTATTTTAAGTCTCTCACTCTATCACTCCTATCTCTCTCACCTCTACCCTCTATCTCTCTCCCACTCCCTCCCACCCCCTCTTTCACCGACTCTCTATATCTCTCTCTCCTCTACCCTTAGCCCTAAACCCTAAACCCTTAACCCTTAAACCCTCTACCCTCCACTCTCTCTCTCTCTCTCTCTTTCTTTCTCTCTCTCTCTCTCTGAAGTCTCTCCCTCCTATCCCCTCTCCCTCTCTTAGGCCTCTCTCACTCACTCCCTCTATATATCTCTCTCTACCCTTAACCCTTAAACCCTATACCCTCTATCTCTCTCAAGTCTCTCCCTCATACCCCCTCTCCCTCTCTTAGGTCTCTCCCTCTCTCAGTCACTCCCTCTATCTCTCTCCCATATACTCTCAACTCTTAAACCCTAGACCATTAAACCCTCTACACTCTACCATCTCTCTCTATCCCCTACCCCCTCTCCCTCTCTTATGTCTCTCTCTTAGAGTCACTCCCTCTAGATCTCTCTACCCTCTACCCTTAACCCTTTACCATCAATCTCTCTCTCTCCTACCCTCTACCCTCTACCCTTGAACCCCCCTCATCTCTCCCTCTCTTAGGTTTCTCTATCTCTCTCACTAACTCCCTCTATCTCTCACCATATACCCTTAACCGTAAACCCTTATAACCCTCTACCCTCTATCTCTCTCCCACTACCTCTCTCTCTCTCTCAAGTATTTATAGATCTCTCTCTCACTCACTTTGGATGTAATTGTCTCTCTCTCACTCACTCCCTCTACCCTAAACCCTAAACCCTTAACCCTTCAACCCTAAACCCTTATAACCCTCTACCCTAAACCATACCCTAAACCCTAAACCCTTAACCCTTAAACCCTCTACCCTCTACCATTAATCCTCCCTTCCTTATATCTCTCCCACTCACTCTCCCTCTCTTTCACTAACTCCCTCTATCTCTCAAGTCTCTCTCAAGTCTATATATCTCTCACTCACTACCTCTATCTCTCTCCCCTATACCCTTAACCCTTGACAACTTTTACTCTTATAACCCTAAACCATTAAACCCTCTACCCCCCCTCTCTCTCTCTCCCACCTACCCTTAACCCTTAAACCCTCTACCCTATACTCTCTACCCTAAACCCTAAACCATAAACCCTTGACCCTTAACCCTAAACCCTTAACCATTAAACCCTCTACCCTCTACCATTAAACCTCCCTTATCTCTCTCCTACTCCCTCTCTTCGTCTCTTTCATAGATTCCTTGTATCTCTCTCCCTTCTACCCTTAAAACCTCTACCCTCTACTCTCTCTCTCTCTCAAGTCTCTCCCTCCTACCCCTTATCCCTCTCCTAGGTTTCTCTCTCTCTCACTCAGTCCTTATATATATCTCTTCCTCTCTCAGGTCTCTCCCTCTCAGTCACTCTCTCTACTCTCTCTCTCTCCCTTTCCCTCTCTCTCTCTCCCTCTCTCTTCCATTCTCTGTCTCTCCCTTTCCCTCTACCCTCTACTCTCTCTCTTACCTACCCTCCACCTAATTCTCTCTCCCCCTCTTTCTATCTCTCTCTCTCTTTTTATCTCTCCCTTTCCATCTCTCTCTGTCTCTCCCTTTCCCTCTCTCTCCCTTCCCCCTCCTAATTCTCTCCCCCTCTCTATCTCTATCTATGTCTCCCTTTTGCTCTCTCTCCCTTCCCCCTCCTAATTCTCTCCCCCTCTCTATCTCTGTCTCTCTCACTTTCCCCGTCTTTGTCTCTCTCTGTCTCTTCGTTTCCCTCGCTCCCTCCCCCCTCCTAATTTTATCCCCACTCCCTCTCTCTCTCTCCCTTCCCACCCTCTCTCTCCATTTTCTTCTCTCCACCTCTTTGTCTCACCCTTTCCCTCTACCCTCTACTCTCTTTCTCCCACCCTCCACCTCCTAATTACTCTTAGGTCTATGTGTGCCCAAATCAGATATTTGATTTGTAGCACTAAAATCATGTCCTTACAAAACATTTTATTTTATTTTTCAAATTAGATATCAAATTTTATCTAATATAAGATTTGTGGGCCATAGAAAAACCCCATGTGGGTTGTTTTGTGCATCCCAATGGACCCTACATTCTGTTTTTAGGATTTACAGGCAACAAACATGCAGTTTCAGATAGGAAGAGACAAAGATCAACTTTTCGGAGCATCTTCTACTCAAATTTTTCATAAGCATTGATTTTTTAGCATCTTTTATGAGATATAATGGGGAGCAAAAGTCATTGGAAGCAAAAACTCAAGAGAGCTTACAAAAGAACAAATTGAAGCATATAAACAAAGAGATAGAGAGGGTCATCGAAAGAGAAGACAAGGTATGTTAATTATTGGTGAACTTGAGCCCTACGGTCTTTCAAGTGAAGAGGAAATTGAATATGTTCAAGGTGAAAATCTTGAACATGATATTGAAATTGGGAATGAAAATGTTTAAATTGATATTGAAAATGTTCGAGGTGAAAATGTTGGAATTGAAGATGTTGAACATGATATTCAAATTGGGAATGAAAATATTGAAATTGATAATGAAAATGTTCAAGGTAAAAATGTTGGAATTGAAGATGTTGAACATGATATTGAACTTGGGAATGAAATTATTCAAATTGATATTGAAAATATTCAAGGTGAAAATGTTGGAATTGAAGACATTGAACATAGTATTGAACCAAGTATAAATTATGTTTCATGAGATTACATGAGAAATGAAGAACCTTGTGTGGAAGAAAGGAATATTCCAAATTTAAGACCTTCAAGAACCCCTAAATGGTTTTATGAAATTGATGGGAACATTATAAACAATTTTGAAGGCAAGAGGTCAACACGAACTATGTGGTTGTGGGCTACAAGAATTTTCAACCAATATTTTAGTGATAAGACATTGACCAAGCAATGCCAATTTTTTGTACAACTGCTAAAGATGCAAAAGATGAGACATTTGCTGGCCAAATTGAAGATTCATGTGAACAAGAAGACTGAAAAAAAATCTATTATTGTCAAAATTATTTTTAATGCTCTCAAGTCTATTGGAAAAAATAACAAGGAAAAAGATAAGAGAGTTGCTTGGAGAGTCATTACAACCACCCTAGTAAGACATCAATTGAAAAATGCTTAATTTATGAGACAAACTTGTATTGATTTTGACATAAATCATAAAAATTTGGATAGAGCACTTGCAAGAAGAGAAAGAATAGACGATCCTCTTCAAAATCATACATGGGCTTTTGCTAGGAGGCTTCCACATATTGATAAGAAGCTAACCGATAATGTAAAGCATGTAATTCAACAATTTTGGCATGATAACTCTAGAGTATCACCCAATGCAAAGGATGTTTGAAAGTTAAGAATTGGAAATCAAGACTATACACTGCATCCTAAACATTTCTTAGAATCAAGCCAACCAATGTTGTTCAAGAAATTTATTCAAAACACATCCAAATATGGAAATATTGCAAAGGAATTTTGAAGGTTTGAAGCCATTTTATTGTGCACCTCTTAAGATTCGTAATACTTGTTGATAAAAATACCATGTGGGGTTTTCAATGTACCATGAACTATTATGCTATATCCATTCTACTTTGCATACTAATGAAATGTTGCAGGAGTGTGGTGCAATGCATCTTTTGAAATCATCAAGGGACTTGCTAGATATATTTTTATGTTCTAGAGATGATGGTTTCTTTTTCTATAGAAATGATTGTTTAAATGTGAAGTGCTCACAATGTGGTGGATTGTCAAAGTTTGTTTAATGTTTTCATGAGGTTTCCAAACATGAATTCAAAAATAAGCTTTTTGAGAAAAAAAGATATGAGATAGTCAAATATAATTTTTAGAGTGGAGGTGAAGGTTCTAGATGCGAGTTAGTTACAAAACAATGCAGTGTTACTAATTTTATTTTAGATTTTAAGGACAATCTTTTCTACAAGTATGCAAGGCATAGTCATAGATATCAGTGGTTGGATCAACAATTCAGGATGTGTGAGGACTCTTTTCCAATTGACACTATTATATCAATTGTTGATTTTGTAGAAAACTACACCTTGCAACCACAAAACAAGGTACAATCTTGAAATATTACAATTCCATTTAGATTTCTATTTTTGTCCACATAACATTTATGCATGCACCTGATAGTACAGAGGAGGATTGAATGATAATTAGAGAGTATCTTTTTTATATGAGTGATGATAGATCTCATTCATCTGAGTATGTTCAACATTGTTTTGAGATTTTTTTTGAGTTATCGCAGGAGCATGATATAGCACTGGACTGACATCTCATTTAGTAAGATAACTACATAGGCCAATTCAAGAATGCTCATATGTTTTATTGGTTGATTAGAATGCATGTAGAGAGAGGCGTGTACCTCATATTTGGAGTTTTTTTTACATTGGTCATGGGAAAGGGTAGCATGATGGAGTAGGTGCATGTGTAAAGAGAATTCTAGTTAAGGAGCAATTGAAGATTTCAGGAGAAAAATTTAGTGATGGACATTCTATTGTTGATTGGTGTAGTTCAAAATTGTCATAGGAAGGGACACTTGATTCAATAGTGCATAGATTCTTTTGGTTGGTTGAGAAGGGTACAGTGGGAGGCAGATTGGATTGTCATATAATAAAAAATTCTTCAAAGATGCATTCATTTCAAAGTTCAAATGTAAGCACATAGACCATTTGGACATGAGAGTTGGCTTGTTTTTTCAAAGTTGTATTCGGTGCGAGTGGGATCAGTGGAAGTCAAGTGAGTGGGTGGATACATGGGTTCCACAATATCTAACTCCTTTATCACAAACTATATCCATGACAAATGACACAATTGAAAGCTAAATTGATTATGATCGACTTTCAGTTCTACTATAGCTAGTACATGTTTTTGTAGTTGTTGCATCGTAGTGGAATGAAGAGAGATCATACTAGTTGTTGGATTGATTTGTTCAGGTAAAGCATAAGCTAACACAACTAATGGAAGATGATGATGGGTTCGTGTATCCTACAAGTTCAATTGTGGTTTCAGGAACTTGGTTACAAACATACATAATTAGAAAGAATGGCATACCTACATTTGTAGACTACGAGAAAGAAAAAACCATTCTCATGTATTTGCACCTTGTTATAGCAACAAATGTTATGTTTTTGAAACATCATGCCAAACCAAAGACAAAACAACTATGGACAAATAGTTATGTTGATCATGAAGAAATATTGGATACTCTTAAGCAAAGAGATGACCATTCAAGTACACTTGAATATCATATTCAAGAATGGAAGGTACACTGCTTAGGTTAATTATGCTTATGCTCATTAGTGTTCTTTATTTAATACTGATATTTTGCATACTATTGCAATATAGGTGTCTTTAATAGTTAAATTTTGTATGTACTTTTGTGATATTTTTGGCACGATTGATCATGTACCTACTACAACAATAGCTAGCTTTTATCCTTTAAGAGAGGTATGTGACAAATTACTATAATATAGATTGGTTATTCAAAGCATCTTTTATAGTTTGCATTACCATCTCGTCATCAATTAGGTCATTTAGAATAATATAGATTGGTTATTCTAAGCATCTTTTATAGTTTGCATTACTAATTCATCATCATTTTGGTTGTTTAGATTAATATAGATTTGTTAATTTAAGCATCTCTTCTATTGTGAAAATATAGATTTATCATTCGATAATTTTTGTGATATTTTTGGCACGATTGATCATGGACCTGTTGCAACAATAGGAAGATCTGATCCTTTCAGAGAGGTATGCCACAAATTAAAATAATATAGATTGGTTATTCTAAAACTATCTTACTATTTACATTACCATCTCATCATCAATTAGGTCATTTAGAATAATATAGATTGGTTACTCTAACCATATTTTATAGTTTGCATTACCAACTCATCATCATTTAGGGTGTTTAGATTATTATAGCTCTATTAGTCTAAGAATATTTTCTATTGTGACAATATAGATTATCATTTGATAGCTTTTGTGATATTTTTGGCACGATTGATCATGGACCTGTTGCAACAATAGTCAACTCTGATGCTTTTAGAGAGGTATGTGACAGATTACAATAATATAGATTGGTTATTCTAAGCATCTTTTATAGTTTGTATTACCAATTCATCATCATTCAGGTTGTTTAGATTAATATAGATTTTTTAGTCTAAACATCTTTTCTATTGTCACAATATAGATTTCTCATTTGAGAAATTTTGCAATATTTTTGGCATGATTGATCATGAAACTACTGCAACAATAGGCAACTCTAATCCTTTCAGAGATGTATACGACAAATTACAATAATATAGATTGGTTATTCTAAGAGTATTTTATATTGTATATGATTTAACTACTACCTTGATGGTTTGTATAGGTGCTTGTCACTCTAGAACATCAACATACTACTCTTGTAAAAGACTATGCCCTGAATACCTCCAATAGGAAAAATTTGTAAAATTTGGATTTTCAAATGTGAAATAATGTAAAAAGGTCATAACTATGTGTGGGCATAATCTATATCTAGTATTTTTTTTTAAATATGGGTCGAACGTCTGGCATTGTATAAAGGGTATGTTTAAAATGTAAAGGGGTCTATATTTTGGAAACTCATAGGTTGAAATAGTCATATAGGTGTATGCTTTGTTAATGTTATTGAGACAATTTTGTAAGAGCTTTGTGTACTTAATCGAGTTACAACTAAAGGTTTTCTGCTTGGTTCTTGTCGGTATGCTTGTTTAAACCAAGTTTAGTATCTCCTATTTATATATAATAAATTATAGTGGCTAGCCACTTTTTCCACAAAAAATGTAAAAAGTTTATGTGAAGGTCATTTCCATTGTAATTGAGTCTTTTATCTAGCAAAGTGGAAACAAAGTATTTGGGTGTGCATGATGTTCAAGTTGATTGGGTAAGAGTTTTCTGATGCAAGATCTATATGGATTTAAAAAACACAATTACAATTAAAAATGAATCAAACTCCAATTTGATCCTCAAACCCAAATTTGGGTGCAACTTCACTAAAATAGGCCCATTTTACAAAGAGACGCATATTTAAACACTTCCCAAACATGAAATTTTGATGGGGAAACATTAAAAATCCTCTGAAACTACCAAAACCATAATTGTTTTTCGTGAGATGCTTTCTAAAGCTCTATTTCAACAAACCCTCATTTTTAGCAACTTTCATGAGGTTTTTAAGGAAATCAATGTTTACAACTTTTCCACATGCTATAAAGTCATCAAAAATTTCTATTAAGACCTACACAAGATTGATCCAAGCTTAAATCTTGCTGCCCATGTTTCATTGACATTAGCATGTGACCACCATTTTTCACCTAATTTCACTCATTTTTTCCATGCATGGTAACTCACCAACTCAACTACAAACCTTTCCATCTCTTTGAACCTACATAGTCACCTTATACAGTCCTACTAAAATCTACCATGGCCATAACATTGAGCTACAAGCTTTACAATTTAGATGGTATGACCTTTTAACACTTTGGATTCTTAAGGGAAATCACTGGTCCAATCTAGCTCGGAGTGATTTAGCATATTTGAGTGAAAAATAAGACCATACCTAGCATAAATTTACCCATCTAGATGTGTTGGAATAGTATTTTTGGTCATATGGGTTGGAGAATGAAATTTGCACCACTTTGTAACTTTACACTATTTACATCTGATAGCTTTTCCCTCAACTAAAAATTCTTCACCATGAGAAAATTCCTTTGAGATAGTAAAAACTGAGAGAGGTTATTGTAGACGGTCCCAACATGATCACATAGCGTCAGATGGAGAGTCTTTAAATCTCAAAGTTTCTGAGAAATAGCCCTTCAAAGATTGTTGTCTTTTAGCACTTTGGACTCTTAAGGAAAATCATTGGTCCAATGTAGCTCAAAGTAATTTGGCATATTTGGGTGCAAAAAATGACCATCCCTAGCATAAACGTAGCAATCTGGACATGTTGGAATAGTCTGTTTGGTTGTACGAGTTGCAAAATAAAATTTGTACCACTTTGTAACTTTACATTACTTGCATTTGACAACTTTTCCCTCAACTAAAAACTCATCACTACGAGAAAATGACTCTCAGAGAGAAAAAAATGAGAGAATTTATTGTAGATGGCCTCAACATGATCCTATAGCCTCTAACAGAGAGTTTGTAAGCATCATGGTTTTAAAGAAATAACCCTTCAAAGATTGTTTTTCTTTTAGCACTTTGGACTCTTAAGGGAAATCACCGATCAAATGTAGCTCATAGTGATTCAATGTATTTGGGTGCAAAATAGGACCATTCCTAGTGTAAGCATACACATATAGATGTGTTGGAATAGTCCGTTTGGTCATACGAGTTGTGGAATGAAAGTTGTACTACTTTGCAATTTTACACTGCTTGTATTTGACAATTTTTCCCTCAAATAAAAACTCATCACCACAAGAAAATGCCTATGAGATAGAAAAAATAGAGAGAAGCTATTGTAGATAGTCCTAACACAATCCCATAGCCTTAGACAAAGAATTTGTATGCATCATGGTTTCTAAGAAATAGCTCTTCAAAGATTGCTTCCTTTTAGCACTTTGGACTCTTAAGGGAAATCACTGGTCCAATGTAGCTCGACATAATTTGGCATATTTGGGTGCAAAAAAGGACCATACCTAGCATAAACGTGCTCATCTAGATGTTTTGGAACAATCCATTTGGTTGTACAAGTTGTAGAATGAAATTTGTACCACTTTGCAACTTTATATTGCTTACATCTGACAAATTTACTCTCAACTGAGAACTCATTACCAAAGAAAAACACCTCTGAGGTAGCAAAAACTCAGAGAGGTTATTGTAGATGGTCCCAACACAATCTCATAGCCTCAAACCAAGAACCCTCTACCCTCTACCATAAACCCTTATAACCCTCTACCCTCTACCATAAACCTTTATAACCCTCTACCCTCTACCATAAACCCTATACACTCTATCTCTCTCCGACTACCTCTCTCCCTCTCTCCCTCTCTCAAGTCTCTCACTCAATCACTCTTATGTCTCTCCCCTCTACCCTTTATCTCTCTCCCACTCCCTCCCTACCTCTCTTTCACTAACTCCCTCTATCTCTCTCCCCTCTATAACCCTGAACCCTAAACCCTAAACCCTTAACCCTTAAACCCTCTACCCTATACTCTCTCTCTTTTAAGTCTCTCACTCAATCAATCCTATCTCTCTCACCTCTACCATCTATCTCTCTCCCACTCCCTACCTCCCCCTCTTTCCATGACTCTCTCTATCTCTCTCCCCTCTACCCTTAACCCTAGGTTAACTCTTAAACCCTCTACCCTCTACTCTCTCTCTCTCTCAAGTCTCTCTCCTCTCTCTCACTCCTCTCTATATCTCTCCCTCTGCCCTTAACCCTTAAACCCTATACCCTCTATCTCTCTCTCAAGTCTCTCCCTCTCCCTCTCTTAGGTCTCTCTCTCTCAGTCACTCCCTCTATCTCTCTCCCCTCTACTCTCAACTCTTAAACCCTAAACCATTAAACCCTTAATTAAACCATCTACCCTTCACCCTCTACCATCTCTCTCTCTATCCCCTACCCCCTCTAGATCTCTCTACCCTCTACCCGTAATCCTTTACAATCAATCTCTCTCTCTCTCTCTCTCTCTCTCCTACCCTCCACCCTCTCTCTCTAACTCCTACCGTAAACCTTAAACCATCTACCCTCTACCCTTGACCCCCCCTCCTCTCTCCCTCTCTCCCTCCCTCCCTCCTACCCCTTCTCCTCTCTTAGGTCTCTCTCTCTCTCACTCACTCCCTCTATCTCTCACCCTATACCCTTAAACCTAAACCCTTATAACCCTCTACCCTCTACCATCAATCCTATACCCTCTATCTCTCTCCCACTACCTCTCTCTCTCAATTATTTATAGATCTCCCTCTCTCACTCACTTTGGATGTAACTATCTCTCTCTCACTCACTCCCTCTACCCTAAACCCTAAACCCTTAACCCTTCAACCCTAAACCCTTATAACCCTCTACCCTAAACCATATACCATATACCCTAAACCCTTAACCCTTCACCCTCAAACCCTCTGCCCTCTACCATTAACCCTCCCTTCCTTATCTCTCTCCCACTCCCTCTCCCTCTCTTTCACTGACTCCCTCTATCCCTCAAGTCTCTCTGAAGTCTCTCTGAAGTCTATATCTCTCTCACTCACTACCTCTATCTCTCTCCCCTATACCCTTAACCCTTGACAAATTTTACTCTTATAACCCTAAACCCTTAAACCCTCTACCCCCCTGCTCTCTCTCTCCCACCTACACTTAACCTAACCCTCTACCCTATACTCTCTATCCTAAACCATAAACCATAAACACTTAACCCTTAACCCTAAACCCTTAACCCTTAAACCCTCTACCCTCTACCATTAACCCTCCCTTATCTCTCTCCTACTCCCTCTCTCCCTCTCTTTCATTGATTCCCTCTATATCTCTCCCCTCTACCCTCTACTCTCTCTCTCTCAAGTCTCTCCCTACTACCCCTTCTCCCTCTCTTAGGTCTCTCTCTCTCTCACTCACTCCCTATATATATCTCTTCCTCTCTCTTCCTCTCTCCCTCTCAGTCACTCTCTCTACTCTCTCTCTCTCCCTTTCCCCCTCTCTCTCTTTCCCCCTCTCTCTCCCTTCCCCCTCCTATTTTTCTCTCTCTCTCCCATTCTATGTCTCTCCCTTTCCCTCTACCCTCTACTCTCTCTTACTTACCCTCCACCTAATTCTCTATCCCCGTCTTTCTCTCTCTCTCTATCTCTCCCTTCCCCCTCCTAATTCTATCCCCCTCTCTATATTTGTCCATGTCTCCCTTTCCCTCTCTCTCCCTTCCCCCTCCTAATTCTCTCCCCTTCTCTGTCTCTGTCTCTCTCCCTTTCCCCCTCTCTATCTCTTCATTTCCCTCTCTCCCTTCCCCCTCCTAATTTTATCCCCACTCCCTCTCTCTGCATTTTCTTCTCTCCACCTCTTTGTCTCTCCCTTTCCCTCTACCCTCTACTCTCTCTCTCTCCTACCCCCCACCTCCTAATTACTCTTAGGTCTATGTGTGCCCAAATCAGATATTCTATTTCTAGCACTAAAATCATGTCCTTACAAAACATTTTACTTTATTTTTCAAATTAGATATCAAATTTTATCTAATATTAGATTTGTGGGCCATAGAAAAACCCCATGTGGGTTGTTTTGTGCATCCCAATGGACCCTAAATTTTGTTTGTAGGATTTGTAGGAAACAAACACACGGTTTTAGATAGGAAGAGACAAAGATCAACTTTTTCAAGCATCTTCTACTCAAATTTTTCATAAGTATTGATTTTTTAGTATCTTTTATCAGATATAATGGGGAGCAACAGTCGTTGGAAGCAAAAATGCAAGAGAACTTACAAAATAACAAATTGAAGCATATAGACAAAGAGATAGAGAGGGTCATTGGAAGAGAAGACAAGGTATGTTAAATATTGGTGAACTTGAGCCCTATGGTCTTTCAAGTGAAGAGGAAATTGAATATGTTCAAGGTGAAAATCTTGAACATGATATTGAAATTGGGAATGAAAATGTTTCAATTGATATTGAAAATGTTGGAATTGAAGATGTTGAACATGATATTCAAATTGGGAATGAAAATATTGAAATTGATAATGAAAATGTTGGAATTGAAGATGTTGAACATGATATTGAACTTGGGAACAAAATTATTCAAATTGATATTGAAAATATTCAAGGTGAAAATGTTGGAATTGAAGATGTTGAACATAAAATTGAACCAACTATAAATTATGTTTCACGAGATTACATGAGAAATGAAGAACCTTGTGTGGAAGAAAGGAATATTCCAAATTTAAGACCTTCAAGAACCCCTAAATGGTTTTATGAAATTGATGGGAACATTATAAACAATTTTGAAGGCAAGAGGTCAACACGAACTATGTGGTTGTGGGCTACAAGAATTTTCAACCAATATTTTAGTGATAAGACATTGACCGAGCAATGCCAATTTTTTGTACAATTGCTAAAGATGCAAAAGATGAGACATTTGCTAGCCAAATTGAAGATTCATGTGAACAAGAAGACTGAAAAAAATCTATTATTGTCAAAATTATTTTTAATGCTCTCAAGTCTATTGGAAAAAATAACAAGGAAAAGGATAAGAGAGTTGCTCGAGAGTCATTACAACCACCCTAGTAAGCCATCAATTGAAAAATGCTCAATTTATGAGACAAACTTGTATTGATTTTGACATAAATCATAAAACTTTGGATAGAGCACTTGCAGGAAGAGTAAGAATAGATGATCCTCTTCAAAATGATACATTGGATTTTGCTGGGAGGCTTCCACATATTGACAAGAAGCTAACTGATAATGTAAAGCAGGTAATTCAACAATTTTGGCATGATAACTTTAGAGTATCACCCAGTGCAAAGGATGTTTGAAAGTTAAGAATTGGAAATCAAGACTGTACACTGCATTCTAAACATTTCTTGGAATCAATCCAACCAATCTTGTTCAAGAAATTTATTCAAAACACATCCAAATATGGAAATATTGCAAAGGAATTTTGAAGATTTGAAACCATTTTATTGTGCACCTCTTAAGATTCGTAATACTTGTTGATACAAATACCATGTGGGGTTTTCAATGTACTGTGAACTATTATGCTATATCCATTCTACTTTGCATACTAATGAAATGTTGCAGGAGTGTGGTGCAATGCATCTTTTGAAATCATCAAGGGACTTGCTAGATATATTTTTATGTTCTAGAGATGATGGTTTCTTTTTCTATAGAAATGATTGTTTAAATGCGAGTTACTCACAATGTGGTGGCTTGTCAAAGTTTGTTCAATGTTTTCATGAGGGCTCTAAACATGAATTCAAAAATAAGCTTTTTGAGAAAAAAAGATATGAGATATTCAAATATAATTTGTAGAGTGAAGGTGAAGGTTCTAGATGCGAGTTGGTTACAATAGAATGCAGTGTTGCTAATTTTATTTCAGATTTTAAGGACAATCTTTTCTACAAGTATGCAAGGCATACTCATAGGTCTCAGTGGTTGGATCAACAATTTAGGATGTGTAAAACTATACATTGAAGATTTCATCAGCAAAATTCAGTGATGGACCTTCTATTGTTGATTGGTGTAGTTCAACATTGTCATAGGAAGGGATACTTGATTCAACAGTGCATAGACTCTTTTGGTTGGTTGAGGAGGGTACAATGGGAGGCAAATTGGATTGTCATATAATCAAAAATTCTTCAAAGATGCATTCATTTCAAAGTTCAGATGTAAGCACATAGACCATTTGGACATGAGAGTTGGCTTGTTTTTTCAGAGTTGTATTCAGTGTGAGTGGGATCAGTGCAATTCAAGTGAGTGGGTGGATACATGGGTTCCACAATATCTAACTCCTTTATCTCAAACTATATCCATGACAAATGACACAATTGAAAGCTCAATTGATTACGATCGACTTTCAGATCTACTACAGCTAGGACATGTTTTTGCAGTTGTTGCATCATAGTGGACTGAAAAGAGATCAGACTAGTGGTTGGATTGATTTGTTCAAGTAAAGAATAAGCTAACACAACCGATGGAAGATGATGATGGGTTCGTGTATCCTACAGGTTCAATTGTGGTTTTAGAAACTTGTTTGCAAACATACATGATTAGAAAGAATGGCATACCTACATTTGCAGACTACGAGAAAGAAAAAACCATTCTCATGTATTTGCACCTTGTTATAGCAACAAATGTTATGTTTTTGAAACATCATGCCAAACCAAAGACAAAACAACTATTTGACACTTAGTTATGTTGATCATGAAGAAATATTGGATACTCTTAAGCAAAGAGATGACCCTTCAAGTACACTTGAATATCATATTCAAGAATGGAAGGTACAATGCTTAGGTTCATTATGCTTAAGTTCATTAGTGTTCTTTATTTAATACAGATATTTTGCATACTATTGCAATATAGTGTCTTTAATAGTGAAATTTTGTATGTACTTTTGTGATATTTTTGGCACGATTGATCATGTACCTACTACAACAATAGCTATCTTTGATCCTTTTGAAGAGGTATGTGACAAATTACCATAATATAGATTGGTTATTCAAAGCATCTTTTATAGTTTGCATTACGATCTCATCATCAATTAGGTCATTTAGAATAATATATATTGGTAATTCTAAGCATGTTTTATAGTTTGCATTACTAATTCATCATCATTTTGGTTGTTTAGATTAATATAGATTTGTTAATCTAAGCATCTCTTCTATTGTGAAAATATAGATTTATCATTTGATAACTTTTGCGATATTTTTTGGCACAATTGATCATGGACCTGTTGCAACAATAGGAAGATCTGATCCTTTTGGAGAGGTATGCCACAAATTACAATAATATAGATTGGTTATTCTAAAACTATCTTACTGTTCACATTACCATCTCATAATCAATTAGGTTATTTAGAATAATATAGATTGGTTACTCTAAGCATCTTTTATAGTTTGCATTACCAACTCATCGTCATTCAAGGTGTTCAGATTATTATAGATCTATTAGTCTAAGCATATTTTCTATTGTGACAATATAGATTATCATTTGATAGCTTTTGTGATATTTTTGGCATGATTGATCATGGACCTGTTGCAATAATAGTCAACTCTGATCCTTTCAGAAAGGTAGGTGACATATTACAATAATATAGATTGGTTATTCTAAGCATCTTTTATAGTTTGTATTACCAATTCATCATCATTCAGGTTGTTTAGATTAATATAGTTTTTTTAATCTAAACATCTTTTCTATTGTGACAATATAGATTTCTCATTTGACAAATTTTGTGATATTTTTGGCATGATTGATCATGGACCTACTGCAACAATAGGCAACTCTAATCCTTTCAGAGATGTATACGAAAAATTACAATAATATAGATTGGTTATTCTAAGAGTATTTTATTCTAAGCATCTTTTCTATTGTATGTAATTTAACTGCTACTTTCATGGTTTGTATAGGTGCTTGTCACTCCAGAACATCAACATACTACTCTTGTCGAAGACTATGCCCTGAATGCCTCCAATAGGAAAAGTTTTTAAAATTTGAATTTTTAAATGTGAAACAATGTAAAAATGTCATAACTATGTATGGGCTTAATCTATATCTATTTTTTTTTTTTGAAATATGGGTCGAATGTCTTGCATTGTATAAAGGGTATGTTTAAAATGTAAAGGGTTCTGTATTTTGGAAACTCATAGGTTGAAATAGTCATATAGGTGTATGCTTTGTTACTGTTATTGAGACAATTCTGTAAGAGCTTTGTGTACTTAATCGAGTTACAAATGAAGGTTTTCTTCCTGGTTCTTGTCAGTATGCTTGTTTGAACCAGGTTTAGTATCTCCTATTTATTTATAATAAATTATAGTGGCTTGCCACTTTTTCCAAAAAAAAATGTAAAAAGTTTATGCGAAGGTCATTTCCATTGTAATTGAGTCTTTGATCTAGCAAAGTGGAAACAAAGTATTTGGGTGTGCATGATGTTCATGTTTATTGGGTAAGAGTTTTTTGATGCAAGATCTAAATGGCTTTAAACAATAGAATTACAATTAAAAATGAATCAAACTCCAATTTGATCCTGAAACCCAAATTTGGGTGCAACTTCACTAAAATAGGCCCATTTTACAAAGAGACTCATATTTAAACACTTCCCAAACATGAAATTTTGTTGGGGAAACATTAAAAATCCTACTAAACGACCAAAACCACAATTGTTTTTGGTGAGATGCTTTCTAAAGCTCTATTTCAACAAACCCTCATTTTTAGCAACTTTCATGAGGTTTTTAAGGAAATCAATGTTTACAACTTTGCCACACCCTATAAACTCATCAAAAACATTTATTAGGACCTACACAAGATTGATCCAACCTTAAATCTTGCTGCCCATGTTTTATTGACATTAGCACATAACCACCATTTTTCACCTAATTTCACTCATTTTTTCCATGCATGGCAACTCACCAACTCAACTACAAACCTTTCTAGCTCTTTAAACCTACATAGTCACCTTATACAATCCTACTAGCATCTACCATGGCCATAACATTGAGCTACAAACTTTACAATTTAGATGGTATGACCTTTTAACACTTTGGATTCTTAAGGGAAATCACTGGTCCAATCTAGCTCAGAGTGATTTAGAGTATTCGAGTGAAAAATAAGATCATAACTAGTGTAAATTTACCCATCTAGATGTGTTGGAATAGTCTATTTGGTCGTATGGGTTGTAGAATGAAAGTTGCACCACTTTGTAACTTTACACTATTTACATCTCATAGCTTTTCCCTCAATTGAAAATTCATCACCATGTGGAAATTCCTTTGAGATAGTAAAAACTATGAGAGGTTATTGTAGATGGTTCCAACATGATCACATAGCCTCAAATGGAGAGTCTGTAAATCTGAAGGTTTCTGAGAAATAGCCCTTCAAAGATTGTTGTCTTTTAACACTTTGGACTCTTAAGGAAAATCATTGGTCCAATGTAGCTCAAAGTAATTTGGCATATTTGGGTGCAAAAAAAGACCATCCCTAGTGTAAATGTACCAATCTGGACATGTTGGAATAGTCTATTTGGTTGTACGAGTTGTAGAATAAAATTTGTACCTCAACTAAAAACTCATCACTATGAGAAAATGACTCTCAGATAGAAAAAAATGAGAGAATTTATTGTAGATAGTCTCAACATGATCCTATAGCCTATAATAGAGAGTTTGTAAGCATCACTGTTTTCAAGAAATAGCCCTTCAAAGATTGTTTTCTTTTAGCACTTTTGACTCTTAAGGGAAATCACAGGTCAAATGTAGCTTAGAGTGATTCAACGTATTTGGGTGCAAAATAGGACCATTCCTAGTGTAAGCATACACATATAGATGTGTTTGAATAGTCTGTTTGGTCATAAGAGTTGTGGAATGAAAGTTGTACTACTTTGCAATTTTACACTGTTTATATTTGACAATTTTTCCCTCAAATAAAAACTCATCACCAGAAGAAAATGCCTCTGAGATAGAAAAAATAGAGAGAGGCTATTATAGATAGTCCTAACACGATCCCATAGCCTCAGACAAAGAATTTGTAAGCATCACAATTTCTGAGAAATAGCTCTTCAGAGATTGCTTCCTTTTAGCACTTTGGACTCTTAAGGGAAATCACTAGTCCAATGTAGCTCAGCGTAATTCGGTGTATTTGGGTGAAAAATAGGACCATACCTAGCATAAACATACTCATCCAGATGTTTTGAAACAATCTATTTGGTTGTACGAGTTATAGAATGAAAGTTGTACCACTTTGCAACTTTATATTTCTTACATCTGACAAATTTACTCTCAACTGAAAACTCATTACCAAAGAAAAACACCTCTGAGATAGCAAAAACTGAGAGAGGCTATTGTAGATGGTCCCAACACAATCTCATAGCCTTACACCAAGAGTCTACAAGCATCATGATTTTTTAGAAATAATCCTTCAAAGATTGCTACCTTTTAGCACTTTGAACTTTTAAAAGAAATCACCAATCCAATGTAGCTCAAAGTAATTCGACATATTTGGGTGCAAAAGAGGACTATCCCTAGTGTAAAAATACCCATCCAGACATGTTGGAATAGTCTATTTGGTCATACAAGTTGCAGAATGAAAGTTGCACTACTTTGCAACTTTACACTACTTACATCTAACAACTTTTTCCTCAACTAAAAACTGTTCACCATGGGAAAATGCCTCAAGGATAGCAAAAATCAAGAGAGTTTATTGTAGAGTGTCCCACTATGATCTTGTAGCCTTAAAAAAAGAGTTTTTAGGCATTATGGTTTTTGAGTAATAGTCCGTGTAAGATTTTTGTCCTTCTGCAATTTGGACTATTAAGGGATTTCGCCGATTGAACGTAACTCGAGTTGTTTCGGCCTGTTTGGGTGTGAAAGGGGACCATACCTAACCTAAATATACCCATCCATATGTGAATGAACAATTTATTTTGTCATACAAGTTGTAGAACAAGATTTATTTATTCCCTTACAAGTAGTTTTAGCCTCCAACCGAACTCCAACGCTAATTTTCATGTGAAAAAAAGCCATGATACCATAGCTTGTTGCTCTATTTTTAATGGAAATTGGTGGGAAGTGATGAGCCCAAAATGTGCTCATAGTTTGGATATTATGATGAACTTTTAATACCTTTACTTTTGTTATTTGTGGTTGTTTAAACTCTTATGAAACCTTTTATTGGGATATCCTGTAGCAAAAAAATTTCATGTTCCTATAGCCTATTGTGTTGTCTTGTCTACATTTATTACCTGGTTGACTCCCTAAATGACTGGTATATCGCATATATTTTTTTAATGATGAAATAGATTTAAATATGTGATTAATGAATGGATATTGTGTATGTGCCATACACCTTTTCTTTTGCATCTTTTACCTTGTGTTTCGTAGGTTGTTGAAGAAAGTATGATCGAGTCAAGCGCAGACGATCTCGGCCTTGCAGTAAAGTCTATTTCCTGCATGACTTCGAGGAAGCTTTGGCGAAGACTCTTTGACTGAAACCATTGGGAAGGATTTTTAATGACAGTCAATCTAGAAAGAGTGGGGCGCTAGATTCTCTATGGATCGAGATGAATGGATACATTCATTTATGAAGTTTGTTCCTCGATTTAGGGATACATTTTACTTCCACGTCTTTCTTTGATAGGGTTAGTTAGTTAGTTGTTCTCCTAATTTTAAATAAGTGCTCCTCGTATGTGAGTGAGAGATGAGAGATGATAGTTAGAAGTAAGATAGAAGCATAGTAATAGAGAGATAGCAGATATCATGTAAGAGTCAGTATGATAATAATGAAAAGCAGAATCTGTATGACCAGAGACAGAGTTTGTTGTTAGTTTTTATATCAACAAAGCAATGTATACCATTCTATTTTTATGAATAAAGTTTGATGAAGTTCCGAGTTTAGCACTTGCGTAATTAGTAGATGCTTGCTAAGGGGGCCCACTTAGTAAGTATATGTAGCTAGTTAGTTAGCTGTTCTTTTCTGTTGATTATTAGTTAGTTTTCATCTTTGAAGTTTTCGTACAAACTCAATCTTGTATTGCTCTTGCACCATCGGGAATCCATCCTTGTGCCTGTTCCTACAGCAAAAGGCCAGTTCATAGTTTGTGTCTCAATCATAGCTGTTATGATCTCTGTTTTGGTTAAATCATGGTTGAGTTAAAAGAACTTTGCATTACCTTCCTATAGCATAGATATAATTCTTTCCAAGTATTTATTTCTATTATGTTGTGACCGAAACTAGTTCTTAGTGCATAGATTGTGCTGTGCCATTCAAAGTATATGTTCCCTGGTTTGATAGGTAAATGAATGTCCATAAAGAGATATTAGTCACCTTCTGGAATGTCCAATTCCTAGGAAAGATTTTACTATGATTTTCATATCCTTTTGTGGGCACAACCATTTTTGACGCCATTGTCAAGTATGGTGTCAAGCTAAGAATTTGTCAGAAGTCATTTTTAGCATTAGTTTAGTTTGTTAGTCAAAAATTTTCAAAATCCTTCAAATCACCATTCATTGTATTGCATGCATAGAAGAAGAAGATATGCACTGGGAAGGTTTCTCCCTGAAAACCTATTTGTTGAACTGCCATTTGACCTAGTCAACGAAGAACCTGAGGAAAATCCATTTGCTATGATATTCCAGCATGCAAATATGGTAAATAAACCACCTAATCCACCTCCTGCTTTCTAGTTTCCTATTGTTCCTCACCAAGACACTGATAACCTCAAGTATATTCCTTCTTCCTTACTTCCCAAGTTCTACAGCCTAGTTACAGAGGACCCAGTAACTTTAATGTTTGAGTTTGATATCCTCTATCGCAGTTATGACTACACTTCAGATGCTCACAAATTGAAGTTGTTTCCTTCCACCTTGAAGGAGGGAGCTCTTAGATGGTTCATGAGTTTGGGAAGAAGTGTTGTTGATAGTTGGGCAGCCATGGAAACAAAATTCCTTTAGAAATATAAGGAATATTACAAGAGTGCTAGTAAAGGTGATGACATATTCAGAATTTAGCAGAGGGAGGATGAAAGTCTGGAGGATTATATCTCAAGAATCTTGTTTTCCTTGAAATGGAATTCAAACCATACTCTCAATGAAGACTCAGAAATTACTTTTTCTAAGGGGAATTAGTGATGCTTGTATAGACGCCTTGGACCTGATGGGAGGAGGTGATATAACCCAACTACCTTGGGATGATATTAAGAAAATATGTCTTAATTACTCCTGAGCAAATGTGAAGAAACGTAGAGGTTATCAAGCTACAATGGGTAAGTCTTCTTCCAGTGGAGTTTCCTGGATGGAGATAACAAATTTGCTGTCTGATTTCAAGCAGGAAATCATAAACAACATGGCTACACAGTTGGAAACCATGCAATCTTGGAGGAAACATGATGAAGCTAAAGCAATGTTAGTAGAGTTCTATCCGCATTGTAGACAGAAGAAATGTGACTGTAGATGCAAGATGGTGGCCAACATGGAGGCTAAACAGTTTCCTACTAATTTCAAGATGATAGAAGGTGATGATGACCAAGTCTTCTTTGTTGCACAAAGGAGGCCATGGGCCCCAAGACAAGGTATGCCTTAGGACCCTTTGCAAAATTTTGGTTCATATAATAGTCAATGGAAAAATCAGTATGCTCCCAACTATGGGCCATACTCCCAACCTCAGTGGAGTAACACTTGGCCAAATGACCAGCAAAACCGCTAGCAAACCTCACAAGGGAACTGGAAAACACCTTAGCAAAATTAGTGGCAACCTCCACAAGGGAATTGGCAGCAGCCTAACCAATGGAGAGGAGGCCAGCAATGGTCAAATCCAACCGTACGTTTCCTGCAACAACCCCAACAACAATCCATTATGCCACCTCCCGCAGCTAATCAAGGTCAGAATACAAAATCAACCCAACTACTAGCTCAGGCAACACCTAATCCAAATAGCTAGCAACCGCAACAACAACAAGTCTATTTTGCTAATCCTAATAAATAGCCTGCCTATTCTCTTAACCTAAATAATATTAATTTACGTTTAGGAACCGTGCTGCCTACACCATCTCCTCCCATAATCTCAGAATTACCATCTGAGGAGACTGACCAAGAAGAATAAGATATCAATAACCAGATCCAACCAAGTTAGCCAGTTCAGATCCCATCATTACCTAAGTCATATGATAAAGTGCCCCCTCCTTTTCCACAAAGATTAGAAGGTGAAAATGTAAAGAAACAAGAGGAACCCACCTTTGATATCCTTGACCAGCTAAAACATATATGTGTGAAAATTCCCTTGTTCCAAGCAATCAAAGAAGTACATATCTATGGCAAGGCCATCAAGGAGGCATGTTTGAAGAAACCAGGGAGGAAAAAGAAAGACCCTCAAACTGTCCATGTAATAGGCTAACTCTCTGACTTAATGCTAGGGAAACTTAGCATCCCAAAATATTTAGATCTAGGAAGTCATGTTGTGGAGATAAATGTTAATGGGTTGTAAATTAAGAATGCTTTAGTAGATCTTGGTGTAGCTATCAATGTCATGACAAAGGACCTAGTGGTAAAACTTAATATTTCAGAAATAAGGACTACACCTACAATATTACAACTTGCTGATAGTTCAATTATCAAACCTGATGGGGTAGTCAAAGACCTGGTAGTCACCTTGGATTCCTGGGAATACCCTACTGATTTCATTGTTTTATCTCCAAAAGCATCATTGGGAGGATACCCTGTCATTCTAGGAAGGCCTTGGCTGGCTACTGCTGATGCTTGCATTGGTTGTAGGTTGAGTGACATGACAATATCTGATGGATATAGTATAAAGAAACTTACTCTCTATTCTCTAGCACTGCCCCAACTTGAGTCTGGAGATGTTGTTTGGCCAGATTTGGGAGAAGAGGAAGAAGTGAACTCTATGACCAATTTAATGATGATTACCAGAAAGCATTTCATTGCACAAGAAGAAGAAGAAGATGTACTATCTAATATCTTGCTAAATAACTACGGTACTGAATACTTTCATTGTGAGAAAAATCCATGCCCCTTGTAGACTATTGTCTCTCCGTCCACATCAGCTCATTATCCTATAGCAACAGATTTCTTACACACCTTACTACCCATGAGGTAGACATGCCATTTCTATCTAAAGTATCTATGATAGACTTAACCTCCCAAGTTGAGGTAGCTGCAGGAAAAATCTTGTGCATTAATAAAAACCTCACCAGTAAGCAACAGGAATCTATGATCAAAATGCTTACCAGTCATAAGTCAACTTTTGCATGGGACTATGGAGATATGAAGGGTCTAGACCCAAAACTCTGTACACATCACATATATATTAACAGTGACATCAAACCTGTCAGGCAGCCTCAAAGAAGAATCAATCCAGCTTTGAGAGAGATTGTTAAAGAAGAATTGCAGAAAATGTTGACAACTGGCTTTATCTACCCAATCTCTGATAGTCAATGGGTTTCCCCATTGGTCATTATTCCTAAGAAAGGAGGTAAATGGCGGGTATGTGCAGATTGCAGAGAACTTAACATGGCAACGAAGAAAGATTACTTTCCTCTTCCATTTATTGATCAAGTTCTAGATAATTTAGTTGGAAAGAAGTACTTCTCATTCTTGGATGGCTTCAGTGGATACAATCAGATCAAGATCGCTCCTAAGGACCAGGAAAAAAAAACTTTTACATGTCCTTGGGGAATGTTTGCCTATTCAGTTTTTCCTTTTGGTCTCTGTAATGCTCTTGCAACTTTCTAGAGGGCAGTTATAAGCATCTTGTCAGACATCTCATATGATTGCATGGAAATATACATGGATAAATTTACTGTTTATGGTACAACATTTGAGGAAGCTCAAGCTAACTTGGAAAAAGTACTATAGAGATGTGAAGATCACAACCTATCGCTTAATATTCAAAAGTGCTTCATGATGATGCAAGAGGGAATAGTGCTCGATCACTATATTTCTGCTGCAGGAATCCAGGTCAATCCTGCTAAAATTGAGATCATCTCTAAGTTACCCCCTCCTACTAAGCAGAAGGAGGTATGAAGTTTTCTAGGCTATGCAGGATACTATAGAAGATTCATCAAGGACTTTAGCCAGATAGCAAGTCCCTTATACAATCTGTTGAAGAAGAATGTAGAGTTTTCCTAGACAGAGGAATGTGAAAAAGTATTTCTTGATTTAAAAGTTTCCCTCACACAGGAACCTATTTTGAAAGGACCTGATTGGTCACTCCCATTTCATATTCATATTGATGCCTCAAATCATGCAATTGGAGTAGTGCTAGGGCAGAAGGATGGATCAACTGAACATGCACTCTACTACATAAGCAAAAATTTGCAAGGGGCTGAATTCAACTACACTGTTACAGAAAAAGAAATGTTGGCAATCATCTACGCCCTCAATAAATTCAGGCATTATATCACTGGTTATCAAATATTTTTCCACACTGATCATGCAGCTATCCGGTATCTCATGAACAAAATCTCAATATCTGGGAGACTGGAAAGATGGTTATTGTTGATATAGGAATTTGACATTACAATTGTGGAAAAGCCAGGTAAAGTCAACATAGTTGCTGATTTCCTTTCTAGAATTCAAAGGAAAGATGACTCTGCACTTATTGAAGACTCCTTTCCTGATGAGCACCTATTTGTAATCAAGGTTATTCATCCATGGTATGCTGATATAGCAAATTATCTGGCAACAGGAAGAACTCCTCAATTCTCCCCTAAGGAAAAAAGATTATTGGTAGAGAAAAGTTTTAAATTTTATTGGATTGCAGATTGCATGTTTTATATAGGGATAGATCAAGTTATGAGGAGATGTGTACCAGAGGAGGACACTCATGATATACTGAATGCCAGCCATGATGAGCCGTGCGGTGGACATTTTGCTACCAAAAGGATAGCAATGAAAATTTTAAATACTAGTTACTATTGGCCAACTTTACATAGAGATGCAACCAAGTATACAAGGAGATGTGACAGATGCCAAAGGATGGGAATACCAACTTGCTCTGATGAAATGCCTCTATTTCCACAAATTGTAGTTGCACCATTTGACAAATGGGGATTGGATTTTGTGGGACCAATTGACCCACCTTCCAATGGTAAGTCCATTCTTGTGTGCACAGATTATGTCACAAAATGGGTAGAAGCTAAACCTATGAAACATGCTAGGGATAATAAAGTGGCTAAATTCCTCTATGAGGAAATATTTACTAGGTTTGGTGTTTCTAGGGAGATAGTAACAGATCAGGGAGCACAATTTACTTCTACACTTATCATAGCTTTAGTCAATGAATACAATATATGGCACAGAAAATCAACTCCTTATCACCCCCAAGCAATGGCTAGGTTGAGGTTACCAATAGGGACATAGAGGCCATTTTGACTAAAACTATAGATTTCCATAAGACTCTCTGAACAGCACTAGAGTTGGACATAGATTTAACAAATGCACAAAAGGATAGAATCATGTAGCTCAATGCTCTGGATGAACTCCGAAAGCATGCCCTGCAACACAATGATATGATACAGAATCAGTGAATAAGGTGGCATGATAAATACATTAAGGAGAAGAAGTTCAAAGTAGGAGATTGGGCTTTGCTTTACGACTCACGGTATAAGGATAGTCTAGGAAAATTACAGACTAGATGGTTGGGGCCGTATGAAATTGAGAATGTATTTGCTAATGGTACAGTTCAACTTGTTACAATTGATCCTGTTAGATTCAAACTGTTGGTTAATGGACACCGCCTCCAGTTGTACCATAAACTAGTCTCAAAAGAAGAATTCATGCAA
Source organism: Sequoia sempervirens (assembly GCA_007258455.2). Lineage (NCBI taxonomy): Eukaryota > Viridiplantae > Streptophyta > Pinopsida > Cupressales > Cupressaceae > Sequoia > Sequoia sempervirens. Next base: position 88,557,088 of record VDFB02026320.1, read on the forward strand.
AGAAGCTGCCTCGCTACAAGATCCCATCATCACATCACCGGGTGAGCTTCTTGGGCTTTAGCCTTTCTCTGCTGCTACCTATAATTTATGTTTTGCGGCTGGCGGAAACCCTTCTTATTTTTACCTTTCGCTTATCTCACTTTTTATCTCCATCCATCCATCCGACTTATCCATTCTATCCATCACATTCAACGCCAGCGATTTAATCGCATCCACTTATCTATCCGTGATTACCCTTAATTTATGATATCATTCTTAATCATTAACTCATGTTTGTTGTTTATCTTTCGCAATTACGCTGTACGCCGGTATTCTTTGTTCATTTTTTGATTGGTTTTGATTTTTATTACCTTTGATTGCTGAGGATCAGACTACCATTATTTTCACTGATTCCCGCTTATTCTTTAGTACATGTGAGGATACATTTCATACTCTAAGTAGGGGGCGGGGTAATCCACCTTTTAAAACCTGTCTTTTCACCACTACCACAACTGTGTAGATAACCTTTCTTTATTATTTTTTTGGTACTTTCCAAATATGATCGCATGTCTCTTTCATTGCATATTTTTCTTGTAAATTACAACAAAAAATGCTTGTTCAAAAAGTTTATTTTTGGAAAAAAGAGAAATGTGATGGCACGACAGAAGAAAAAAAAACTAGAACAGAAACAAAAAGGGAAATAGAGAGGAAATTTTTGAATTTTCAGTAGGGAGTTGAGTTTAGCTAAGGAAAAAATATTAACATGGGTGGTCAGCTAGTGCGACATGAGCCTGTAGCTCATGAGTTATTATTGAAAAATCCTCAAACAGTCTAGGCATTCAGCCTCTGTGGATGGTTAAACTACTTCTTGAGTTTAAATGCTTTTAATGAGGAGGCTACTGGAAAATTTTGAGAACCCCTTCTAAAGGGGAAGCTATTGTATGGGGGCTAATGGTTGTTGCAACTGAAGACAGAATTGCTGAAGTAACCAGGCTTCCAGCTGTTGGAGAAAATTTTTCTTCAGATGCTGCCTCTGCAAGGGCTAAATTTTCAATACCCACTGATGGACCTTTGGAAGTCTCCAAGCAGGGATGCAAGCAAGTATCATTGCCTCCTCCTTATTCAGAATTCATTGCTTACATCATCAGATATTTAACCTGTGAAGGTCATTTCTCTTACCTAGATTCTTATCTTTTGAAATTATTAAGTCATATGAGTCGTGGGTTAGTTGTAAATGTTCTGAATTTCCTGTTAAATTTTTTGGAACAAAGTGCCCACAGAACCCAACAGGGGAAAGATAATTCTATTGCTCACCATGGCCTTATCAAATTATTGATTGAACACTCTTTGAGAGATGTCTCACCTCTTTCCTGGCAACAATTCGTTGCCCAAAAGAGCTTGCAAATTTCACAACCCCCTAGGGTACTTACCCCACGACCTTAGAAAAAGAAAGAAGGAATTGCGTCTACCAGTAGAAAAATAGGGCAAGGGTCATCTACTCCTATAGCACCTAGTCCTGCAGCTCCCCCACTAGAATCCTCTACTCGGGTATAAACTAGGTCTGCCACTAGGAGAGAGAAGGGAAAAACAAAGGCAGGAGAGTCATCTAGGGTGGAACAAACCCCATCGTCTAACCCTCACTCTCAGAAAAGTCAATGCTCTTCTACTGTAGCACCTTCCCCTACAACCATCTCTCCTACAACAACACCTATTGCTATCACCAGTTCACCACCATCCTCTAGTAGGGCAGAACCCTCTAGATAGACCAAAAAGCGGAAGGCTACCAGAACAGCTCCTACAGCCGCACCAGTGCCAAGAAGAGTTTCCACAAGGAAACAATGTAAGACCTCCCCTGCTTCACCTCAACTAGAGGTTATTGTAATTTCAAAAGAATCTATAGAGTCTAAATTTGATATTTCTTAGAATGTGTCTGAGAATGCTACACAAAGTTCATTCGTTCCTGAAGAGGAACAAGTTGAGACAAAGGAAATGGGGCATAATGAAAAAGGGTTACCAAGTCTTGATGACTTGGCTGTCGCTGCTATGTAATTTTCGGAGGAAGCACAGTCTTCTCCACTGCAGCAACAAGAATTCATCCTGCAGCAAGAGCAGGAACAGACTAAACAATTGGATGTGGCTAGTGAAGCTACATTTTCCCCTGCAACTTGTAAAGCCATTGTTGTTTATAAGAAGACATTTCTGATTGAGTTTCTGGAATATGTCAAAGCTAACTGGGAACCAATTACATTGCAAACCCTGAATTTCCGGCACCTAGCCCAGACTGACATGCAACAAAGTCTATGGGAGGTAGAAAGGAAGAAACTGAAAAAGGAAATTGAAAGTCAGAATCAGGAAATTCTTGAGTTACAAGGAAAAATGGATGAAATGTTAAAAGTAACTGGTCAGATTATGGAATGCAGACCACCACCCAGAGTTTATGCTATGTGCCTTAAGGAACAATTCTTATGGTTCCAACTAATGAGAGTTTCCAGAAATCAAGATCCTATACTTCACACTACTAAAGAATTCTACGACGCATACAAGGCAGCCCCTAATTGGTTAAGAAATTCTCTATGTGAATTTTATTTGCATGGCTTTTTAATTCCATTTGAAACATAATGGAACCCTCTTCTGTATATTGGCGATATGCATTTGAGATCGTTTATGTCATGGGTAGAAAATTAAGCAAATTATGGCAAGCAATAGGAAACATATGAGGAGGCCGAAAGGAATGAGCCTATTCCATTACACTCTCAAAGTTCAAAACCCCATGCAATGTTGAAAACCTGGTTTACTCTAACATATGGCATTCATAATAATACAGCTAGAATGAAAATATTTGATCTTAGGAAATAGGTATATGATGAATTTCAGGAACAACCATATTCATTTTGGAGATTGTCATACACCAGAAGTGAGAAAAGATGGGAAAGATTAACTATTGGGCTAAGAAGGTCTGAACCTCACAGTCCCCTAAATTTCACAGCAACTCTTAAATGATCAAACAGATATATACAGTTGGGACTTCAAAAGAGATTTGAATTGTGGTTGCCATTGACATTCAGACCTCTTGTGCTAATGTGGCCTCTTTATCCTTACCAGGCTACAAATCTTAATGATGATTCAGAAGCTCTTAGCTATGAGAGGTTGCAGACTTTCAAAGGATTTTATTATAGGTTTGGAACTCCATTTCAGAGTCATGCCGCAACCACTGATTTCAAAGAAACTACCAGGAAAGTTAATGCTGGAGGACCAGCATTGGGCTAAGTAGGGGGCAGATGATGACCCCAAAATGTGCTCATAGTTTGGATATTATGATGAACTTTTAATACCTTTACTTTTGTTATTCGTGGTTGTTTAAACTCTTTTGAAACCTTTTATTGGGATATCCTGTAGCAAAACATTTTCATGTTCTTGCAACCTATTGTGTTGTCTTGTCTACATTTATTACCACATTGACTCCCTAAATGACTGGTATATCGCATATAGTTTTTGAATGATGAAATAGATTTAAATATGTAATTAATGAATGGATATTGTGTATGTGCCATTTGCCTTTTCTTTTGCATCTATTACCTCATGTTTTGCAGGTTGTTGAAGAAAGTATGATCGAGTCAAGTGCAGCCGATCTTAGCCTTGCAGTAAAGTCTATTTCCTGCACGACTTCAAGGAAGCTCTGGGGAAGACTCTTTGACCGAAACCGTTGGGAAGGATTTTTAATGATATTCAATCTGGAAAGAGTGGAGCGCTAGATTCTCTCCGGATCAGGATGAATGGATACATTCATTTCTGAAGTTTGTTCCTTGATTTAGGGATACATTTTACTTCCACGTCTTTCTTTGATAGGGTCAGTTAGTTAGTTCTTCTCCTAATTTTAAATAAGTGCTCCTCTTGTGCGAGTGAGAGAGGAGAGATGATAGCTAGAAGTAAGATAGAAGCATAGTAATAGAGAGATAGCAGATATCATGTAAGAGTCAGTATGATAATAATGAAAAGCAGAATCTGTATGACCAGAGATAGAGTTTGTTGTTAGTTTTCATATCAACAAAGCAATGTATACCATTCTATTTTTATGAATAAAGTTGGATGAAGTTTTGAGTTCAACACTTGCATAATCAGTAGATGCTTGCTAAGGGGGCCCACTTAGTAAGTATCTGTAGCTAGTTAGTTAGCTGTTCTTTTCTGTTGATTATCAGTTAGTTTTCATCTTTGAAGTTTTCGTACAAACTCAGTCTTGTATTGCTCCTGTAGCATTGGGAATCCATCCTTGTGCCTATTCCTACAACAAAAGGCTAGTTCATAGTTTGTGTCTCAGTCGTAGCTGTTATGATCTCTATTTTGGTTAAATCATGGTTGAGTTAAAAGAACTTTGCATTACCTTCCTGTAGCATACATAGAATTCTTTCCAAGTGTTTATTTCTATTAAGTTGTGACTGAAACTAGTTCTTAGTGCATATATTGTGCTACGCCATTCAAAGTATACATTCCCTGGTTTGACAAGTAAATGAACATCCATAAAGAGATATTAGTCACCTGCTTGAATGTCCAATTCGTAGGAAAGGTTTTACTGTGATTTTCATATCCTTTTGTGGGCGCGACCAAGAAGTAGAGTTAAATTCTTTACAAACTTGGTTTGAAGTAATTTCAGTCATTTTTGTGCATTTAAGATTCATTTTATTAAATGTCAATCTGTGAGCCCTATTCCAAGGGTTTGAATGCATTTAAAATGGACTTTTAAGCCTTCCACCCATTGTATGATGCTATAACTTGGTGGATATGATTAATTAGGATAGATAAAAAAAAATTCATTGTTTCTTGTTTAGGGGAGGTCAAAATTATGATTTTTGGTGATGCCCTAGATGGCATTTGGGGTGTTTTTACATGAAAAAGTGAGATTAAAAAGGGTAAAGGTGGGAATTGTTTAAGGGAAAACACTTTTCTTATTCTTTTAAGCTTGTGCAGGGTTATTCAAGGGTGTTGGAGTTTTTGGTAAAGTTTGGGGAAGTCTGTAAGTAGGTTTTTCAATAAAACCTTGCCAAATTTGAGCAAATTGAGGGTTTTTTGGAATAGAGTCTTAGAGGGAAAGCTCCTAAGGATAAATGGGAAAATTTGAATTTTTGTCATCTTTTGAGTGTTTCCCCAACAAGTTTTAGGGTTTTTGAAGTGTTCTAATGGTGGTTGCTTTGGAAATTTGGCCTATTTGGCTAGGTTGAGCAATGTAGTTTGCATGATTTGTGAAAGTTGTTCCAAAGGAGTTGGAAGTATGTTGAAGGGGACTAAAATGGGTGTCTAGAATGATGATTATTTGTAGGAGTTATTAAAGAGATCTAAGAGTTAAGTTGAGAAAGGTGTTTAGGAATCCCTTATATTGTGAAAGTGAGTGGTTTCCCATCCTTGGTTTCATCAACTAACCAATAACTAGTCCTCTATTTCCAAGGTGCTCCTACACCATTTTCCAAGCATCCATATATCTTGTTTTAAAGCACCTATTTTAGGCTTTTAGCCATAGCAGCAAGGTAGTGAACAATTTGATAAAATTCTTTAGTAGATGTACAAAAGATGTGGTAGCATATACAAGGCAGTGAACTGTTTGAAAAAATGCCTCTAAAAAAGGTAGTCTCATGGTGATGGAATTCCATGACAATCTATAGAAATTTTATTTTCATGGAATTCCATCACCATGAGACCACATTTCTTTGAGGCATTTTCTTTAAATAGTTTATTTCCTTGTCTATATTATTTCTTACTATTATGCTTTGTCAGATTCTTTCCAAGAATCCATAGCTTGTTCAAAAGCACTTATTTTAGGATTTTAACCATAGCAACAAGGAAGTTAAATGTTTGATATAATTATTTAATAGACATGTATGAAAAATGTGGTAACATAGACAAGGCAGTGAACTTTTTTGAAAAAAATTCTTAATGAAATGAGGTCTCATGGTGATGGAATTCCATGAGAATCTAAATTGTTTTTTATTTTAATGGAATTCCATCACCATGAGACCTCATTTCTTTGAGGAATTTTTTTAAATAGTTCATTGCCTTGTCTATGCTATTGCTTACTATGATACTTTGATAGAATTTTTCCAAGAATCCATAGCTTGTTTGAAAGCACTTGTTTTAGGATTTTAGCCATGGTAACAAGCCAGTAAACTATTTGATAAAATGCTTTGGTAGACATGTATAAAAAATGTGGTAGCATAGACAAGGCAATGGACTATTTGAAAAAAAGCCTCAAAGAAATGTAGTCTCATATAATTCCATGATAAGAAAATGCAATTACCAACTTCTCCTAGTTATTGGTTATACAATGTGAATTAATTGCATAACTACTTAGGTTGACTTTGTAAAAACTATATTAAAATTGAATTTTTTTCATCTATCAACATCTAGTTGTTAGTTATGCAATGCGAAGTAATGCTTTGAGTTTGAAGGATGTGCAATGCAATGTGATTAGTGATATGAATATAAACTACATAATATAACCATTCTTTTTTATGCTATTGTACATTGATATTTAAAATTTACTCAAGATTAATTTTTCAAAGAGTTTAATCATGCACATGAGGAACAAATTAAATTTTGATTGTCAACTATTTATCAAATTATCCAATAATCAAGTGTATTTCCATATACAAAAATGGCATTGATGCCAACTCAATTTTTTTTTACAAAATGTGGCATATGCCATCTTGATATCTATTCAAAATTTACATGCCAAAATGTTTATCTTATCCTAAACTACTGGTGGATCATCAAAATGGAGCCTCTTTGAAGCACTCTTTGGATCTAAAGGTAGCTGTACAAGAAAAATTCAAACCAAAATTGAGATTAGTTATACTATATAATTTAAAATCAAATAATTAACATCAAAATCAATATACATTGAATTTTAATTAAACTCTAAAATTGAAATCTTGATTACCTGAAATATGTCTCTTCAAAGGGTCATGAATCCTAGAATATGCCCCTCTCAAAGAATGAACCAAACCAACTTTGGAAATCTGAATCTATATATGTGAACAAAATCATAAAATTGATCCAAGTTAGCATACAATTGTCGATAATAGGAACATATTTACCAAACACAAAATAAAATAAACAAATACCTCTTTAGGATGATCTTTTTCTTTATCTCCTTTAGGTGTTTTGACACCTCCTTAAGGTGTTTCAACACCTACTCCTTGAGGTGTTCCAATACCTACTCCTTCAGGAATTGTGACACTTTTCAACAATGATGTATAGCTCATAATTACATGTACAGAAAAAT
>VDFB02026320.1:88572378-88600455 GCA_007258455.2 Sequoia sempervirens
AATAGAAATGTATGAAAAATGTGTTAACATAAACAAGGTAGTGAAATTTTTGAAAAAATCCCTTAATGAAATGAGGTCTCATGGTGATGGATGCCATGAAAATCAACAAGGTAGTCAACTGTTTAAAAAAATACCTCAAGGAAATGAGGTCTCATGGTGATGGAATTCCATGAGAATCAAAATTGTTTTTGATTGTCATGGAATTCCATCATCATGAGACCTCATTTCTTTGAGAATTTTTTTCAAATAGTTCATTGCCTTGTCTATGCTATTGCTTACTATGATACTTTGATAGAATTTTTCCAATCATCCATATCTTGTTTGCAAGCACTTGTTTTAGGATTTTAGCCATAGTAACAATCCAATAAACTCTTTGATAAAAAAATTTGGTAGGTCCATGTCTGAAAAATGTGGTAGCATAGACAAGGCAATGGACTATTTGAAAAAAAGCCTCAAATAAATGTAGTCTCATATAATTCCATGATAAGAAAATGCAATTAACAACTGCTCCTAGTTATTGGTTATGCAATGTGAAGTAATTGCATAACTGCTTAGGTTGACTTTGTAAAAACTATATTAAAATTGATTTTTTTTCATCTATCAACATCTAGTTGTTAGTTATGCAAGGTGAAGTAATGCTTTGAGTTTGAAGGATGTGCAATGTAATGTAATTAGTGATATGAATATAAACTACATAATATAACCATTCTTTTTTATGCTATTGTATATTGATATTTAACCATTACTCAAGATTAAATTTTCAAAGAGTTTAATCATGCACATGAGGAACAAATTAAATTTTGATTGTCAACTATTTATCAAATTATCCAATAATCAAGTGTATGTCCATATACAAAAATGTCATTGATGCCAACTCAATTTTTTTTTACAAAATGTGGCATATGCCATCTTGATATCTATTCAAAATTTACATGCCAAAATTTCTATCTCATCCTAAACTATTGGTGGATCATCAAAATGGAGCCTCTTTGAAGTAGTCTTTGGATCTAAAGGTAGCTGCACAAGAAAAATTCAAACCAAAATTGAGATTAGTTATACTATATAATTTAAAATTGAATAATTAACATCAAAATCAATATACATTGAATTTTAATTAAACTCTAAAATTAAAATCTTGATTACCTGAAATATATGTCTCTTCAAAGGGTCATGAATCCTAGAATATGCCCCTCTCAAAGAACCAACCAAACCAACTTTTGAAATGTCAATCTATATATGTGAACAAAATCATAAAAATTAATCCAAGCTAGCATACGGTTGTCAGTAATAGGAACATATTTACCAAACACAAAATAAAATAAACACATACCTCTTTAGGATGATCTTTTTCTTTATCTCCTTGAGGTGTTCCAACACCTACTCCTTGACGTGTTACAATACCTACTCCTTCAGGCATTGTGAAACTTGTCAACAACGATGTATAGATCATAATTGCCTATACATAAAAATGACAAGTACATATGAAACTACCAATGTATGTCAATGTATGTATTATCAATATAATATCTTAAAAATATTAATTCAATCAAATTTGAGTTCAATTACCTTCCCTTTATCTAACATTGTGCCTCCATAGTCTGGACAAGGTTGTACCTCACTCGTACTAGGTATTTCCTACAAGAGGAAAATAATATAAACATATAAGTTATTATATAATTTAATTAATGACAAGCAAGTATATAATAAAATATTGTAAATGAGTGAGTGTGAAAATATATATTGTGTGCATGTCGAGGCCAAATGAAATGGCCCTAAGGGTGCTATCAGTCACCTATGTGAGATCCTCCTCAGACATCAACTATTAAATAGACCGTGTAAATAAATATTAGTATTTGATACTATATCTTATTAATATTCATTTAAAAACAAATGCAAGTTATGAATTTACAATTTAAATCTTACCTATGTCACTATTCCAATGTCCCCCTCTCTAGCAGGAGAGGGCTCTATAGGGTGCACTCCACTCCCTTGCATCTGATATCAGGTGAAGCCACACTAGTGGTTTAAAATCTGATTGAGGAAGGAAAACAAAGAACAAAATGACTTCATGGAAAAAGATTGGTTTTAGGGGTTTGAAGGAACCTACAAGTTTGACAAAACCCAAAAGGGGTTTTCCCAAACTAGGGTTTGAGTAAACCCATTAATTATTGGGCCCACATTTCCCGCCCAAAAAAAGAAAAGGAAATGCACATTAGGGCAAGTGGTTTGGTTTCAAACTAGGGTTTGATCAAACCCCTAGGGATTCGTATGAACCCCTCTTATTCCTCATTCTCCCCCTGAAACACAAAAAAAACCTAAATTTTTATGCTTCAAAGCTTGGGTTGAGGATGAAAATGGAGAAGTCTTCAAAAACTCAACTAGAATCAAGTAGTCCTTGGAATGAGCTATCCAATGAATATAATTTGCATATGTTTTGGTTTTATTATATATTTGTTTTTTTAGTTTAATTAAACATAGGTTTTTCATAAAAAATGAAGGTCTCTATTCTACACAAGTGGGAAAATAGAAGATTATAAAAAAAAAATTGAAAAATATGAGTGAACTAGATATTGAAGTCCTGATCCAACAACAAAAAATTGAATTTTGATATATACAAAAAGGTTATGTATTATATCGCACACGCTTATGTTTGAATCTGTTGTAATTATTTGACTTCAAAACTTGATTAAAGAAAAAATATTTAATAAAACCATTCAACCAAGTGGAAGCACTAGATGTAAAAGTTACAAATCTAAATTCAAAAGAATTATAATTTTATCCTTCATGGAAAAAAAATTATGTGTTATACAGTGTGTGTCACTTTTTAAAAATGTTATTTTCTAAAAACACTTGTTTTCATGGGAGATGGAAAAAGAAGTGCAATATGATTCCAAAAATTTTGAAAAAAATATTTTTAGAATCTACAAACAAAATGGGATGAGACTCTAGTTTGCATCATCTTCAAATTCTTCATTACTATTTAGCATCTTTACAAAAAAAATTTAATGTGAATATTTAGTTAAAAAAAATAATACCATGTCCACACAAAAATTGTAAACCACTATTGTGGGATCACCCTCCTATAATTTCCACATCATGGAGGTCATAATTAGAAGTTTCCAAGGGATGCTCAATGGGCTATACAAGAGGACCCAAACACATCTGGAGCACATAGTGCAAGTATGTGGCACACAAACATGTGTACCTGAGGAGGAGGATGCAACAACACTCAATCCATCGCTAACATCACCAAAATGTGGATGAGCTACTGTAGAATTATGCAAAACCAAAAGACCATTGAAAGAGTGAATAGCCTGAATAGTCTATGTGGCTACATCCTCGATAATATCTGGATGATGTACTAGAGGTGGTGCTGAGGAAGGGGAGGAGGGGGAACATATGGGCCCTAGACTACTCTAACTTCCCCTAGTCTATCCTAGGGCATACCTCCATTGGCACCTTGGAAGGTTTTAATGTCAAAGTAATTGACATGATGCCCTAACACAAACTCAGCATATAATTTTTTAATAAAGTAAAATGGTATATCACTATTCTTGTTGGGTGGTTTATCAAAAACCATACACCAGTTCAATCCCAAAAGTTATCTACAATGTCCTTATTTGTGCACCATTTTATAGAAAGTTTTGGTTTATTAACATTAACTGGAAAACGAGTGTAGGGTTAATGAATAAAGAGGCTAGTTGGGCTTTTTTTATTTGGAGATCTTTCACATCATCGTAAGAAAATCCATAGGAGTAATATTCTCTCATGGTTTCTTGCCACAAAAGAAAAGCATTATGTTGGGTGGAGAGGTTTCTATATTTTTAATTATTTCTTGCAATCTATTTGTCATCTTGGATAATCAAGGGATTGTCTTATAAACATCAAAAATTCCCCTCAACTGCTCCAATTTTTCACCAATTAAGTCTTCAATTGATGGTCACGGATGTGGTGGAGAGTTTGGCATTTGTGAATTTTCATTCTCAGCCATAATACCTGATTAAAGTTAAAAACTAATTAATTAATTGAAATTACACAATATAAATGAAATTATTGTGAAAAGACCTACTTTTAAATAAAAATCCAAAAAAAACCCTACTTCTTAACAAAAATCCATAACAAACTCTAGTTTTTAATAAAAATCCATAAACAATACTAGTTTTTAATAAAAATCCATAAAAAATATTGGTTTTAATAAAAATACATTCAAACTCCTATTTTTAATAAAAATAAAAAAAAACCCTACTTTTTAATAAAAATCCATAAAAAACTACATAAAATTATACAAAACTAATAGAAAAATAGATTAAAACAAAAATAAAACCAAAAACTTACCCTAGAAATTAGATATCTGCTTGAAATTAGATATCTGATCTACAAACGTCACTCTCACTGCCTACACTCAGCTTTAAAATGCTTCAAATGATTTTAAAAGCAAGCTTCATTATCTATTTATACCTGATTCGAATTGGATATCCTATTCAAATTGGATATCCGATTTGGATAAGATATCTTATATCTAATTCTTGCCTTGGGCATTGCTTTGGAGCAATGTATTGACACCCAAGCAAGAAAAAAGTTAACTCGGGATTTTCATGTTTTTTGGTTGATGCAAAATACAAATTTTTTCACATCGCTACTTTTTGGTCCATCATGATCTTGCACATACCCAAGATGTATACAATGAGATTTATGCTAACAGTTTATAGATGAAAGATGGTATCATATGGTTATGACATGTGATGCTTATATGGATGATTCCTTATGATGCAATACTATATATATTTTTGTATTTAGTGATGAAATATGGATGACCTAATATGCTTATGATGATGCCTATGATGATCTAACATGAATATCTATGAAGGATATTATTGTGTATCACAAGATGCCATCACAATGGGACTAGAAGAAATGTGAATATGGAGGAAATAAATGTTAGCACAAATTTAGTCGAAATGAAGAGGAGTTGACATTTTTCTTGATAGATGTTAGGCTTGCATGTTTATTATCATTCAAAATTAAATTATGGAAAATGGACAATAAACACCATGGTATGGAATAGACCAAGGTGTGCAACATTATCCCTTTGCAAAAATAGATAATTGGCAAACAAGGAGTGCCATGACACATATTGGGAGAAAATTTTCCCCAATATTTTTATCAAGACAAACAACAAACAAAAATCAAAGAAAAATAAGTTCATGGGATATCCTCGAGGTGGCTAGTAATATGACATATGATAAATCAATTAAAAGATAAGACAAATTGAACCAACAAATCCAACAACCATTTAGATTATTTTCTAGTGATTTTTTACTAATAAGATTGATAGAATTGATTGATTGATTGGTTTAAAATGCTTGGTTTTAGGAACAATAGCTTGCCTTATAAGACATCATGTTTGGTTTCGGTCATGCGGTCACCCGTATAAGAAAAATTATAAAGTTGATAAATGATGATGTTTGGTTTGAGGAAGGACATATGTTGTATAAGACAAATGATAGGACTAGGTATGGCTTCAAGAAATGAGGAGAGTCATATAAGACGTCGAGTCTAGTTTTCACAAGGCCACCTCTTGTATAACAACATTGATTGACTATTAGGTGTTGATTTGATGATTAGGCAATTGATCAGTTTTGATTAATGACTAGTTGGGTAGTTAGCCTATTGATTCCTAATTTGGTTAAGACTCGGATAACTATTTGTGTCTGATCAACATGTCAATTTTAGGAAAGGATGATTTATTATGATATGAACTATGACAGTACTAAAAAAACCTAAGGGACTAACCTAATGCCTCAGGGGCTCATCAGTGATGGCCTTTCCTATGTAACATGTGTAGAGACATCATAGTTTGACTAACATTGACCATGGATAATTTATTATGGATTGAATCATGATTGACTTGACTCGACAAAGCCTAAAGGTTTGACCTAGTTCCTCTAGGTCTTATTAGTGATGACCTTTCCTACATAACATGTGTAGAGACATCGTAGTTCAACAAACTTAGAATAATAGGACTTGACATTATTTTTGGGATTTTTGATGCTTATTTGGATGGTTATGGATTTTTGACATGTTTCTATTTTGTTTGTATTTTTGACATGTTTTATGTTTTTAGATTTTTGGAGATATTCAGAGTTTATAGATTTTTAAAAAGATTATTTAGATTTTTTTGGATTTTTGCGATGATGACCTCCAATACCAAGTCTATGATCTGATGAAGATGTTAGTCAAGTACTTTCCCCTAGTTAGGTATAGGATTTATTTTCAGGAGTTGGATAAGGATGGGTCTGGTAGGTGATAGACAGATAATGTCAACCATGTGCAGGCCATGAGAAGGAAAATAAATCATTATTATGAATGACGTGAGGATGGATGGAGGTAACTTTATTATTGGTGAAGGTGAAAAATTAGATGGAATGATGCTAGATGATGGAGAAAAGACTGACTACATATCGTACATGTTTTCTATGTTTTCACCATGGTACTTTTCCATGATTCTGGTAAGCATGTATGTGTACTAATGAATTTTATCTTCTCTCATCTAACAAATATAGCTCATGTAATCTAGATACATGATAATCTTCATCATCAATAAGTCCTTGCATGGATACCCTTATGGAAGGTAAATCAACCTTGATAGGAAGGACAACTTTAGAGCCAAATACTAGGGAATATGGTGTGGATTATGTGGGAGTGCATATGCTAGTTCAGTAGGCTGATAAGGTAGGATTTAGTTGTAGGTGTTAGTTACAACCAATATCATTGATGGTCTTATTCAATATTTTAATGATGGTCTTATTTGATGCCTCGGCTTGGAAATTACCTTTGGATAGTATGGATTGGAAAAGTGGTGTTGGATGTAGAATTTTTCATATAATTGGTGGAAATCCTAGTTCATGAAGGGATGACCATTATCAGTAATAATGGATTGAAAAACACCATATTGACATAAGATATAATCAAGGATGAATTTAGATATCTAATTGCTAATAATATGTCATTGGGATAGCCTCGATCCATTTCATGAAATACTCAGTTGCTATGATAATGTATTTATGGTCGTTGGATGAGGTCAAATGAATCTTACCTATGATTTAAAGTCCCCATTGAGAGAAAGGCCATGGTGACATGATTTCCTAGAGTTCTTGGACCGGTACATGTATAATATCTCCATGTATATGGAATTATCAACACTTCTTAACAAAGTGGTGTGCATTGTGTTTAGTAGTGTGCTGGAAATATCCAGCATGCATGATATTCTTGGATAAAGTAGGACCACTCAAGTGGGCTCCAAAAATGCCATCATGTACTTTGTTTAAATTTGTTTGTGCTTCATTAGGATCAAGACATATAAGGAGGGTATTGTCTAGGCTTGGATAGTAGATAGTGTCACCAATGATGACATACCTAGATGTCTTATAGATAAAGGTTTTGTTTTGATTGGTAGAAAATTTAGGATGGATAACTTGGTCATATAGGTAATCATAGAAATATTTCTACCAAGGGGAATTGGGACCAACAATTTCTCACACCATCTCAGATTCATGGATATCAAAAGGAAGTGACAAAAAAAAATTATACAAATAAATAATACTATGGTATATTGTTTGTGATATCCATGAGAGATCCTATTGTGTCCATTGCATTAGCTATCTTATTTTGAATTCTTGAGACCTACCAAAAGATGATGCCATCAAAGCACTACTAAAACTTGTCAACCATTCATTTGTAGGGAGTAAGTTTCTCATCTTTTGTGTTATAATCATCATTGACTTGTCAAATAACAAACTGAGAGTCTCCATATACTTGAAGGCTCTTTATTTTCCATTTAATGGTCATACGAAGTCCTATGTGTAGTTCCCCATACTCTACTACATCTTATTGGTGCAAGAAAAGGCTATTCTGAATGACTTTGGTATAGTGTCTCCTTACCGTGTAACAAACAATATCCCTTCTCCTAAACCATGATTCATGTGAGATACATCAAAATAAATCTTGCATATATGACTGAATTATCAAGTGTGAGTATGGACTCCTCAAGGAAACTAGATACAAATAGATGATCTATTATTTTGTGTACATCTACAAGTTGGTCGGCTATGACTTGTCCTTTTATTTCCTTACACTCAACATATTAAATATTAGGATATGTGTAGGATCATGATGGGCCAAAAAGTGGTGATATGATGGGTATGTGTAGGGAATGTGGTTTCCAACTTTTTTTTTACCCAAAACTGATGAAATGAAAAGGGTTTTTAAAAAAGATTGTTAGCTTTCCACCAATATAAATTATCCTTTACTTTGAATTTAATAAATAATTATTATGCATTTTCTATTTGGATTATGACTAAATTCCTAATTGATAGGCTAATAGAAAAACATTTATAGCTTTCAAACGGTATTATATTTTTTGAATCTGAATCATGCAGCATCACATTTTGTGCTTCACATAATATAGGATTTAAAAAAAAATGAATTTCATGAGGTCTTGACCAAGTTAAGGTGGTCAAACATATAAGATTTTTATATTTTTAAAAGGTTGTAATAAACAATTCATAATTAATTTTTTACCTGGAATTTTAAAAAAAATGCATCACATCAGGACATGAGTCCTCTACTTATATCTAAAATTTTATAAAAAAATATTATCATTTTACTGTTGTTAGGGTGGTCAGATAGACACCTACTTATTTTTTCGCTAAAACTTAAGTACTACTGCATTGAAATTTAAAATTTTCACCAAATAGATTTTTTTTTTTAAATAAACCTAGTACTCTAGAAACTACATTCAATTTGCTACAAATTCTATTCTTACATATTTTTGAAATAATATAGATAACTTGTTCAAATTTTTATACATTTAAGTTGCCTAACTTTGATTTTCTGAATTTTTCACCATTAAAGGCTTCTTTTTCCATGATGATCTTGCACATACCCATCATATTCACTTAATATCATGATCCATTTGACTAATTCACCAATAAAGTCTTCTTCTCTAAGGAGATACTTCAAGGGATCAATATTTTCCATAAACTTTGTTTGGTTATTTAACATGTAATGCTTGATATTTTGAGTGGAAAAAACCACCGTAAGGCATGCACATTCAATGGGAGGCATTAGAATAGGTGGTGCTAATAGATAGTCCTTTTTCTAAATTGAAATGATTCTTGACATTAGTTAGTCCACATGAAGGGTACTCCCTTTGATAGAAAATGTTGGAATGGTTGAAACTTATCTAACAGTTGAGCAATGAACCTCCTAATAGATAGTCACTAGATGTGCAAGAGTTCCATTCCCATTCATTAGACTCAAATTTAATATGATAGGGCTTAGATGTCTCAATATCTTTTGAAGAACAATCGTCCTCACTCTAAAGCAACTTAGTACAAGGAGTAATAACTTTTGGTGGTTCATACCCCAACCCTCTATTCCTTTGTAGCTTGGAAGGAATTAAAGGTTTTTTCATTCCATTCTTTCGTAAACCAAGTCCACTATGTCCATCATAGCCCTTGCATCTCATGATCTTGAAGCCTTTACCATATTGCTGTGTTGGGATACGTTTAGGTTCAATATCTTCTTCTTCTTTGTATACCCATGTGGAAATATCTTCTTCGTGAAAATCTTTTTTTCTCAATTCTCCCCATCTTGTAAAAGTTGTGGTGGGTGATGGTCAGTTAATGATTTTAGGATTTTTTTTTAGAAGAAGGCTTACTTGAGGATTTTAGATATGTTGGCAGTTTGTTGATACAAAAAGAAGTTTTCATGTGGTATTCTCCACACCCCTTGTCTTGGATCCATATCTTGGATTCAGGTGATTGGATGGTGGACATGGATGCCTTAGTCAAAGTGGAAGGATTGATGTAATGGGATGAAGAGGATGATTAAATTTATCAATTCATGGGAACTTGTTGTTTGGATGTTCTTCTTAAGTTGCTACAATACTAAAAGAGATCAAGATCACTAGCACAGGGGATAGGGGTTGTAGGGGGAATCTCCCCTATAGTGGTTCGAGGGTCATGCACCCTGACAGGGCTTTAGGGGTAGCACCTATGAAAATCATATTTTATTATTGTAAATATAGATCGTTCATCATTATGTCTTAGATCTTACATTTGATATTTTGTTGGCTTGAATTTCCCTAGAAGGAAACCTGTACCATAGAAAAAATATTTCTTGCTTGATTTTGGAATAATTGATGATAAATTGGACTTAATGTGGCCTTGATTCAGTGTTGCAAGGTGTTTTTCACATCCACACTAGGTCTTTGGACCCTTTCAAATGCATTTAACGATGTCTTATAAAGGTATTGTAAAATACTTTCACAAATTTCTCAACTTAATAAACCCATTCTCCCTTAATTCAAAATTATAAAATGTATTTAATTGCATTCTCACATCAATCTAGAAGGCTTGTAAATGAATCCTATCTTTAATCTAGTGTTTTAATGTTTCTTGCACATTCACATTGGATGTTGTGTCTTTCTAGGCTAAGTGGACCTCATTTTAGTGTTGTAAAGTGTATTTAATCACACTTTCACATTGAATTATGTGTCCCAAGCCCTAATTTACCTTAAGATCATCATTAAAAGTCCC
Organism: Sequoia sempervirens; assembly: GCA_007258455.2. Lineage (NCBI taxonomy): Eukaryota > Viridiplantae > Streptophyta > Pinopsida > Cupressales > Cupressaceae > Sequoia > Sequoia sempervirens. Next base: position 88,582,980 of record VDFB02026320.1, read on the forward strand.
CTATTACACCATCTTGTGCATCCCAAAGCATAATTTGATCATATACCTGATGCATTCATCATAAGAACAAAAATTCCTCATTCCCCAACAAACTAGCTGGAAAACAGATTCATATGGGACTAATTTTCCATTTTTGGTGAATGAGTCCCTACAAGGTGGGATTTATTTTCCCAAGGTGGTGAATGAGTCCCATTTGGGCCATTTTTTCACTTTTGAGCAGTAAATTTTGGAATTTAAGTTTTATTTTTCTTCATTTTAGCCTTGGGGAACCAATTTCAGGTGAATAAGGTGAATTTCCTATAAAATAAAGTCTCTAAACCCTAATTTACATCTCTTAAATCATTCACATATCTCTCATCATTCATTCATCGTCTATCTTCTCCTTCAAGTCAAGCAAGTTAGGGTTTTTACATTCTTAGTCATCAAGATATCTTCCAAGGACATTCAAGGGAATATTCTTCATGTTTTACTACATAAATTCAATATCAAACATCATGACAAGGTATTAATTCCATTTTTTCATTCTTCATTACATTCTTTCATCATTTTGGTTTAAAACCTACAAAGGGGTTTGACCAAGGCAAACCCCCATGCCCTAAAATATAATGTCTTTCCTTCTCTTCTTATGTGTTTGTAGATTTAGGAATCTTTCAGGCTTGGAAGTCATTGAAGATCAAGTTTCAAAGTTCTTCAATTCATCTCTTCATTGGATAAGGAAAAATATCAACAAAAAGTCACATTTAGAACTAAATTTGACAGTTTCAAAATGAGACATTTGGAGAAGTAGAAAGTGCAGACCAAATGTTCTTGTTTCCACTTTTGAATATTTAAAAATTTAGAAGTAAACTCATTCTCCATTAGTAGTGAATAATTCCCACTACCAGGCATGATTGTGGTTTTCTATAGTTTTAGATACCCATTTTTCTGAAACAGGCTCCAGAACGGTTTCATAGATCTAGGACTAATTTTCCTAGAATGGCGAATGAGTACCACCAAGCCTCAAAAATTAGGATGAAAAACATTCTATAAGTCATTTATAGTCTCCATCAATATCTTAGGTGCATACTTTAAGTTTCATCCATTTCTGTTGCAATTTGCATTTATTTCAAGGTGTTTTTGCATATCATAGTGTGTTTTCAAACACTCTACATTTCCTTAGTTTCGATTCATTAATCAGTATATTTTATCAATTTCTTTCATTTGGGATATTCCATTTAGAAATATTTCCATCATACTTGCATTATTTTGAGTGAAACAACATGGTTTTTGAGTCTATTTCTCTCCTTTTAGGTGAAAAACCCTAAGAGAGCAAGAGAAGTACATAGACGTAAAATCTATGGTTCATTTTGGTGAACTAAATTTTTGAATAATTTCTTGTCTGATTTGGAGTCCATCATAAATCTATCTTGCATTTCCCTTGCATTAGGGTTTGCATGGATTAATTTGCATGCTAGTTTTCAAATTTTGCATCCATGAAAAGTGCATTTAGGTTACATTTTGGGCATCTAAATTCATTTAATTTTTTTGAAATTTTGCATTTTCATCTTAGGTCTACACCTTACAGCTCAAAAAACATCAAAATTGATCAAAATTTTTTGAAAATTCTTAAAAAATCCCTCACTGGGACACATTCACCACCTTGGGCAAATCAATCCCTTTTTCATCCTTGAAACTGCCCTTTATAGGACTAAAAAGCCTATTTTTAATCTTATTTTTGGTGTCATTACCCATCTATATAGGTTGGCTGAGTTTATATAATATTCATTTCATTAAATATAGTCTAAATTAGCTCATTTCATGCATGGTTTAAATTTCAATTTTGCATTCACATTGTTACAAAGCATAATCAGTTCATGGTTATCCTTAAAATTTGAAAAATTGCATTCCTCTTTTGCATGTTTACTTTCATTTCAAGAATAAACATTACATCATGTTTTCATTACAAATTTTGATAGTTATCATCTTTCATATTCTATTTTTACATCTTATTGCATATTGTAAGAGAATTTTGTTACATGCATATGCATATGAGGTCTTTTCCCCTCTCTTTTTGTTCATCATCGATGCCTCTACTAGTTTACCTTCTATGGATGAGGTTAGTCTAGTGAAGGAAACCTTGTATAATCATAACAATTACATTTGTTCTTCAACTATCATCTCTCACACTTGTGATGTTGATATTATAGTGCTAGAAGAACCAATTGATGAAAATTTTAAAAATTTGAGTTGTTTCTCTCCTCTTACCTCTCCTATTAGACATAACATTACTAAAGGAGAGGAAATCACACTAAGTAATCATGATGATCACATGACACACCAAGATAATGAGATCATATAAACATTTCTAAACATCACCTTACCTAATCTCCATAACCATGCACATTGTTCTTCTCCTAATATCCCTCCTTGACACCACGAGGATAGGTTGGTATTAGAAGATACCCCTATTAAGAGTCAAGAGACTCTTGACCCTCCCTTCCTTAATACTCCTTCCATTTGAAACAATCTATTTGGTCTTTCTCTTGATACCTCTCCCACTTGCGATGAAGCTACTTTATAAATTTGAACGTTGGATGAACATATTACAAGCTCTCTTGGTAGGGTAGATAATATGAAATAAGAAAATGAGACCTTAGAAACAACTGGCAATAAAATAGAGTTTTCTTGTAATCTCCCCACTCTCAATAATCAAAAATATTCCACCATTCATAACTCCCTTACTTATGATGAAGTCTTTTTAGAAGAACCAATCTATGAATGTCAAAAACATTTGATTTGTAGTTCTTCTATAAACTCTCCTTCTAGGGAGAATATCATGGTGCTAGAAAATGACAACACTAATAATGTGTCTTCCTCCAATAAATAGGTGATTCTCAATTTCCCTTTATTAGAGATAGATCAACCCAAGACCATTGAGGTTATGAATGAACTAGTGTCCATTAGATCCCCCTCGATCAATGGACCTCATACATACCCTATGGGACATCCTAACAACTCTGTAATTCTCTACCCACCTTCATACAAACAACAAACTCTAAATAAACCTGAACTTATCCTTTACCCTCCTAATAATATTTTTTTGCAACAACTGAGTCATAATACCATTGCTCATACATCTAAAAATTGAAACAATCTATAACCACCACAACCAACCTTGATACCCTTGTCGTTGCCTAATCCTATCCTATCCTATCTAACCCTTTATTTCTAGGTTGAAAGGAGTATGATCTTGTTGAGCAACTTAAGAGTACTCCTTATAAGAGATCATTGTGGGACCTTATTCAAGCCTCCCCTCACTATCAAAAAATGATCCAAACAACCTTACAACAAGTTCCTATCTCTTCTAATGTGCAACCAAATAACATAACAGACATCATTGAAAGAATAAACATTGACATTATTTTCCACCAAAGTGAACTCCCCTCTTTGGACGTGCAAAAACAAAATAATCCTTTCATGATCATAGTGCAATACAAATGAAAAGGGATAAAGAGAACTCCTGTAGATACTACTTTTTTCCTTAATGTGTGTAGTGTAAGCCTTTTGGATAGGCTTGGCATTGATCAATCAACCATTTGACTTGACTCTTTATCTATTAAGGGATTTGACAATGTCGAAAAAGAAACCACTTCGGGTCATCATTATACCTATTATAGTTGGAGTGGCCTCTTTGAATACACCAATCCATGTTATGCCTTATGAGCTTTCATGTAATCTTATCTTAGGCAAACTGTGGATTCATGCAATGAAAGGCATGCCTTCCACTCTTCATCAAAAAATGAAATACATTTACAACAACGAAATATACACACTTGATGCTAATACCAATCCTTTTAATGTCGTACAACTTGAGAAAAAGAAAGAAAATACATTGAAAATATCAACATCAACTACACCAGTGGAACCCATACAATAGAACAACAAAGAACAACATATTGAACAAGTCACAAATCTATTATAATATGATTGGGGTTCCTTGAATTTCAAATGATGAATTCATGGATGAGTACAAGATCATATAGAAAGATTCAAATAGGGGAAATGAAAAAATTAGATGACCCTTCGAAAGAATCCACCTTAACCACTTTATACAATGAAATAGGCTACATGACCACCTTTGACAATGCTTATCGCCAACCACCAACCAATCAAAAAGAAATGAAAAAATTTACAGAAAAGGGTATGAGCTTATGAAACAACTTGGCTATAGTGGACAAGGATGTGGTGCTCATGAACAAGGTATCAACCACCTTATAGACCCTATCACACAACAAACCACTCATGGTCATGGTTATTTCCCTTTGATAGAAATTACCAAGCCTTCAATCAATGCCAACACTTTCACATCACATTCTTCTCATTCAACCTTAATAGTAAAACATCCTGAATTGATAGACACTAGTGGTCTTGGATGTTCTCCTTTGCAAGCAATCAAAAAAATAACGAACTCTTCACTTAATTTCAATGTCATCTCACAAGACACTAATAATTTGACTTCATTAGATTTTACACCTTCCTATAAATGAGAGAAAAAAATCTTGCAATCTAAAGAGTCTTGCAAAGATATGACAACTCATACTAAGCTAGATGTTTCTTTCAAGAACCATAGGATCACATTTTACCATTGATCAAGAGGTCATCTTGTTTAGACTCCTCTATGATCACTTGATAACCTTTCCTCCAATAAATCAAAATAAATTTTATTAGAAGACTTCTTTCTATGCATATCATACAGTTCATGGTCATTCCACTAATGAATGTAAGGCTTTGAGTCATAAAACCCAATATTTTTAGGAGTTTGGTATTATTCCTTCTGTGAGCATAGCTAATTCCTCTAATTCATACCAATTTTCACTCTCACCTAAATTTTATCAATCATTTTGGCTCACCTTTGTTCTACTCTCTGTGGAGGAAAGGGGTTTATTAGCCTTGTCCTCATATTTCACTTGTTGTTGACTCTTTTGGCTAGTCGTTAACTTTTCATAAACATATAAGAGCAAGCTTGGGATGTGGAAGACATGCTTTAAGTTGGCTCACATGTGACATACTACCTTTTTCATGATGTAGCCTATCAGAAAAATATGACTTAGCATAGGTCTTTTTGAGTAATCTCTCTTGTCTTCTTCCTCTTCTTCTTTTCATCTTTCTTCATGCTATGTTATGGTTAGGTCCTTTATGGTTAGGTCCTTTATTGATTGCATGATAACCATCTCTAAGCATTGCTGCTTTATTGACTTCTACACTTTAATCATCCTATATTCATCACCTCCAATCAATTTTGGAACTCCTCTTCTTATAATTCTAATGGTATGCATTCTTCACATCGACTGTCTTTCATCAGGTCTTTGAACATTGTAGAGGAATGCAGTGGCTTAAGAAATGATTATCTTAACATTGAGAAAATATATTTCTATAATTGTGATTACCACATCCAATATATAGCAATTTGATAAAATCCACCACACTGAAGATAATGCAAAGCCTCATCCCTTTATACATCCTGAAAAATTGTCAGGTAATTGTTGGCTACCTTTGATAACTGTTGTTTCTTTGATTTATATATGTATTTGGCTTATCTAAAGGTTTTTGATAGGAACTAAACAAGTTGGTAGTATTATTCACATTTTCTATAAAACAAGCAAGTCTTATCCAATAGCTATTGAAAAATATTAAGTGATGTTTCGATTGGAGGAGAAGTATGTTGGCACAAGACAGGAAAAATAAAGCTTTTAATTGAAAATGAGGAACAAAAATGATGCAAGAAGATCATGGTTTTGTATAATTGTGCAAAGGGTTCAAAAGTTGAGAAAACTAATTGGGTGATGTATCAGTACCATCCTAGTACTAAGGAGGGTGAAAGGTAGGGTGAATTTGTTGTATCAAAAGTATTCAATCACCAACAGACTAAGCAATGTGAAAAAAGTGATCCACAGGTATATCAAGAGGATGTTGCAACTTTTATAAGCAAGGGGGGTCTGATTACAATCAATGCATGCACTCTTCCCATTCAATCATGTTCAGGAAACACACATGCTTTCCTTGATGTAGTCAAAGAAGAGTAAACGCCTTGTGCAATTTCACCTTCAGTAAAAATTCTGTTAAGAAAAAATAAACAAGTGAATTTACTTTGATTTCGTTCAAGCTATTCTTTTGGGTTCTTCCATCAGCATTTTGTCTAATATCTTCTAGTTTAATTAATAATAATTCCTTGTGTTTATTTAACCATTTTGGTGATGGAAACATATGTTAATTATGTCCCAATAGAAAGCCTGATCATAAGACTTTCGTTGAATAGAATCCTATCAGACTTTATGTGCCAACGTGTGATGCTTAAGATTCCAACCATATCATTGTAGAGTAGATAATACTGATCATGAGTATCACAGGTATAGGTGTTATCATAAGAAAATATGCCTGATAATACTTATGTGCATAAATTATTGTATGCTAGATTCGATGGACATGACAGTATATTCCTCAAAAATATCACACAAATGCACCTAGATGGTGTTGGTAGAGGAGGTTTTTATTGAGTTGTCAAGTGCACCATATCATTCCCCTTACCAAGTTGTCTTCTCATGCAAAAGAATGGATGCCCCTCCCTTCACATGACAATGGAGGAGAAATGATGAGGGTTGCATACCTTATTAAATGCACCATCTCTCCTCTTTATTTGTCATGGCACCCATACTCTTGCCTTTACTCTCCTTGACTTCTGTTAGGCTTAATTATCTGGGATGTCACATAGTCCTCTATATATTTTGAGGAAATCAATCAAGGAAGAAAATTAGATAATGTTTTGGATGAAGAGATGGATTGCATCGAAAGGAATGAAACATGAGAGATAGTAGATCTATTTGTAGGTAAATATTACTTAAGATTCAAATGGGTCTATAAGACTAAGTTCAATATAATTTAGGTGAAAGGAATGAAACATGAGAGATAGTAGATCTATTTGAAGGTAAATATTGCTTAAGATTTAAATGGGTCTATAAGAGTAAGTTCGATATAATTTAGGTGATTTGTTGAGAAATACAAATAAGGTTAGTAGAAAAATGTTTTACCCAATGACATGGAATTGACTATGATAAGACATTTGCACCAATTAAAAAGCTTGATGTAGTTAGAATGGTCTTAGCCATAGCAACATACATAATTCAAAAATTTATTAGATGCATGTCAAATCAATAGTTTTCAATGGGTTTTAGAAGAAGAAGTGTATGTGAAACAACCACTAGACTATCCAAATGAATGTATATTGTAAACATATCTTTGTAGTTACAAGCAATTACAAGCCCACATAATTATTAAGAAAATGCATTTTTAAGCAGGTTGATGGACATGTTTCTTGAATAAAGATATAGTGTTCACTACATTATATTTTAATTAGAAGCTACCATCAAACAAAAGAATAAATGAAAAAAATTAATAGAATACCATATATTTGCTTGCCAATAGCCACAGGCATCAACTAATCCAATGAATAAGCCACTTTTTCTACCCCAGCTCTCCTATCATGATTGTCTATGTTAGCCTTTTTGTTAAATGTGTTTGGGTTAGGGTTAGTGTTTTCCATGCCATTATTACCACCACTTCCTACAACTGTCTCTTGATCAACCCTTGCTCTATTGGGAGAGATTAGCATCTCTCCTAGATGTCCAATATCATTCAATTCACAAGGATTCTCTTGATTTTTCCATTTTCTACCCCTAAGACTCACCTTAGTATTAGGATCTATTATATTAGAAGCTAGACAGGGATTTAATTTGACCCTGGGAAACATTTGCATTAATATTTTCCATTATTGTAAAGCCTACACAATGTAAGAAAGCATGCTAGCACAACAAATATATCTAAAAGTTAGTATATCACTTAAGAAAGTTAGGGAGATTGATATATAGTGAGTAAAAGAGGTTTCAATATCCTTCATGATACTAAAACAGTCTATGAGACTTTATCATATTACAAAGTACTGCTGAAGTAGTAAAAGATTGAGGTCAGACATAACTCTATCCTTTGCTACTTGTTCCTATTAAGTGCTAAAAAAATTGTGCGAAAGGGTGGATGAATGTTCCTCTTACATGGTAAGAACTCTAAGTGGTAAAGTATAAATGATTGGTCTTCTTAAGTGATAAATAACTCTGTGTGGGAAAGGGTGAATTACATATTCCTCTTTGCGCTTAAAATCCCTGTGTGGAAAAAGGTAATAAACCTTGGAACATGTATTTACTCTTAAACCTAGATGATGAAATGTAATGTGTTTCAATAGAAAAGCAGTACAAAATGCTGATGGAAGAACCTAAAAGACCAACTTGAAAGAAATCAAAGAAAAATCACTTGTTTATTGTTTCTTAATAGAAGTTTTACCTGAGGTGAAATTGCTTGAGGAGTTCACTCTTCTTTGACTACATCAAGGCAAGCATGTGTGCTTCCTGAACGTGATTGAATGGGAGGATTGGAATGCATTAGGTGTAATCAAAGCACCCTTGCTAATCGAAGTCGCAACATCCTCTTGATGTACATGTGGATTAATTTTTTCACATGGCTTAGTTTGTTGTTGATAGTATTCTTATGATACAATAAATTCACCCTCCCTTTCACCCTCCTTAGTACCAAGATGGTATTGATGCATCACCCAATTAGTTTACCCGACTTTTGAACACTTTGTAGAAGTATACAAAACCATGATCTTCTTGCATCCATTTTTTCCCCATTTTCAATTATAGGCTTTGTTTTGTTTGTCTTGTGCCAATGTACTTCTCCTCCAATGGAAACATCACTTAAGATTTTTTGACACTTTTGATGTCCTATTGAATAAGTCCTACTTGTTTTATGTAAAACGTGAATAATACTACCATCTTGTTTAATTCCTATAAAAAACCTTTAGATAAGCCAAATACATATATAAATCAAAGAAACGATAGGGATCAAAGGTAGCCACCAATTACTTGACAAATTTTTAGGATGTGTATTGCAAATTCCACTCTCATCTTTCAGTGTCAAAATAAATTCATCTATAAAGGGATGAGGTTTTGCATTACCAATTCCAACATTTCTTGCTAAATGTCTCAAAATTTCTTGATTTGAAGGGTCAAATTTCACACCTACAGGTAGCCTAAGCCAGTCTTGCAAAACTTACAAACAACAAATTATCTTATGTAGAACATTTAGCTCTCAATTACAAAGCTTTGTGATTGCTTATCTACAGATTGGATTCTAAAGAATCCCAATTTCTGACAACAGATGCTTACATTATCAATAATATTGCTTTAGCTTATGTCAAATATACATGAAAGCAAACATTCTTTTGCATTTCTAATCTAGATGTTTTTGGTTGCTCAACCATTAAAAGAATTGTTAGCTACCTTTCAGTGAGACAAAATGTTATAAGCCCCAGTAGATTCTACTCAACTTGTAAAAGGGAATTCGAGATAAGCGAAATTTAGGAAACAAAATTCTTATTAAGAAGATTGAATGCCCATAAAATTTAGGAAAAGGTAGCCATCCTATCACCTAATTTAAAATCGGGGTATTCATTTCTTATCAATATAGCAGCAAAAATTTGATGAAAAATTGTAGAGTCAAATAGAAAAATCTCAATTATGATAAGTATTGGAATTCTTCCATAACAAAGCCTCCTACCCAAATTGGAATTCGATAAGAAATAATAAAACTTTAAAATTGGGAAAAATATTGTATCTAGATTTTTCGGTATTGAGAATTTGAGCAAAAAACACCATCCAACCTACCGTAACAAACAAACCATAAGAATGCTTGGAAATAGAACCAGCCAGTTTCTCAATTTCCGTAAGCAACCAAAATTTCAAACCTTGCACAACTGTTAGTGCATTGAAGACAAATTCAAATCTTCTAACAGGCTAGTTACTGTCTTATGTGGCCTCAACATAAAAGGTATTGACTAAGGAAATGCAAAAAAGTATAAAAGGAAAAGGTCAGATTAAGTATTTCCATGTAATTCTATGGAAATTGCCAGTCTTAAAAATGTGAAGAATAGATTATGCCACTAGAACTTACATAAGGTTACTACTTTGGGAAGAATTTTTTGTGTCAAGTTTTTGCAAAAGTGAAAACTCATGCATATTATCCCTAATTTTTTCTCAACAGGTATGATTTGGACAGCTACTGAGAATTGGCCTTAAAAATTCTTAGTAGCAGCTACTTGCAAAATTGAAGTTCCTTTTATCGAACCAAAAGGTAATGGCCATCTTTTGCTACTTGATGAAGGGGCTATGGCACCTTTCAAGGTGCTTAGTCAAAGGAGAGCTTTGGTTAATAGATGTATTGTAGTGGTCTATTCGATTGAAGGTAGGAACTTAGTATACCCATTGGAAATGCCCACCTTTTGATCCAATATCTTTTGGCATCAAGTTTCTTTTTTCTTCCCAGTTTTGAAGGCATCGGATCTCATTGTTAGAGTTATATATTCTAATTATCCAAAGAAAGCAATAGATTTAATATTCTTTATGGATAAGGATTATCTCCACTCAGATGTTGCAAACTACTTAGTAGTGTGGAATGTGGACTTTGGAGAAACAAAAATATTCAGTCACATAGAATTGCAATTAGCAAGTAGATTGAGGTCATACATGATTATTGTCAATTTTATAGTTGTCGTTGGGGCAAGCAATGCTGGCATCACTCCTCCAATTCTATCCTCTTTCATTTTTAACTTTTGTCACAATTCCATGACCATCAAGATTATATGGATTTCCGCATTGCCATTTGAGGAAATAGAACGTTAGCTTTCTTCTTATGTATCTGAGTATTTTATGAACAAATAACTGATAGTACATTTTTTATGCAAAATCCTCAACGCATGCTAATGGTTAAATTCAATTAAATGAAGATAGAAATCAGTGAATTATTTTACAATGAAAAATAAAATAAATGGACACATTTAGATAAATATCATTTTGGGATATACTTTGACATTTTCAGTTCTTTTGTTTTTAAGAATACAACTCTTTTCAATTAGCTTGATTCCAATATTTTTTTGTAATCCTCAATTAACCATTAAATAATTGCAAGTAGTAGCTACCACATAAGCATTTGGATGAATTTGTTAGGTCATGATTATGAAATATGGGATCAATCATGTTTACATGTTGGTGTAGTGCAACTAGCAATCCAAAAAGGAACAGTGTGGTTTTCACAGAAACAATTAACTATTTTCCCACAACAATTCAGAAACAATTAACCATTTTCCCACAATAATTCAAGGATTTAATTTGACCCTGGGAAACATTTGCATTAATATTTTCCATTATTGTAAATCCTACATAATGTAAGAAAGCATGCTAACACAATAAATATATCTAAAAGTTAGTATATCACTTAAGAAAGTTGGAGCCATTCATATATAATGAGTAAAAGAGGTTTCAATATCCTTCATCATGCTAAAACAGTCTTTGAGACTTTATCATATTACAAAGTACTACTAAAGTACTAAAAGATTGAGGTCAGACATAACTCTGTTCTTTGCTACTTGTTCCTATTAAGTGGTAAAAAAACTATGCGAAAGGGTGGATGAACGTTCCTCTTACATGGTAAGAACTCTAAGTGGTAAAGTATAAATGATTGGTCTTCTTAAGTGATAAAGAACTCTGTGTGGGAAAGGGTGAAATACATATTCCTCTTTGTGCTTAAAAACTCTGTGTGGTAAAAGGTAACAAACCTTGGAACATGTATGTACTCTTAAACCTAGATGATGAAATGTAACATGATTCAATAGAAAAGCACTGCAAAATGCTGATGGAAGAACCTAAAAGACCAACTTGAAAGAAATCGAAGAAAAATCACTTGTTTATTTTTTCTTAATAGAAGTTTTATGTGAGGTGAAACTGCTCAAGGGGTTCACTCTTCTTTGACTACATCAAGGTAAGCATGTTTGTTTCATGAACATGATTGAATGGGAGGAGTGGCATGCATTAGGTGTAATTGGACCCCCCTTGCTATTCGAAGTCACAACATCCTCTTGATGTACATGTGGATTAATTTTTTCACATGGCTTAGTTTTTTTTTTATCGTATACTTATGATAGAATAAATTCACCATCCCTTTCACCCTCCTAAGTACCAAGATGGTATTGATGCATCAGCCAATTAGTTTACCCAACTTTTGAACACTTTGTAGAAGTATACAAAACCATGATCTTCTTGCATCCTTTTTGTTTCCCATTTTCAATTACAGGCTTTGTTTTGTCTATCTTGTGCCAATGTACTTCTCCAATAGAAACATCACTTAAGGATTTTTGACACTTCTGATTTCCTATTGAATAAGTCTTGCTTGTTTTATGGAAAACATGAATAATACTACCATCTTGTTTAATCCCTATAAAAAACCTTTAGATAAGCCAAATACATATATAAATTAGAGAAACAATAGTGATCAAAGGTAGCCACCAATTACTTGACAAATTTTTAGGATTTGTATATAGCAAATTCCACTCTCATCTTTCAGTGTCAAATTAAATTCATCTATAAAAGGATGAGGCTATGCATTACCAATTCCAACCTTTTTTGTTAAATGTCTCAAAATTTCTTGATTTGAAGGGTCGAATTTCACACCTACAGGTAGCCTAAGCCAGTCTTGTAAACCTTACAAACAACAAATTATGTTATGTACATTGTTTAGCTCTCAAGTACAAAGCATTGTGACTGTTTATCTACATATTGGATTCTAAATCATACATTATCAATAATCTTGAGTTAGTTGATGCCAAATGTACATGAATTCCAACATTCTTTTGCATTTATAAGCTAGATGTTTTTGGTTGCTCAACCATTAAAAGAATTGTTAGCTACCTTTCAATGAGGCAAAATTTTATAAGCCTAGGTAGATTCTACTCAACTTGTAAAAGGGAATTCGAGACAAGAAAAATTCAGGAAACAAAATTCTTATTGAGAAGATTGAATGCCCATAAAATTTAACAAAAGTTAGCCATCATGTCACCTTATTTAAAATGGGGGTATTCATTTCTTATCATATAGTAGCAAAATTTGATGAAAAATTTTAGATTCAAATAGAATAAGTTGAATTATGACAAGTATTGCCATTGATTTTCTTACTTCATTTGTTTTGACTATATTAGGATTTTTAGCCATGGAAGGATGACAAAGAGCATTTTCCCTATTGGTAGTGGGCATGTTATCTAATTGGGAGGACCATGCAATCATTACACATTATCAAGTTGTACCTTCTAGAGTGGGTGCTCAAAATTTTAGAGTGACAAGGGCTTCGCATTGGTACAATTGAGTTTGCTAGGTCCTTGTGAAAGATCACTTAGTGGGGACAAATGATCAACATAGTAATGACAGAGCAAGATATTGACACTTTATAGCCTATTTAATGGGGTGTTGGTGTAGAGGTTATTGATGTGGGGGTGATGCTCAAGTACAATGCGTGGCGGGTCATGCACAAGCCTGATCCATTTACTAATGAAGATCAGTCTTCCCTAGTGGAGTGGAGGGGTAGAGGTTTATGTGAAAAATGCAAGGATAGCAGATAGGGGAGGGGAGGACATTGATGTAGAGGATGCAAGGGTGATGATGGTGGAGATCGTGGTAGGGAGACAAGGGAGGAAGGGTCATGAGGAGGAGGGATAGAGGATAAAGAGTAGTTAGAAAGCTATCACCTATCAGGGAGGAGGCCAAGTAGGAGGGTTTGTGGATCGAGGAAAAGTAGGAGGGACCCAGACTAGAGGGAGAGTAGGAGGTGGCCATGCAGGAGGTCAAGTAGATGGGGGAGGAGGAGATGGGAGAGGAGGAGAGAGTAGTTCATGAGGGGATTGCAATGGGAGAGGATCTGAGTGAGGGCTATCAAGATGTGCATATTTTGTAGGTTATGGAGGAGGTAGAGGTAGACATGTTCGTGGATAACATATCATAGATTTGTAGACATGACTCTAGGATATGGATGCATGGATCTAGGGATTACAAGTTGAGGTGGATATGCTCACCATTGAGAGAGACATGGCCATCATTAGGAGACAAAGGGTCAAACAATAGTATCTATATTTTATTTTGACTATCAATAGACCTATGGCCGAGCTAGGGCATTAGTTCTTCTAGGTAGGACAGGATGATTGATACTACAATGATCTATATGAGTGTTTGGTACCATCGACATAGAGGGCACTGAGCTACATACAAATCCAAAGCCATAGTAGGTCACACTCTCACCAAATTTAGAGTGGTGGAGGATACTCTCAACCTAGGCCCTCTCCATATGGTCGACCATCGAGATAAGAGTATAGGGTTTCAGGATCATAGCCATAGTAGGAGACCTTCCTCTTTAGGACCATCTACTTTAGGAGATATGGACAACTTAGGATAGCCTTATTTTATACATATATTGGATAGTGATATTTTTTATTTTGAGCCTATCAGCCCCATTTTGAAATACATCATGATATTTTACTATGACAACATTTTTGATAAATATATGCAAGATGCATGATTTTGGCAATGAATTACATGATTTAGGTTCCTATGTTATATGCATGTTTATTTGATCGATTGTGATGCTTATGGTGTTATGCATTTATATGATTATGAGATGATTTATATGTCATGATACATTATAGATTTATATTATATGGTTTATGCTTATATATGTGATTTTCTATGTTATGATGTATGGATGTATGCACTTAATTTACCTTTATTATATTTTTATGATATTATAGATTCATTATGATTATGATGTTATGCAATATGAATTATGGACATGTATCTATGTAAATGAAATAATATGTATGATATCTTTCTTATGGTATGTGAGGATTATGTAGGAGGGTATGTGCATGATCATCATGGAAAAAACAAGCCCTTAAGTGGCAATGAAAATTTAGAAAAATCAGATTTAGGCAACCTGACATAAAAATTTGAATAAGTTATCTATATTATTTCAAAAATATGTAAGAATAGAATCTGTGGCAAATTGAATGTAGCTTCTAAACTACTAGGTTTATTTAAAAAAGAAATCTATTTGGTGAAAATTTGAAATTTCAATGCAGTGGTACATACATTTCAGGGAAAAAATAAGAAGTAGGTGTTTTTCTGACCACCCTAACCATATGTAATAAAATGATAATATTTTTTTATAATATTTTAGATATAAGTAGATGACTAATTTCCGGATGTGATGCATATTTTTTTGTAATTTTTTCTCAAGTAAATAATTAATTATGAATTTTTTATTACAAATTTTAAAAAATATAAAAACTTGTATGTCTGACCACCCTAACTTGGTCAAAACTTCATGAAATTCATTTTTTTTAATCCTATAGTATGTGAAGCATATAATGTGATGCATGTTTTGGATTCAAAAAATGTGATACTATTTGAAAGCTATAGATGTTCAATCAACCTATCAATAAGGACTTTAGTCATAATTCTAATAAAAAATGAATAATAATTATTTATTAGATTCAAAGTGTAGACATGCAAAATTAGCATTACATATTCAATCAAGTTCATTCATCAAGTAAAACAGGTTTCACGTTCATCCACTCGGAAAATTAATCAACTTCACCTTCATCCATTCATCAGGTAATCTCATTAATTTCCATCTCCTAAGGTCATTAATTGAAAATTAAATAAATGTTATCATCAACCTTTGAATCAAATAAATCAAACATTCATTTAATTAAATCCCAAATGTATTTTCCATCCTTTTCTGATTTAAATAAATCAAATATTTAAGTCATAAAGGTCAAACTCACCTAATCATCATTAATCTAATCTAATCCCAATTAGCCTAACCTAATCACCCATCACATCCTCTAGATAATGCCACTTGCACAAATAAATCAATTTATTGATTTATTAAAACCCTTATTTTCCATCAACTTGGCATAAAATAGAATATTCCTTCAAAATTTGAAAATAATGACAAGTTGACTTATCCCCTCCAACATTGCATTAATTTCTCATTTTCTTGTCCCCCTCTCAAAATTTATTGCACAAATTTGAATTTGAAACTCCCTCTCTTGGGCACATTTCCCAAATCTTGCACATCCCTCAGCCTATCACAACTTGACAAGTGGCCTCCTTTCATTGGTTTACATTTAGTCCCACATTCACCCATTTGGCCAATCTTTCATCAAGAAAATCTATAAATAATGACATCATTCTTCATCAAAGACATCTACATCTACATGCAAAGTTACTCTCTTGGTTTGAGTACTAATTTTTCTCATCATATTGGCATTTGCATCATTTCAGTTTTGAGCAAGGATTGGGAAAGGGTCATTAACACATTTGACACCAATCCACTATGGAATAGGTACTTGTTATTGTTTTCATGATTCTTTTAGTTCTCTTGTCATTTGTTGCATTTTGAAGCATTCACAAGGTATTTCATAGGAGTATTCTTGAGGAATTTGTAGGTACTAACCCATGTTTGAAGTTTAGTGTTTGCAGATTTTAAATGGATTCTCACACAAAGTAAAGCACAATTTATATTGGTGGAAATTTGAGAAGCTCCTTTACAAACCCTTTTCATTTCATCAATTTTGGGTAAAAAAAAGTCATCAGCCACATGGGTGAAGTTTGGAAAAGCAAGGTAAGCTATTAAACACGTTTTTTGTGTTGACTTCCTAGGATTGGTAGGTTCAAACCAAATTCCTAAGCAAGCTCGAGGATAATTCCTAGGCATTAAATTTTGTGTCAGACATATCAGATATATCAAATATTTGATTTGAATTTGATATCCAATTTGAATTCGATATCTGATATGTTTTAGATATGAGTTTAATAAATGTACTTATACAATTTATAATATATGATTTAAAAAATGCAATAAAGTTTATAATTTAATATATAATATAAAATATTGTTTATACTATAATATATATAATATACAATTTATGATAATATCTTACCGAATTATGTATTTAATATATAATATATTACATTATTATGTATAAATATTATATATATATATATATTATATTTAAATATTATCTATTTCCCTCTCTCTCTCCCAAGTCTCTCACTCAATCACTCCTATCTCTCTCCCCTCTACCCTTAACCCTTAAAATCTCTACCCTCTACTCTCTCTCTCTCTCTCCTAACCCCTTCTCCCTCTCTCAGGTCTCTCTCACTCACTCCTCTATATCTCTCCCTCCACTCTTAACCCTAAACCCTAAACCATTAACCTTTAAAACCTAAAGCCTTAAAAACTCTACCCTCTACCATTAACCATATATACCCTATATCTCTCTCCCACTCCCTCTCTCTCTCAAGTATCCCTCCTACCCCCTCTCCCTCCCTTAGGTCTCTCTCTCAAAGTCACTCCCTCTATATCTTTCCCCTCTACCCTTAACCCTTAAACCCTCTAGATCCTCTACTCTTAAACCTCTCTCTCTCTCCCCCTCTACCCTCTCTCCCTCTCTTAGGTCTCTATCTCTCAATTACTCCCTTTGCATCTCTCCCTCTACCCTTAACCCTAA
>VDFB02026320.1:88600555-88672245 GCA_007258455.2 Sequoia sempervirens
GAAATCAAGACTATACACTGCATCCTAAACATTTCTTGGAATCAAGCCAACCAATGTTGTTCAAGAAATTTATTCAAAACACATCCAAATATGGAAATATTGCAAAGGAATTTTGAAGGTTTGAAGCCATTTTAATGTGCACCTCTTAAGATTCATAATACTTGTTGATACAAATACCATGTGGGGTTTTCAATGTACCATGAACTATTATGCTATATCCATTCTACTTTGCATACTAATGAAATGTTGCAGGAGTGTGGTGCAATGCATCTTTTGAAATCATCAAGGGACTTGATAGATATATTTTTATGTTCTAGAGATAATGGTTTCTTTTTCTATAGAAATGATTGTTTAAATGTGAAGTGCTCACAATGTGGTGGCTTGTCAAAGTTTGTTCAATGTTTTCATGAGGGTTCCAAACATGAATTCAAAAATAAGCTTTTTGAGAAAAAAAGATATGAGATAGTCAAATATAATTTGCAGAGTGGAGGTGAAGGTTCTAGATGCAAGTTGGTTACAAAAGAATGTAGTGCTGCTAATTTTATTTCAGATTTTAAGGACAATCTTTTCTACAAGTATGCAAGGCATAGTCATAGGTCTCAGTGGTTGGATCAACAATTCAGGATGTGTAAGGACTCTTTTCCGATTGAAACTATTATATCAATGGTTGAGTTTGTAGAAAACTACACATTGCAACCACAAAATGAAGTACAATCTTGAAATATTACAATTCAATTTAGATTTCTATTTTTGTCCACATAACATTTATACATGCACCTAATAGTACAGAGGAGGATTGAAAGATAATTAGAGAGTATCATTTTTATATGAGTGAAGATAGATCTCATTCATCTGAGTATGTTCAACATTGTTTCGAGATTTTTTTTGAGTTATTGCAGGAGCATGATATAGCACTGGACTGACATCTCATTTGGTAAGATAACTACATAGGTCAATTCAAGAAAGCTCATATGTTTTATTGGTTGAGTAGAATGCATGTAGAGAGAGGTGTGTACCTCATATTTGGAGTTTTTTTTAAGTTGGTCATGGGAAAGGGGGCATGATGGAGTAGGTGCATGTGTAAAGAGAACTCTAGTTAAGGAGCAATTAAATATTTCAAGAGAAAAATTATGTGATGGACATTCTATTGTTGATTGGTGTAGTTCAACATTGTCATAGGAAGGGACACTTGATTCAACAGTGCATAGATTATTTTGGTTGGTTAAGGAGGGTACAATGGGAGGCAAATTGGATTGCCATATAATCAAAAATTCTTCAAAGATGCATTCATTTCAAAGTTCAGATGTAAGCACATAGACCATTTGGACATGAGAGTTGGCTTGTGTTTTCAGAGTTGTATTCAGTGGTAGTGGGATCAGTGCAAGTTAAGTGAGTCGGTGGATACATGGGTTCCACAATATCTAACTCCTTTATCTCAAACTATATCCATGAAAAATGACACAATTGAAATTTCAATTGATTACAATTGACTTTCAGATCTACTACAGCTAGGACATGTTTTTGTAGTTGTTGCATTGTAGTCGAGTGAAGAGAGATCAAACTAGTGGTTGGATTTGTATCTATGGAAAATTTAGATAGTTAGCTTATTAAACAATAAACACCAAAAATCCATTGAAGTAACAAAGCACAAAGGAAATAAACATGAAAATAAAGGAACAATGTTACCATAAATCTTCATCTTCCATGGTTCACCTTTGTTACACCTTCTAGTTTGTACCAAATTGAATGAGGACCTCATATTTCAAATGAGCACCTAGACTAATGCCAAAGCCCTATGCAAATGTTGAAGGATTTGTATAAAAGAAATGACTTCACAATAGACTAAAATGAAAATGACTGCAAATGACAATAATAATGGCCCAAGTTGACAAAATGAGCATGATCCCAAAATAAGAACAAAATTGCTATTTTATAGAAACAAAAATTTTGTATGTGTGGCCAGGATGAGAAGATGACAAATACCCTACAATCAATTGTCAAAATTGAAATTTGTAGTATGGACTAGGGTTAGGTCAAAATTAGGGCAATGACAAGAAATGAATGGCTAAGATTGAATTATAAGATAATTCAATCAAGGGCTGAAATTAAATGAGATGTCAAGAGATAAGATTTGATTTGGAAGATAAGATTGGCACGGACAAAGAGGTTGCTGGAAAAATTAAATAATAAAAATTATTTAATTTAGGTGGTCAATGAATAATTAAATAATAAAGATATTATTTAATTATAGAAGAATGTGACAAAATGAATCATTTTAAATTAAATAATGATTTAATTCAAAATTCAAGAGAGTGGAGCAAATTAAATAAATAAAATTTATTTAATTTATGAGAGAAGAGGCTAATGAATAATTAAATAATTAAAATAATTATTTAATTATAGTGGATAGTGGATAAAAAATTAAATAAATAAGAATTTATTTAATTTTAGAAAGAAGAGGACTTAATTAGTTTTATATGCAATAAAATAAATAAAATTTATTTAATTAATCAAGCAAGAAATAAAAGTAGGAATGAATTAATTAAATAATTAAAATTATTTAACTAATAGAAGACATATGACTTTAGAAAATAATTAAATAATTAAAAATTATTTAATTCGCAAAGACAAAAGGGGAAATGATAGAGAATTTAGAAATTGCAAGCCTAGGACAATTTTTAGTGTCTATATTTTGCCCCTCTTTGTCATAATGTAGCATGTTGCATTGTGACAAAGAAAATAAGTCGAGAATATACCCCAGTGCAAAATAAGATGAGGAAGAAAGACGAGGAGGATTATGGTATGCCCCCTCGAGAGGACAGGCAGGTTCCGAGAACATGGGTGTGCTCTCAAAATTAATTAGAAGACTAGAATATGAAGAGACAAAGAAATGTTAGTGCAAAAAATATGGATGATGATATGGATGCAATGCCTATATGAGATGAGTGAGAGAAGTTGACAAAACTAAAGAAGATGCATGTTAGTTCCTAGACCAAATCCTTCAAAACATTGACATAGGACTTTAATATTTATTGCTCTTAATCATCATTGGGTGGCAAAAATGACACAAATGGACAACAAACACCATGATATGACATAGACCAAGGTGTGCAAGGTCATCCACTTGAAAAACAGACAACCACAAACAAGGAATGTCCTAACTCATACTAAGGGTCATGTTGCCCCAGTATTTTTGTCGAGAAAATCCATAGACAACAGTCAAAGAAAATAAAATAGGCCAGGAGACGTCATCGCACCTCTAAATCCTTCATGGAACATCCTCGAGGTAGCTAGTAACATGACCAATAGACAAGACAGTAAAAAAATATAAGACAAAATAGCCAAGATAGTCAAAAGATAAGACAAGATAGACCAAAAAGATTAACAACCATTTTATTTTGTTTGCCAATGTTTTTTTTTTTCCAATGTTCCCCAAAGATTGATTTCTTGTCGATTTGACAGTTTTCACAGTTGAAGAGTTTTGCCAATTTGACGGTGTTGATAGTTTATCGGAGCCTATTGTCAAGAAGGACACATCCTGAAAAAATGAAAAGGACATTTTGACGAGGTCCAAATCCAAGGACATATCTTGAAGAGGACCAAAGAGTGACGAGACTGACATTGTTTTGACTAATATGTTTTGGCAAGCTGACTAGTGTTGACAAATGATTGATTGGACTGTGTTGTCTGATTTTGACCAATTTTGACATTGACGTTTCGAATGACCGTCTTGTGTCTGAGTTTGACTATGTGTGAATTATTTGACTGATGTGATGATTGTGACAAATGCTATAATTTTATTTCGACCAACCTAAAAGGACTAACCTAATGTCTCGGGGACTCAGCGACTGATGGCCTTGCCTACGTAGCAAATGCAAAGAGACAACGTAGTTCGACACAACCAAAGACTTTGTCTTGTTGATGAAAGATTGAGTCATGATTTATTTTGACAAACCTAATAGGACTGACCTAATGTCTTGGGGACTCGAAGATGAGCCTTGCCTACATAGCAAATGCACAGAGACAACGTAGTTCGACACGACCAAAGACTTTGTCTTATTGATGAAAGATTGAGTCATGATTTATTTTGACAAACCTAATAGGACTGACCTAATGTCTTGGGGACTCGAAGATGAGCCTTGCCTACATAGCAAATGCATAGAGACAACATAGTTCGACACGACCAAAGACTTTGTCTTGTTGATGAAAGATTGAGTCATGATTTATTTTGACAAACCTAATAGGACTGACCTAATGTCTCGGGGGCTCGAAGACTAATCAAGACTTAAATTGGTGTGGCTATGCTAACTAATATGACTCTATTTTGGAAGTTTTGTGTTTTCTTTAGAACGTTTTTTGATTTTTAGGTCTTTTTTCAGGACATTTTTTTATTTTTAGGTCTTTTTTAAGGACTTTTTGTGATGTTTTTGGTCTTTTTTAGGACTTTTTACGATTTTTTTGGTCTTTTTTTTCAAGATTTTTTGCGATGTTTTTGGTCTTTTTTCAGGACTTTTTATGATTTTTTTGGATTTTGACATTTAAGAGGATCATGACAAATGCATATGACTAATGCCTACACCTGAGAATCCAAGGACAAATATGATTATGACCCTAGTCAAGCTAAATACCAATTGAAAGGTGACAACATTGTTTGACATGGGAAGGACGCATCCCAAAACAATGTGAGGAGGATAACAATAATGTAGTGAAAGTATGGAGGTCTATAGCCGAGCCATGAACCCAGTCAAGGAAAATTTTGGATAATGTGCTTGTATGGACCAGAATCATTGCATTTGGAATGACTTGGTTAGGACTAGATGGGATGATGATTATCCTTAGACCATTTGACAAGGGAAAGCCAAGACAGGTGATAGGCATGAAAGGATAGGGGGTGGCCTTGGTAAAATATGGGAGACATGGGACTAATG
Source organism: Sequoia sempervirens (assembly GCA_007258455.2). NCBI lineage: Eukaryota > Viridiplantae > Streptophyta > Pinopsida > Cupressales > Cupressaceae > Sequoia > Sequoia sempervirens. The sequence continues at coordinate 88,605,484 of VDFB02026320.1, forward strand.
GAATTGTCATATGATTTTCAAGGACTATGTCGTATAAGGACAATAAGACTATGACAGTGAATGACATGATGTTTCGTGAATCATGTATGACCGAAGAATAGACATGTCAAGAGTTTTCCCAAAGCATGTGCAAATGATAGGGCTTAGATGGATGTCAATGTCATAAGGAAGGCATGGGAAATGAGACGACTTGCCCCCAAGTGTAATAGTCCACATAAACGATTTATTTTACACATGACGCCTGTTTGCCAGGTTTTCATCATGGTACTTATCCAGGGTGCCTGTTTGCTAGGTTTTCACCATTGGATGAAATTTTTCTCTTTACTATTTTCTTGACTTTTTTATTTTTTTGGTGTCACCAAGACGCCTGTTTTCCAGGTGTTCATCAGGGTGGCACTTTTTTAATTTTTTTAATTTTTTTTTTGTATTTCTAATTTTGTGGATAACCTGGATGATTTAGATAACCATTGACTATTCTGAATCCACTGACAGTGCTGATGTAGAGACCGGTGCCATGATATGCCAATAATGACCTTGTTGAAGGAGTTATCTTGTCAGGATCGTAGCACTTGTATACAACTGATCGATGTCATTGTGATCCTTTCTGATACTAGAGTTGGCCTTATTGGAATACACACATCGTGATAGAGTGCCATGAGAGTCCTTGCAGTAAAGAGTTGCTACCATGATGTGATAGATTTGTGATGTGGAATTTTTGGACTTTAGGTGAGATGTAGGATTATGACAGATGATGATAGATGTGGAAAGGTTGTTTGGACGTTTGGATGAATGACTTTTTATTTTCCAAACTTGGGATGGTGGATGAAAAATTTTGGAGGGAGGATGTTTGGAACCAACACTCTTAGATACCTTGTTTGATGACCATTTTGAAGGAGGTGGACATGTGTTATATGTGGGAGTCCTCTTGTCTTGTGGCTCCACATTGTGATTGACTTTTGTATTTGACTTGGTGTCTGTGTTTGATCCATCTTTCTTTGGGATCCATTTTAATTTCATTTTTCCATTTGTCCTTTTGTTTGATTCAACGGCCTTTGACTTTTGATTTTGATCTTTTGATTTGTATAACTTTTGTTTTTGTTGGTCCCAAAAGGAAGGTTTATTTATGATAGAATGATGGTTTATGGTGTGGGTGGACGAGGTGTTGGTAACAACCTTATGACAAGGATTTCTCATGGACTCCATTTTGATGTTTGTATTTGACAAAGTTTCCCCCAATATCGAGGAGGTACCATGGACATCATTTGATTTGTTGTATGAGGAATAGCCAAGACCTTGATGTTTGTAATTTTCCTGAAGTTGTATTGGTTCTAGAATGCCTTGCTCATGTATGCCTAGTCCTTTGCCTTGATATTGCATGCTTTGACAGATTCTATTTGGGATGGGGTATTTATTGTTTTCAAAGAAAGATGCTAACCCATCATGATGTCTATGGACAATGTCACTTGTAATATTTTCATCTGTAAGAAAGCCTGCTCTGACAAAGATAGATGACCCTAGTTGATAAAGTGTCTTAGCTTCATTATCATGTTGGACATATTCCTGACTGATATCTTTAGTCTAATCATGTGACATGTCAAGTTTAGTAGATTATGTTGGTGCTTCCAAGGCAATGCCAAAGCCATCATTATATTTAGTGTCATAGACTCCAATGATTTTAGCTATAACTTGATCATATGCAAGTGTGTCCCTAGTGGAAGATTCTTGTTCTGGAGGAATATCGTCTATGTGTCCCATGAAGGCAAGTGTCTCATCGTGGGAAGTGTCAATAGTAGAGGCCTTTATAGGGTCAGAAAGTGTTTGATCATGAATGGCATAAAGGTCAAGGAGTGGACCATTTTGGATTTCTTGGTCAATGGTAGGGTCTTGCTCGAAGATGGGGTTGTCATGGATTATATGGTCAAAAATAGAGCCGTTGTCAAGGAGAGGTGTGTTTTGGATGTCATGATTGTCTTGAAGGACTTCATGGATGGACTGGAAGATAAGGTCATTGGATGAACTACCTTGTTCTTGACATGAGGGTGACATTATAAGGTCATGCTTTGGGCTTTCATTTTGACATGTATCCTCAAGTTTAGAAAATGGGATTTGACTTTGAGCAATGAAAAAAATTTCATGACTAGATGTGGCTTGTGAGGGGATGACTTGAAAATGATCAATGGATGAAGGACTAGGATAGGACATGGGGACTTGGACGGGACTAGTATGTGAAGGACTAGGATAGGACATGGGTACTTGCACTGGACCTGTATGTGAAGGACTAGGGTATGACGTGGGGACTTGGAGTGGAATAGCATGTGAGGGACAAAGATAGGACATGGAGTCTTGGACTAGATATGTCATGGAGTCTTGGACTGGATTAACTGTTGAAGGACAAGGATATGACATGGATACTTCAACTGGATTGGTGTAAGGTTGATTGAAATAGGATATGGAGACTTGGACCGGATCGGTATGGTATGGTGTGGGGACTTGACATGAGTTGGTAGATGGTTGATAAGGGATGCAGACTTGGACGGGATTAATAGGTGAAGGACTAGCATATGATGTGGAGGTTTGGAATGGACTAGTTGATAGTTGGCTTCCCTTGTCAAAGTTAGGATAAGGGTGATAAGTGGATGTTTGTTGTGAATTATTGGTAGGATTTATGTCAAGTGACTGTTGATGATGAGGGTAGATGGATTGAGGTGGCAAAGTATTTATGTCAAAGCCTTGTGGTAACTTAGCCCCTTCATCCAAAATCATGGCTAGATACCTTTGAGGGTCACGTAAGACTGATTTTTTTACAAAGGAGAATATATTAGGATTTTGCGCTACAACTTCTATGTCTTTGAAATATACTCGTCCATTTTTGTCTCTTTGTATGAATGGTTCAAAAATGTTTTTTTGATGAAGATGGCATGTTCATGGGAGGTTGCGTGTTCATGTTGTGAAATGGGTCAGAAAAATTCCAATGTTGGTTCATGTCATAAGTGTAATTATCAATGTTGGGATTGAAATCTTGTCCAAATTTTTCCATTTGTTCTCTCTATCTTTGAAGTCTTGTTTCTACCATCAAAGAAATTGCTCAAATGAAGATGATAAGAATGACAACTAAATGCAAGGATGACACTAGCCTATGTTTTTGTCTTTTTGTGTGATAAAGGATGACAATGCAAAACTATGTTTTTGGATTTTTTTGGTCAACAATAAGGAATACAATATGACAATGTTGTTTAAAGAAAATGACTAATGCCAAAGGACTATGAAGACTAAGATGACAAGTTATGACACAATTTATTTTTTTGTATTTTTGGAGGATACCAATGGAAGGTGATAATGATGTTTGCCTAAGGAAAATGACTAATGCAAGGTGATAAATTGTTAAGAAAGGATGTCAAATGCCAAGGTGATAGTGAGGACTAATGTGAAAATATTGTTTAAGGAAATGACCAATGCAAAGTCTAGATGCCAAATGAGGACTATGATGACAATATTAAAGATATGCAAGGTGAGGACTAAAATGGTTTTAATGTCTAAGGTATGCAAATGCAAAGGTCTAAAATGATTTGGAAAAAAAAGGTTTCCTAACCACCCTATGCTTGATCTATGTCTCAATTTTGGAATATCAAAGGACTTGTTTGAAGGACTAAATGACAAGGACAAATGACAAATGAATCTTCCTAACTAGACTTTTGAGTTGGAAGGATCTCACAAAAAGATAATGACTAAAGGAGATAATGATGTCTAAGTCCAATGATAACCTAATATTGAAAGTCAATATTTTGCAAAGTGAGGTAAGTTTGTCCTAATCCAAAATATGCAAAATGAGATGAGGACCTAAGTTTTTGGTTTATGATTGAAAATGAAAATGGTGAAGCCTAAGGATGAAGCTAAATATTTGCAAAGATGATCCTATGGTAAGATGCAAGCTAAAGTGTACAAGGAATGAGAGATTTGAGCAATTTCATGATTTGGTTTTGACATAAGACTTCGAGGCGAAGACTGTTGTTTTGATGTTTTATTGAAAATTTTGAGTTGTTTGAGGCTTTGTGTCTAGATTTGTGAATGTTGTGTATATTGTTTGAAAATCTAGAAAACACTTGACAAGCACGATGTTTTGGTGTATGCAAACACACATGAGACAAGCACAATAATAATAGGCCAAGGGTTTGTATACTTGGTATAGCCCACCGATATACCCCGGATTGGTGCTAAAAACCTTTCCTTCTCGAGAGCAGATAGCTTAGAAGTTTGGTGGCACTAGCTCCCCTCCACGGCTCATTAATGTCATTCGGGCACACCAACTTCGGATTCTTGGGTCATCACTTCCCAAGAACTGCTATCTCTACTCAAGGGAGTCAGTAGTGAGTATCTTCGAGCATGATACTGTACCCTACACTATACCAAGCAATGGCTGAAAATGGTTGGCCTCTAAAATAAAAGGTGTCTAGTTAGGGCATCTGTTCGAGTGACCACACATGGGGCGAGAGATTAATCACCAATTAGGTGGCACTCCAACCTGAAGAGGTTATGCTCGACAGGGTTTATAGGAGTACTACTCCGTCTGTGTGACACATCCGCACTTGTGGTACTTGAACTTTCCTCAAGCACCCATTTTATATCCCAGCTAGAAGTGGCTTGGCTTTAGCCTGTTACCGGTTGAGTCGTCCCTTAAGGTGAGTACTTTTTCCCTTAAGGTAGGCTCATTTCTAAAAATAATAACTGTTTCTCTTACACCCAAGATCACTCGAAAGCACAAGGGGAGAGGATACTTCGATTATTAAGTCATGAGGGTGACAAAACTAAGGTGGTTCTAATTTTTTGATCACCTAGTTTTCACAAGGTGAGAGCATAATCACCTACCACCTTCAAGCACAGTCAAACACTTGCAAATAAAATTTATTTTAGAGCACCAAATGAAATGTTCCTAAATTAAAAAATGCAAACAAGTCGTTTGAGAGATAAATCTTTAACAAATTTAGCTACAAAAACCACATGTCAGTAGTTTGAATAAATGTCTTTTACCCATGAAAGCCTCCAATGCCACATGTTGCCAACAAAGATTAGTAAAAAATAAAAATAAATAAAAAAATAAAATTTAATGACAGCAGCAAATTAAAACAGCGATAAATTGCTCAAAAATTAACAACATTTGAAGTGGTAGATATCTGTGGAAAGCTAAATGACAGACCTTCAAAACCCAGAAAATGTTTTCCACAATTCTGCACAAAGAAAACGTTATAGACAAAAGAAAAACGCGGGTTTTAAAAGCTAAATTGAAAAAATAGTGATCACTAAAATGGCCATAACTTTATTAAATCTTAACAAAATTTAAAACCATTTAATATTCTGGTAAGCTGAGAGCGAGATCTACAAAACCCAGAAATCATTTTAAAATTTTTTATTCGCCCATTTTTCTGTGCTCAAATGAAGGTGACTGGATTTCGTATTACTTCTTGGTTGTAACCTGCAAAACAGTGAAAACAAACAAGAACACACAAATTTCTGTTCAAAATGTTAGGTTCACCAAATGTATCTATGGAAAATTTAGATAGTTAGCTTATTAAACAATAAACACCAAAAATCCATTGAAGTAACAAAGCACAAAGGAAATAAACATGAAAATAAAGGAACAATGTTACCATAAATCTTCATCTTCCATGGTTCACCTTTGTTACACCTTCTAGTTTGCAGCAAATTGAATGAGGCCCTCAGATTTCAAATGAGCACTTAGACTAATGCCAAAGCCCTATGCAAATGTTGAAGGATTTGTATAAAAGAAATGACTTCACAATAGACTAAAATGACAATAATAATAGCCTAAGTTGACAGAATGAGCATGATCCCAAAATAAGAACAAAATTGCTATTTTATAGAAACAACAATTTTGTATGTGTGGCCAGGATGAGAAGATGACAAATACCCTACAATCAATGGTCAAAATTGAAAGTTGTAGTATGGACTAGGGTTAGGTCAAAATTAGGGCAATGACAAGAAATGAATGGCTAAGATTGAATTATAAGATAATTCAATCAAGGGCTGAAATTAAATGAGACGTCAAGAGATAAGATTTGATTTGGAAGATAAGATTGGCACGGACAAAGAGGTTGCTAGAGAAATTAAATAATAAAAATTATTTAATTTAGGTGGTCAATGAATAATTAAATAATAAAGATATTATTTAATTATAGAAGAATGTGACAAAAGGAATCATTTTAAATTAAATAATGATTTAATTCAAAATTCAAAAGAGTGGACAAAATTAAATAAATAAAATTTATTTAATTTATGAGAGAAGAGGCTAATGAATAATTAAATAATTAAAATAATTATTTAATTATAGTGGATAGTCGATAAAAAATTAAATAAATAATAATTTATTTAATTTTAGAAAGAAGAGGACTTAATTAGTGATGCAATTAAGTAAATAAAATTAATTTAATTAATCAAGCAAGAAATAAAAGTAGGAATGAATTAATTAAATAATTAAAATTATTTAATTAATAGAAGACATATGACTTTAGAAAATAATTAAATAATTAAAGATTATTTAATTTGCAAAGACAAAAGGGGAAATGATAGAGAATTTAGAAATTGCAAGCCTAGGACAATTTTTAGTGTCTACATGATTTATTTGTGTGGGTAAAGCATAAGCTAACACAACCGATGGAAGATGATGATGGGTTTGTGTATCCTACAGGTTCAATTGTGGTTTCAGGAAGTTGGTTGCAAACACACATTATTAGAAAGAATGGCATACCCACATTTGCAGACTACGAGAAACAAAAAACCATTCTCATGTATTTGTACCTTGTTATAGCAACAAATGTTAAGTTTTTGAAACATCATGCCAAACCAAAGACAAAACAACTATGGACACTTAGTTATGTTGATCATGAAGAAATATTGGATACTTTTAAGCAAAAAGATGACCCTTCAAGCACAATTGAATATCATATTCAAGAATGGAAGGTACAATGCTTAGGTTCATTATGCTTAAGTTCATTAGTGTTCTTTATTTAATACTGATATTTTGCATACTATTGCAATATATGTGTCTTTAATAGTGAAATTTTGTATGTACTTTTGTGATATTTTTGGCACGATTGATCATGTACCTACTACAACAATAGCTAGCTTTTATCCTTTTGAAGAGGTATGCGGAAAATTACAATAATATATAGATTGGTTATTCAAAGCATCTTTTATAGTTTTTATTACCATCTCATCATCAATTAGGTCATTTAGAATAATATAGATTGGTTATTCTAAGCATCTTTTATAGTTTGCATTACAAATTCATCATCATTTTGGTTGTTTAGATTAATATATATTTTTTAATCTAAGCATCTCTTCTATTGTGAAAATATAGATTTATCATTTGATAACTTTTGTGATATTTTTGGGACGATTGATCATGGACCTGTTGCAACAATAGGAAGATCTGATCCTTTCAAAGAGGTATGCAGCAAATTATAATAATATAGATTGGTTATTCTAAAACTATCTTACTGTTTACATTACCATCTAATCATCAATTAGGTCATTTAGAATAATATAGATTGGTTACTCTAAGCATCTTTTATAGTTTGCATTACCAATTCATCATCATTTAGGGTGTTTAGATTATTATAGATCTATTAGTCTAAGCATATTTTCTTTTTTGACAATATAGATTATCATTTGATAGCTTTTGTGATATTTTTGGCATGATTGATCATGGACCTGTTGCAATAATAGTCAACTCTGATCCTTTCAGAGAGGTATGGGACAGATTACAATAATATAGATTGGTTGTTCTAAGCATCTTTTATAGTTTGTATTACTAATTCATCATCATTTACATTGTTTAGATTAATATAGATTTTTTAGTCTAAACAGCTTTTCTATTGTGACAATATAGATTTCTCATTTCACAAATTTTGCGATATTTTTGGCATGATTGATCGTGGACCTATTGCAACAATAGACAACTCTAATCCTTTCAGAGATGTATATGACAAATTACAATAATATAGATTGGTTATTCTAAGAGTCTTTTATTCTAAGCATCTTTTCTATTGTATGTAATTTAACTGCTACCTTGATGGTTTGTACAGGTGCTTGTCACTCCAGAACATCAACATACTACTCTTTTGGAAGACTATACCCTGAATGCCTCCAATAGGAAAATTTTGTAAAATTTGAATTTTCAAATGTGAAACAATGTAAAAAGGTCATAACTATGTATGGGAATAATCTATATCTAGTATTTTTTTTGAAATATGGGTTGAATGTATGGCATTTTATAAAGGGTATGTTTAAAATGTAAAGGGGTCTGTATTCTGGAAACTCGTAGGTTGAAATAGTCATATAGGTGTATGCTTTGTTACTGTTATTGAGACAATTCTGTAAGAGCTTTGTGTACTTAATCAAGTTACAACTGAAGGTTTTCTTCCTGGTTCTTGTCGGTATGCTTGTTTGAACCAGGTTTAGTATCTCCTATTTATATATAATAAATTATAGTGGCTTGCCACTTTTTCCAAAATAAAAATGTAAAAAGTTCATGTGAAGATCATTTCCATTGTAATTGAGTCTTTGATCTAGCAAAGTGGAAACAAAGTATTTGGGTGTGCATGATGTTCAAGTTGATTGGGTAAGAGTTTTTTGATGCAAGATCTATATGGCTTTAAACAACACAATTACAATTAAAAATAAATCAAACTCCAATTTGATCCTCAAACCCAAATTTGGGTGCAACTTCTCTAAAATAGGCCCATTTTACAAAGAGACATATTTAAACACTTCCCAAACATGAAATTTTGATGGGGAAACATTAAAAATCCTACCAAACTACCAAAACCACAATTGTTTTTGGTGAAATGCTTTCTAAAGCTGTATTTCAAAAAACCCTCATTTTTAGCAACTTTCATGAGATTTTTAAGGAAATCAATGTTTACAACTTTGCCACACCCTATAAACTCATCAAAAACATCTATTAGGACCTAGACAAGATTGATCCAACCTTAAATCTTCCTGCCTATGTTTCATTGACATTAGCACATAACCACCATTTTTCACCTAATTTCACTCATTTTTGCCATGCATGACAACTCACCAAATCAACTACAAACCTTTCCAGCTTTTTAAACCTACATAGTCACCTTATACGATCCTACTAACATCTAATATGGCCATAACATTGAGCTACAAACTATACAATTTAGATGGTATGACCTTTTAACACTTTGGATTCTTAACGGAAATCGCTAGTCCAATCTAGCTCGGAGTGATTTAGCATATTTGAGTGAAAAATAAGACCATACCTAGCGTAAATTTACCCATCTAGCTGTGTTGGAATAGTCTATTTGGTCATATGGGTTGCAAAATGTAAGTTGCACCACTTTGTAACTTTACACTATTTACATCTGATAGCTTTCCCCTCAACTGAAAATTCTTCACCATGAGAAAATTCCTATTAGATAGTAAAAACTGACAGAGGTTATTGTAGATGGTCCCATCATGATCACACAGCCTCAAATGGAGAGTCTATAAATCTCAAGGTTTCTAATAAATAGCCCTTCAAAGATTGTTGTCTTTTAGCACTTTGGACTCTTAAGGAAAATCATTGGTCCAATGTAGCTCAAAGTAATTTGGCATATTTGGGTGGAAAAAATGACCATCACTAGTGTAAACGTACCAATCTTGACATGTTGGAATAGTCTATTTGGTTGTATGAGTTGCAGAATAAAATTTGTACCACTTTGTAACTTTACATTAATTGAATTTGATAATTTTTCCCTCAACTAAAAACTCATCACTACGAGAAAACGACTTTGAGATAGGAAAAAATGAGAGAATTTATTGTAGATGGTCTCAATATGATCCTATAGCCTCTAACAGAGAGTCTGTAAGCATCACTGTTTTCAAGAAATAGCCCTTCAAAGATTGTTTTCTTTTAGCACTTTGGACTCTTAAGGGAAATCACCGGTCAAATGTAGCTCAAAGTGATTCAATGTATTTGGGTGAAAAATAGGACCATTCCTAGTGTAAGCATACACATATAGATGTTTTGGAATAGTCTATTTGGTCATACAAGTTGTGGAATGAAAGTTGTACTAATTTGCAATTTTACACTGTCTATATTTGACAATTTTTCCCTCAAATAAAAACTCATCACCACAGGAAAATTCCTCTGAGATAGAAAAAATAGAGAGAGGCTATTTTAGATAGTTCTAACATGATCCCATAGCCTTAGACAAAGAATTTGTAAGCATCACAGTTTCTGAGAAATAGCTCTTCAAAGATTGCTTCATTTTAGCACTTTGGACTCTTAAGGGAAATCACTGGTCCAATGTAGCTCGACATAATTTGGCATATTTTGGTGCAAAATAGGAATATACCTAGCATAAAAATACTCATCCAGACATTTTGGAACAATCTATTTGGTTGTACGAGTTGTAGACTGAAAGTTGTACCACTTTGCAACTCTATATTGCTTACACCTGACAACTTTACTCTCGACTGAAAACTCATTACCAAAGAAAAACACCTCTGAAATAGAAAAAACTAAGAGAGGTTATTGTAGATGGTCCCAACATAATCTCATAGCCTTAGACCAAGAGTCTGCAAGCATCACGATTTTTTAGAAATAATCCTTCAAAGATTGTTGCCTTTTAGCACTTTGAACTCTTAAAAGAAATCACCAGTCCAATGTAGCTCAAAGTGATTCGACATATTTGGGTCCAAAAGAGGACCATCCTTAGCGTAAACATACCCATCCAGATGTGTTGGAATATTCTATTTGGTCGTACAAGTTGCAGAATGAAAGTTGCACAACTTTACAACTTTACACTACTTGCATCTAACAACTTTTTCCTCAACTAAAAAATGGTCACCATGGGAAAATGCCTCAAAGATAGCAAAAATCAAGAGAGGCTATTGTAGAGTGTCCCACCATGATCTCGTAGCCTTAAAAAAAGAGTTTCTAGGAATTATGGTTTTTGAGTAATAGTTTGTGAAAGATTGTTGTCCTTCTGCAATTTGGACTTTTAAGGGATTTCGCCGATTGAACAAAGCTCGAGCTATTTCGGCCTATTTGGTTGTGAAAGGGGACCATATCTAACCTAAATATACCCATCCATATGTGAATGAACAATTTATTTTGTCATACAAGTCGTAGAACAAGATTTATTTATGCCCTTACAAGTAGTTTTAGCCTCCAACCGAACTCCAACGCTAATTTTCATGTGAAAAGAAGCCATGATACCATAAATTGTTGCTCTATTTTTAATGGAAATTGGTGGGAAGTAGAGTTAAATTCTTTACAAACTTGGTTGGAAGTAATTTCATTCATTTGTGCATTTAAGATTCATTTTACTAAAGGTCAGTCTATGAGCCCTATTCCAAGGGTTTGAATGCATTTAAAATGGACTTTTAAACCTTCCACCCACTGTATGATGCTATAACTTGGTGGATATGATTAATTACAATAGATAAACATTTTTTCATTGTTTCTTGTGTAGGGGAGGTCAAAACTATGATTTTTGGTGATGCCCTAGATGGCATTTGGGGTGTTTTTGTATGAAAAAGTGAGATTAAAGAGGGTAAAAGTGGGAATTGTTTAAGGGAAAACACTTTTATTGTTGTTTTAAGCTTGTTTGGGGTTATTCAAGGATGTTGGAGTTTTTGGAAAAGTTTTGGGAAGTCTATAAGTAGGTTTTTCAATTAAACCTTGCCAAATTTGAGCAAATTGATGGTTTTGTGGAATAGAGTCTTAGATGGAAAGTTCCTGAGGATAAATGGGAAAATTTGAAGTTTTGTCATCTTTTGAGTGTTGCCCCAAAAATTTTTAGGGTTTTTGAAGTGTTCTAATGGTGGTTGCTTTGGAAATTTGGCCTATTTGGCTAGGTTGAGCAACGTAGTTTGCATGATTTGTGAAAGTTGTTCCAAAGGAGTCCTATGTGAGTTGGAAGTATGTTGAAGGGAACTAAAATGGGTGTCTAGAATGATGATTATTTGCAGGATTTATTAAAGATATCTAATATTTAAGTTGAGAAAGGTGTTTAGGAATCCCTTATATTGTGAAAGTGAGTAGTTTGCCATCCTTAGTTGCATCAACTAACCATCAACTAATCCTCTATTTCCAAGGTGCTCCTACACCATTTTCCAAGCGTCCATATAGCTTGTTTTAAAGTGCCTATTTTAGGATTTTAGCCATAGCAGAAAGGTAGTGAATAGTTTGATAAAATTCTTTGGTAGATGTACAAAAGATGTGGTAGCATATACAAGGCAGTGAACTATTTGAAAAAATGCCTATAAAAAAGGTAGTCTCATGGTGATGGAATTCCATGACAATCTATAGAAATTTTCTTTTCATGGAATTCCATCACCATGAGACCACCTTTCTTTGAGGCATTTTCTTTAAATAGTTTATTGCCTTGTCTACATTATTTCTCACTATTATGCTTTGTCAGATTCTTTCCAAGAATCCATAGCTTTTTCAAAAGCACCTATTTTAGGCTTTTAACCATACCAACAAGGAAATTAAATGTTTGATAGAATTATTTAATAGACATGTATGAAAAATGTGGTAACATAGACATGGCAGTGAACTTTTTGAAAAAATTTCTTAATGAAATGAGGTCTCATGGTGATGGAATGCCATGAAAATCAACAAGGCAATCAATTGTTTAAAAAAATACCTCAAATAAATGAGGTCTCATGGTGATGGAATTCCATGAGAATCTAATTTTTTTTTTATTATCATGGAATTCCATCACCATGAGACCTCATTTATTTGAGGAATTTTTTCAAATAGTTCATTTCCTTGTCTATGCTATTGCTTACTATGATACTTTGATAGAATTTTTCCAAGCATCCATAGCTTGTTTGAAAGCACTTGTTTTAGGATTTTAGCCATAGTAACAAGCCAGTAAACTATTTGATAAAAAGCTTTGGTAGACATGTATGAAAAATGTGGTAGCATAGACAAGGCAATGGACTATTTGAAAAAAAGCCACAAAGAAATGTAGTCTCATATAATTCCATGATAATAAAATGCAATTCACAACTGCTCCTAGTTATCGGTTATGCAATGTGAAGTAATTGCATAACTGCTTAGGTTGACTTTGTAAAAACTATATTAAAATTGAATTTTTTTCATCTATCAACATCTAGTTGCTAGTTATGCAATGTGAAGTAATGCTTTGAGTTTGAAGGATGTGCAATGTAATGTAATTAGTGATATGAATATAAACTACATAATATAACCATTCTTTTTTATGCTATTGTACATTGATATTTAACCATTACTCAAGATTAATTTTTCAAAGAGTTTAATCATGCACATGAGGAACAAATTAAATTTCGATTGTCAACTATTTATCAAATTATCCAATAATAAAGTGTATGTCCATATACAAAAATGGCATCGATGCTAACTCAATTTTTTTTAACAAAATGTGACATATGCCATCTTGATATCCATTCAAAATTTACATGCCAAAATTTCTATCTCATCCTAAACTACTGGTGGATCATCAAAATGGACCCTCTTTGAAGCACTCTTTGGATCTAAAGGTAGCTGAACAAGAAAAATTCAAACCAAAAATTGAGATTAGTTATACTATATAATTTAAAATCGAATAATTAACATCAAAATCAATATGCATTGAATTTTAATTAAACTCTAAAATTGAAATCTTGATTACCTGAAATATATGTCTCTTCAAAGGGTCATGAATCCTAAAATATTCCCCTCTCAAAGAACCAACCAAACATGATTTTGAAATGTCAATTTATATATGTGAACAAAATCATAAAATTGATCCAAGTTAGCATACGATTGTTGGTAATAGGAACATATTTACTAAACACAAAATAAAATAAACACATACCTCTTAAGGATGATCTTTTTCTTTATCTCATTTAGGTGTTTCAACACCTCCTTGAGGTGTTTCAACACCTACTCCTTGAGGTGTTCCAATACCTACTCCTTTAGGTGTTGTGACACTTGTGAACAATGATGTATAGCTCATAACTGCCTGTACATAAAAATGACAAGTACATATGAAACTACCAATGTATGTCAATGTATGTATAATCAATATAATATCATAAAAATATTAATTCAATTGAATTTGAGTTCAATTACCTTCCCCTTATCTAACATTGTGCCTCCATAGTCTAGAGAGGCTATACCTTACTCGCACTAGGTATTTCCTACAAGAGGAAAATAATATAAACATATAAGTTATTATATAATTTAATTAATGAAAATTCAAAAGACAAACAAGTATATAATAAAATATTGTAAATGAGTGAGTGTGAAAATATATATTGTGTGCATGTCGAGGCCAAATGAAATGGCCCTAAGGGTGCTATCAGTCACTTGTGTGAGATCCTCCTCATACATCAACTATTAAATAGACCATGTAAATAAATATAAGTACTTGATACTATCTCTTATTAATATTCATTTAAAAACAAATGTAAGTTATGAATTTATAATTTAAATCTTACCTGTGTCACTATTCTAATGTCCCCCTCTCTAGCAAGATAGGACTCTGTAGGGTGGGCTCCACTCCCTTGCATCTGATATCGGGTGAAGCCACACTAGTGGTTTACAATTTGATGAAGGAAGGAAAACAAAGAAAAAAATGACTCCATGGAAAAAATATTGGTTTTAGGGGTTTGAAGAAACCTACAAGTTTGACTAAACCCAAAAGTGGTTCGCCTGAATTAGGGTTCGAGCAAACCCATTAATTACTGGGCCCACATTTTCCACCCAAAAAAAGAAAAGGAAATGCACATTGAAGGGTGGTTCACTCGAACCAAAGTTCAATCAAACCCATAGTGATTCGTATGAACCCCCCTTATTCCTTAGTCTTCCCTTAAAACACAAAAAAACCTAAATATTTACGCTTCAAAGCTTGGGTTGAGGATGAAAATGGAGAAGTCCTCACAAACCCAACTAGAATCAAGTAGTCCTTGGAATGAGCTATCCAACAAATATAATTTTAATATGTTTTGGTTTTATTATATATTTATTTTTTTAGTTTTATTAAACATATGTTTTTCATCAAAAATGAAGGTCTCTATTCTACACATGTGGAAAAATAGTAGATTATAAATTTTTTTTTTAAAATATGAGTGCACTAGATATTGAAGTCCTTGAAAACAAAAAAAAAGTTAATTTCGATATATACAAAAAAAATTACATGTTATATGGTCACGCTATGTTTGAATTGTAACTGGTTTGACTTCAAAACTTGATTAAAGAAAAAATATTCAATAAAAAACTATCCAACCAAGTGGAAGTGCTAGATATCAGAGTTACAAATCTAAATTCAAAAGAATTAGAATTTTATCTAGGTTCATGGAAAAAAAATTATGCGTTATATGGTGTGGGCATGTACTGGATCATCATGGAAAAAATAGGCCCTTAAGTGGCAAAAAAATCAGAAAAATCAGAGTTAGGCAACTTGATGTAAAAATTTGAATAAGTTATCTATATTATTTTAAAAATATGTAAGAATAGAATCTGTAGAAAATTGAATCTAGTTTCTAAACTACTAGGTTTGTTTAAAAAAAAATCTATTTGGTGAAATTTGAAATTTCAATGCAAGGTAAATAAATTTCAGGGAAAAATAAGAAGTAGGTGCCTATCTGACCACCCTAACCACAATAAAATGAAAATATTTTTTATAATATTTCAGATATAAGTAGACGATTCATGCCCCGATGTGATGAATATTTTTTTGTAAGTTTTTTCCAAGTAAATAATTAATTATGAATTTATTATTACAACTTTTTAAAAATATAAAAACTCATATGTCTAACCACCTAAATTTGGTCAAAACTTCATGAATTTTTATTTTTTTAATCCTATATTATGTGAA
The DNA here is from genome assembly GCA_007258455.2 of Sequoia sempervirens. NCBI lineage: Eukaryota > Viridiplantae > Streptophyta > Pinopsida > Cupressales > Cupressaceae > Sequoia > Sequoia sempervirens. The sequence continues at coordinate 88,621,365 of VDFB02026320.1, forward strand.
ACATATAATGTGATGCATGTTTTGGATTCAAAAAATGTGATACCGTTTGAAAGTTATAGATGTTTTTCAATCAGTCAATCAATCAGGACTTTAATCATAATTTGAATAGAAAATGAATAATAATTGCTTATTAAATTCAAAGTAAAGCATAATTTATATTGATGGAAATCTAAAATTCTCCTTTAAAAAATCGTTTCATTTCATCAATTTTGGGTAAAAAAAAAGTCGTCAGCCACATACCTATCATAGTGCCACTTTTTGGCCCGTCATGATCCTGCACATACCCATGTGCGTCACTTTTTTAAAATGTTGTTTTCTGAAAAAAAACTATTTTCGTGGGAGATGGAAAAATAAGTGCAATATGTTTCCAAAAAATTTTAAAAAATAATTTTTAGAATCTACAAACAAAATGTGATGAGACTCTAGTTTGCATCATCTTCAAATTCCTCATGATTTAGCAGCTATAGGTGCCTGAATGTGAAGATTTAGTTAAAAATAATAATTTTAGTGTTCATTTTGGCCAAAAATTGTAAACCACTATTGTGGGAACACCCTCCTATAATTTCCACATCATGGAGGTCATAATTAGAAGTTTCCAAGGGATGCTCAGTGGGCTATACAAGAGGACCCAAACACATATGGTGCACATAGTGCAAGTATGTGGCACACAAATATGTGGACCTGAGGAGGAGGATGCAACAACACTCAATCCATTGCCAACATCACCAAAATGTGGTTGAGCTACTATAGAAGTATGTGAAACCAAAAGACCACTAAAACAGTGAATAGCCTAAATAGTCTATGTGGCTACATCCTCGATAATATCTGGATGATGTACTAGAGGTGGGAGAGGAAGGGGAGGAGGGTGAACATATGGGTTTTTGACTACTCTAATTGCCCCTGGTCTATCCTAGGGAATACCTCCACTGACACCCTGGAAGGTTTTAATGTCAAAGTAATTGACATGATGCCCTAACAAAAACTTAGTGTATAATTTTTTAATAAAGTAAAATAGTATATCACTATTGTTGTTGGGTGGTTTATCAAAAACCATTCACCAACAATCCCAAAAGTTATCTACAATGTCCTTATTTGTGCACCATTTTATAGAAAGTTTTTGTTTATTAACATTAACTAGAAAACCAGTGCAGGGTTAATGAATAAAGAGGCTAGTTGGGCTTTTGTTATTTGGAGATCTTTCACATCATCATAAGAAAATCCATAGGAGTAATATTCCCTCATGGTTTCTTGCCACAAAAGAAAAGCATTATGTTGGGTGGAGAGGGTTTCTATATTTTTAATTATTTCTTGCAATCTATTTTTCATCTAGGATAATCAAGGGATTGTCTTATAAACATCACAAATTCCCCTAAATTGCTCCAATTTTTCACCAATTAAGTCTTCAATTGATGGTCACAGATGTGGTGGAGCGTTTGGCATTTGTGCATTTTCATTCTCAACTATAATACCTGATTAAAGTTAAAAACTAATTAATCTTATTGAAATTACACAATATAAATGAAATTGTTGTGAAAAAGACCTACTTTTAAATAATACTCCAAAAAAAACCTTACTTCTTAACAAAAATCCATAACTCTAGTTTTTAATAAAAATCCATAAACAATACTAGTTTTTAATAAAAATCCATAAAAAATATTAGTTTTTAATAAAAATCCATTATAAACTCTTATTTTTAATAAAAATTAATAAAAAACCCTACTTTTTAATAAAAATCCATAAAAAAATACATAAAATTATACAAAACTAATAGAAAATTAGATTAAACCAAAAATAAAACCAAAAACTTACCCTGGAAATTAGATATCTGCTTGAAATCAGATATTTGATCTACTAACATCACTCTCAATTCCTGCACTCAGCTTTAAAATGCTTCAAATGATTTTAAAAGCAAGCTTCATTATCTATTTATACCTGACTCAAATTGGATATTTGATTCAAATTGGATATCCGATTCTTGCCTTGGGCATTGCTTTGGAAGAATGTACTGACACGCAAGCCAGAAAAAGTTAACTCAGGATTTTTATGTTTTTTGGTTGATGCAAAACACAAATTTTTTCACATCATCACTTTTTGGTCCATCATGATCTTGCACATACCCAAGATGTATGCAATGAGATTTATGCTAACAGTTTATAGATGCAAGATGGTATCATATGGTTATGACATGTGATGCTTATATGGATGATTCCTTATGATGGAATACTATATATATTTTTGTATTTAGTGATGCAATATGGATGACCTAATATGCTTATGATGATGCTTATGATGATCTAACATGAATATGTATGAAGGATATTCTTGTGTATCACAAGATGCCATTACAATGGGAATAGAAGAAATGTGAGTATGGAGGAAATAAATGTTAGCACAAATTTAGTCAGAATGAAAAGGAGTTGACATTTTTCTTGATAGATGTTTTTCTTGCATGTTTATTATCATTCAGAATTAAATTATGGAAAACGGACAATAAGCACCATGGTATGGAATAGACCAAGGTGTGCAACATTATCCCTTTGCAAAAATAGATAATTGGCAAACAAGGAGTGCCATGATGCATATTGGGAAAAAATTTTCCCCAATCTTTTTATCAAGACAAACCACAAACAAAATCAAAGAAAAATAATTTCATGAGACATCATTTGTCCTATAAATCCTTCTTGGGACATCCTCGAGGTGGCTAGTAATATGACATATGATAAATCAATTAAAAGATAAGACAAACTAAACCAACAAATCCAACAACCATTTAGATTATTTTCTAGTGATTGTTTACTAATAAGATTGATAGAATTGATTGATTGATTGGTTTACAATGCTTGGTTTTAGGAACATAAGCTTTCCTTATCAGACATATGTCTGGTTTCGGTCATGCAGTCATCGGTATAAGAAAAATTATATAGTCGATAAATGATGATGTTCAGTTTGAGGAAGGACATATGTTGTATAAGACAAATGATAGGACTAGGTATGGTTTCAAGAAATGAGGCAAGTCATATAAGACGTCGAGTCTAGTTTTGACAAGGCCACCTCTTTAATAAGAGCATTGATTGACTAGTAGGTGTTGGTTTGATGATTAGGCAATTGATCAATTTTGATTAAAGACTAGTTGGGTAGTTAGCCTATTGATTTCTGATTTGGTTAAGACTCAGATAACTATTTGTGTTTGATCAACATGTCAGTTTTAGGAAAGGATGATTTATTATGATATGGACTATGACAGTACTAAAAAACCCTAAGGGACTAACCTAATGCCTCAGGGGCTTATCAGTGATGGACTTTCCTATGTAACATGTGTAGAGACATCATAGTTTGACTAACCTTGACCATGGATAATTTATTATGGATTGAATCATGATTGACTTGACTCGACAAACCCTAAAGGTTTGACCTAGTTCCTTGAGGTCTTATTAGTGATGACCTTTCCTACATAACATGTGTAGAGACATCGTAGTTCAACAAACTTAGACTAATAGGACTTGACATTATTTTTGGGATTTTTGAAGGTTATTTGGATGGTTATGGATTTTTGACATGTTTCTATTTTTTTTAATATTTTTGACATGTTTTATGTTTTTTGGATTTTTGGAGATATTTCAATGTTTATAGCTTTTTAAAAAGATTATTTAGATTTTTTTATATTTTTGCGATGATGACCTCCAATACCAAGTCTATGATCTGATAAAGATGTAAGTCAAGTACTTTCCCCTAGTTAGGTATAGGATTTATTGTTAGGAGTTGGATAAGTATGTGTTTGGTAGGTGATAGATAGATAATGTCAACCATGTGCAGGCCATGAGAAGGAAAATAAATCATTATTATGAATGACATGAGGATGGATGGAGGTAAATTTATTATTGGTGAAGGTGAAAAATTAGATGGAATGATGTTAGATGATGGAGAAAATAATAACTACATATGGCACATGTTTTCCATGTTTTCACCATGGTACTTATCCAAAATTCCACCAAAGTGGTTCTTCATTATTGGAAAAATTATTTCTCTTTACAATGTATGGACCCAACAAATTAGGTTCAAAAATTTTAGGTTTCTCTCTTTTTGCTTGACTCTTAGGGTTCTCCATTAAGACCAAATCACCAATGTCAAAATTTCTAACTAGAACCTTCGTATTATAGCTAAAACAAAGATGATTCTTGTAAGCATGTAGGTGTACCAATGAATTTTATCTTCGCTCATCTAACAAATATAGCTCATGTAATATGGATACATGATACTCTTCATCATCAATAAGTCCTTGCATGGATACCCTTAGGGAAGGTAAATCAACCTTGATAGGAAGGACGACTTTAGAGCCAAAGACTAGGGAATATGGCATGGATCATGTGGGAGTGCATATGCTAGTTTAGTAGGCTGATAAGGTAGGATTTAGTTGGAGGTTTTAGTTACAACCAACATCATTGATGGTCTTATTCAATATTTTAATGATGGTCTTATTTGATGCCTCGGCTTGGAAATTACATTTGGATAGTATGGATTGGAAAAGTGGTGTTGGATGTAGAATTTTTCATATAATTGGTGGAAATCTCGGTTCTTGAAGGGATGGCCATTATCAGTAATAATGGACTCCAGAACACCATATTGACATAAGATATAATTGAGGATGAATTTAGATATCTAATTGCTACTAATATATGTCATTGGGATAGCCTCAATCCATTTCATGAAATACTCGGTTGCTGTGATAATGAATTTATGGTCGTTGGATGAGGTCAAATGAATCTTAACTATGAGTTAAAGTCCCCATTGAGAGAAAGGCCATGGTGACATGATTTCCTAGAGTTCTTGGACTGGTGCATGTATAAGATCTCCATGTATATGGAATTATCAACACTTCTTAACAAAGTGGTTTGCATCGTGTTTAGTAGTGGGCTGGAAATATCCAGCATGCATGATATTCTTGGATAAAGTAGGACCACTCAAGTGGGCTCCAAAAATACCATCATGTACTTTGTTTAAAGTTGTTTGTGCTTCATTAGGATCAATACATATAAGGAGGGTATCATCCAGGCTTGGATAGTAGATGGTGTCACCAATGATGACATACCTAGATGTCTTATAGATAAATGTTTTGTGTTGATTTGTAGAAAATTCAAGATGGATAACTTGGTCATGTAGGTAATCATAGAAATATTTCTACCAAGGGGAATTGGGACCAACAATTTCTCACACCATCTCAGATTCATGGATATCAAAAGGAAGTGACAAACAAAAATTATACAAAGAAATAATACTATGGTATATTGTTTGTGATATCTACAAGAGATCCTATTGTGGCCATTGCATTAGCTACCTTATTTTGAATTCTTGAGACCTACCAAACTATGATTCCATCAAAGTACTACTAAAACTTGTCAACCATTCATTTTTAGGGAGTAATTTTCTCATCTTTTGTGTTATAATCATCATTGACTTGTCAAATAACAAACCAAGAGTCTCCATATACTTGAAGGCTCTTTATTTTCCATTTAATGGTCATACAAAGTCCTATGTGTAGTTCCTCATACTCTACTACATGTTATTGGTGCAAGAACAGGTTATTCTAAATGACTTTGGTATAGTGTCTCCTTACCATGTAACAAACAATATCCCTTCTCCTAAACCATGATTCATGTGAGATACATCAAAATAAATCTTACATATGACTAAATTATCTAGTGTGAGTATGGACTCCTCAGGGAAGCTAGATACCAATAGATGATCTATTATTTTGGGTACATCTACAAGTTGGTCGGCTATGACTTGTCCTTTTATTTCCTTACACTCAACATATTAAATATTAGGATATGTGTAGGATCATGATGGGCCAAAAAGTGGTGATATGATGGGTATGTGTAGGGAATGTGGTTGCCGACTTGTTTTTTACCCAAAACTGATGAAATGAAAAGGGTTTTTAAAGAAGATTCTTAGCTTTCCACCAGTATAAATTGCTTTACTTTGAATTTAATAAATAATTATTATGCTTTTTCTATTTGAATTATGACTAAAGTCCTAATTGATAGGCTGATAGAAAAACATCTATAGCTTTCAAACGGTATCACATTTTTTTAATCTGAATCATGCATCACATTCTATGCTTCTCATACTATAGTATTTATAAAAAAAAATGAATTTCATGAAGTCTTGACCAAGTTAAGGTGGTCAAACATATGAGTTTTTATATTTTTTAAAGGTTGTAATAAAAAATTCATAATTAATTTTTTACTTTGATTTTTTTTTTTTTTAAATGCATCACATCGGGACATGAGTCCTCTACTTATATCTAAAATTTTATAAAAAAATATTATCATTTTATTGTTGTTAGGGTGGTCAGATAGACACCTACTTATTTTTTCACTAAAACTTAAGTACTACCACATTGAAAGTTCAAATTTTCACCAAATAGAATTTTTTTAAATAAACCTAGTAGTCTAGAAACTACATTCAATTTGCTACAGATTCTATTCTTACATATTTTTGAAATAATATAGATAACTTGTTCAAATTTTGATACATTCAAGTTGCCTAACTTTGATTTTATGAATTTTTCACCACTTAAGGGCTTGTTTTCTCTGTGATGATCTTGCACATACCCATCATATTCACTTAATATCATGATCCATTTGACTAATTGACCAATTAAGTCTTCTTTTCTAAGGAGATACTTCAAGGGATCAATATTTTCCATCAAATTTGTTTTGTTATTTAACTTGTAATGCTTGATATTTTGAGTGGAAAAAACCACCGGAAGGAATGCACATTCAATGAGAGGAATTAGAATAGGTGGTGCTAATAGATAGTCCTTTTTCTAAATTGAAATGATTCTTGACATTGGTTAGTCCACATGAAGGGTACTCCCTTTGATAGAAAATGTTGGAATGGTTGAAACTTATCTAACAGTTGAGCAATGAACCTCCTAATTGATTGTAATCTTCCCTATAGTGTTTGTAACTAACTTATGCTTGTTGGAGGTGGCATGTCCATGATATCCTTCACTTTCAGAAGATCTACTTTGATTCCTCTTCAGGAGATAATGTATCCTAGGAGGTTCCTTGTTGTTACCCTAACAATACACCTTTTTGGGTTCAATTTCAATTTGTATTATTCTAGCCTCTTGAAAATATTATCTAGCAATCACAGATGGTCACCCCCAGACAATTATTTTTCTAGAAATTCATCCACATAATCCTCCATAAGCATGTGCATGAGATCATTAAAGATGGTAGTCATAGCTCGCTAGTATGTTGCTCTAACTTTTTTCAATCCAAATGGCATAACATTCAAATAGTATGTTCCCCATGGACAAGTAAAAGTTGTCTTGTATTGATCCTTGGGAGCGATCCTAATCTGATTATATCTTGAGAAACCATCAATGAGTGATAGCATTTCATACTATTGTCAAATCCAGTATGATGTTGATGTTAGGCAATGGGAGGTCATCCTTAGGGCATGAATTATTTAAATTTCTGAAATCAATAAAATTTTTGATTGCACCTATTATTTTTTTCATGGGTACTAGACTAGAAATCCATTTTGCATGGTCAATGGGTTGAATGGAACCAACATCTAATAGCTTCTTTAGTTTTACTTTTACCAATAGTACAATATGGGGATGCATTTTATTTATATTTTGTTTTGATTGGTTTGGCATCAAGAAACAAAGGTAAGTTATTTAACACCAACTTGGGAGCCAATCCGAGCATTTTAGTGTAAGACCAAGTGAAGTTAATTTGGCTCTTTGTAAAGAAAGCACAAAATTCTAGTTTCTTTTCCTTTGTCAAAGATGTTGTGAAACAAATGATTCTAGGATTTTCATTTGTACCAATGTTGACTTCCATGGACTTCTCTACTAGCAAGGGTGATTTCTCTTGGCTTATAGGGAGTAGTTCCAACCCTCCATCCTTGGGTTCCACCGAGTGGTTTTCACCCTCAGATACATCCTTTCTTTTTACTTTTTCTAGGTCTAGAGTTACCTTTCAATTCTCACCTAAAGAAATTTCCTTTTTTGATTTATGATTTTCATTTTAGCAATTAGAGGGTGGGCTATACTCCCCAAATTATGCCACATTGTCAAGATCTATAGTAAAACCTTGGCTATGATACCCATTAGGTATACCTTCATGAAGTCCCATAAACTTAGTTATTGCTTCATCACTTTCAAATATGTCCAAGTTGGGTGGTCCTTGTTGGTTCTAATATATCAAATTTAGGTATACTAAAGTTTTTCCATCATTTGTATTGTTAAGGATCAATGAATATGCCAATATGGTGAAAAAAAACTGTCACTAGAATCCGAAAAGGAATAAATCCAAGATTTTCCTCTGGCTGAGGAATTGGTTAGTTCAAGCTCCTCGAAGGTCTTAGTTAGGTCATAGTCACTAGATGTGCAGGAGTTCCTTTCCCATTCATTAGACTCAATTTTAATATGATAGTGCTTAGATGTCTCAATATCTTTTGAAGAACAATCATGCTCACTCGAAAGCACCTTAGTACTAGGAGTAATAACTTTTGGTGGTTCATACCCCAACCCTCTATTCCTTGGTAGCTTGGAAGGAATTAAAGGTTTTTTCATTCCATTCTTTTGTAAACCAAGTCTACTATGTCCATCATAGCCCTTGCATCTGATGATCTTGAAGCCTTTACCATGATCTTTGTAAATCCATGTAAAAATATCTTCTTCGTGAAAAGATTTTTTTCTCAATTCTCCCCATCTTGTGAAAGTTGTTGTGGGGGATGGTCAGTTAATGACTTTAGGATTTTTTTAGAAGAAGACTTACTGGAGGATTTTAGAGATGTTGGTAGTTTGTTGATACAATAAGAAGTTTTCATGTGGTATTCTCCACACCCCTTGTCTTGGATCTGGATCTTGGATTTAGGTGATGGGATGGTGGACATGGATCCCTTAGTCAAAGTGGAAGGATTGATGTAATGGGATGAAGAGGATGATTAACTTTCTCGATTCATGGGAACTTGTTGTTTGGATGTTCTTCTTAAGTTGCTACAATACTAAAAGAGATCAGGATCACTGGCATAGGGGATAGTGGTTCTAGGGGGAATCTTCCCTGTAGGGGTTCGAGGGTCATGCACCCTAACGGGGGTTCAGGGGTAGCACCTGTGAAAGTCATATTTTATTATTGTAAATATAGATCATTCATCATTAGTTCTTAGATCTTACGTTTGATATTATGTTGGCTTGAATTTCCCTAGAAGGAAACCTATACCATAGAAAAAAGTATTTCTTGCTTGATTTTGGAATAATTGATGATAAATTGGACTTAATGTGGCCTTGATTCAGTGTTGCAAGGTGTTTTTCACATCCACACTAGGTCTTTGGACCCTTTCAAATGCATCTAATGATGTCTTATAAAGGTATTGTAAAATACTTTCATGCATTTCTCAACTTAATTGCATTCTCACATCAATCTAGAAGGCTTGTAAATGAAACCTATCTTTAATCTAGTGTTTTAATGTTTCTTGCACATTCACATTGGATGTTGTGTCTTTCTAGGCTAAGTGGACCTCATTTTAGTGTTGTAAAGTGTATTTAATCACACTTTCACATTGAATTATGTGTCCCAATCCCTAATTTACCTTTGCATCAACATTAATAGGCCCCTATTACACCATCTTGTGCATCCCAAAGTATAATTTGATCAAATACCTAAGGCAATCAACATAAGAACTAAAATTCCTCATTCCCCAACAAGCTAGCTGGAAAATAGACCCATCTAGAACTAATTTTCCATTTGTGGTGAATGAGTCCCTACTAGGTGGGATTGAATTTCCCAAGGTGGTGAATGAGTCCCATTTGGGCCATTTTTTCACTTTTGAGCAATAAATTTTGGAATTTAAGTTTTATTTTTCTTCATTTTAGCCTTAGGGAACCAATTTACGGGTGAATAAGGTGAATTTCCTATAAAATCAAGTCTCTAAACCCTAATTTACATCTCTTAACTCATTCACGCATCTCTTATCATTCATTCATCATCTATCTTCTCCTTCAAGTCAAGCAAGTTAGGGTTTTTACATTCTTAGTCATCAAGATATCTTCCAAGGACATTCAAGGGAAGCTTCTTCATGTTTTACTACATAACTTCAATATCAAAAATCATGACATGATATTAATTCCATTGTTTCATTCTTCATTACAGTCTTTCATCATTTTGGTTTAAAACCTACAAAGGGGTTTGACCAAGGCAAACCCCCATGCCCTAAAATCTAATGCCTTTCCTTCTCTTCTTATGTGTTTGTAGATTTAAGAATCTCTGAGGCTTGGACGTCATTGAAGATAAATTTTAGTTTTAGATAGCCATTTTTATGAAATAGGCTCCAGAATGGTTTCATAGATCTAGAACTAATTTTCCTAGAATGGCAAATGAGTACGACCAAGCCTAAAAATTAGGATGAACAACATTCTATAAGTCATTTCTAGTCTCCATCAATATCTTAGGTGCATACTTTCAGTTTCATCCATTTCTATTGCAATTTGCATTCATTTCTAGGTGTTTTTGCATATCACAAGTGTTCTCAAACACTCTACATTTCCTTAGTTTCGATTCATTAATCAATATATTTTACCAATTTTTTTCATTTTGAGATATTCCATTTAGAAATATTTTCATCATACTTGCATTATTTTGAGTGAAACACCATAGTTTTTTAGTCTATTTCTCTCCTTTTAGGTGAAAAACCCTAAGAGCAAGAGAAGTACATAGACCTAAAATCTATGGTTCATTTTGGTGAACTAAATTTTTGAATACTTTCTTGTTTGAGTTGGAGTCCATCAAAAATCTAGTTTTCATTTCCCTTGCATTAGGGTTTGCATGGATTAATTTGCATGTTAGTTTTCAAATTTTGCATTCATGAAAAGGGCATTTAGGTTGCATTTTTGGCATCTAAATTCATTTAATTTTTTTGAAATTTTGCATTTTAATTTTAGTTCTACACCTTAAATCCCAAAAAACATCAAAATTCATCAAAAAAATTTGAAAATTCTTAAAAAATCCCTCACTAGGACACATTCACCACCTTGGGCAAATCAATGCCTTTTTCACCCTTGAAATTGCCCTTTATAGGACTCAAAACCCTATTTTTAAGCTTTTTTTTGGTGCCATTACTCATCTATATCAGTTGGTTGAGTTTCTATAACATCCATTTCATTAAATCTAGTCTAAATTAACTCATTTCATGCATGGATTAAATTTCAATTTTGCATTCTCACATTGTTACAAAGCATAATCAGTTCATGGTTATCCTTAAAATTTGAAAATTTGCATTCCTCTTTTGCATGTTGTCTTTCATTTCAAGAATCAACATTACATCATGTTTTCATTACAAATTTTGATAGTTATCATCTTTCATATTCTATTTTTAGATCTTATTGCATGTTGTATGAGAATTTTGTTACATGCATATGCATATGAGGTCTTTTCCCCTCTCTTTTTGTTCATCATCGATCCCTCTCATAGTTTACCTTCTATGGATGAGGTTAGTCTAGTGAAGGAAACCTAGTATAATCATAACAATTACATTTTTTCTTCAACTATCATCTTTGACACTTGTGATGTTGATATTATAGTGCTAGAAGAACCAATTGATGACAATTTTAAAAATCCTAGTTGTTTCTCTCCTCTTACCTCTCCTATTAGACATAACATTACTAAAGGAAAGGACATCACACTAAGTAATCATGATGATCACATGACACACCAAGATAATGAGATCATATAAACATTTCTAAACATCACCTTACCTAATCTCCATAACCATGCACATTGTTCTTCTCCTAATATCCCTCCTTGACACCACGAGGATATGTTGGTATTAGAAGATACCCCTATTAAGAGTCATGAGACTCTTGACACTCCCTTCCTTAATACTCCTACCATTTGAAACAATATATTTGGTCCTTCTCTTGATACCTCTCCCACTTGTGATGAAGCTACTTTATAAATTTCAACGTTGGATGAACATATTACAAGCTCTCTTGGTAGGGTAGATAATATGAAACAAGAAAATGAGACCTTAGAAACAACTGACTATAAAATAGAGTATTCTTCTAATATCCCCACTCTCAATAATCAAACAAATTCCACCATTCATAACACCCTTACTTATGATGAAGTCCTTTTAGAAGAACCAATCTATGAATGTAAAAAACATTTGATTTGTAGTTCTTCTACAAACTCTCCTTCTAGGGAGAATATCATGGTGCTAGAAAATGACAACACTAATAATGTGTCTTCCTTCAATAAATAGGTGATTCTCAATTTCCCGTTATTAGAGATACATCAACCCAAGACCGCTGAGGTTATGAATGTACAAGTTTCCATTAGATCCCCCTTGACCAATGGACCTCATACATACCCCATGGGACATCCTAACAACTTTGTAATTCTCTACCCACCTTCATACAAACAACAAACTCTAAATAAACCTAAACTTGTTCTTTACCCTCCTAATAATAATTTTTTGCAACAACTGAGTCATAATACCATTTCTCATACATATAACAATCGAAACAATCTGTAACCACCACAACCAACCCTGATACCCTTGTCATTTCCTAATCCTCTCCTATCCTATCTAACCCTTTATTTCCAAGTTGAAAGGAGTATGATCTTGTTGAGCAACTTAAGAATACTCATTCTCAGATATCATTGTGGGACCTTATTCAACCCTCCCCTCACTATCACAACATGATCCAAACAACCTTACAATAAGTTCCTATCTCTTCTAATGTGCAACCAAATGACATAGCATACATCATTGAAAGAATAAAAAATGAAATTATTTTCCACCAAAGTGAACTCCCCTCTTTGGACGTACAAAAACAAAATAATCTTTTCATGATCACAGTACAATACAAATGAAAAGGGTTAAAGAGAACTCTTGTAGATACTAGTTTTTTCCTTAATGTGTGTAGTGTAAGCCTTTTGGATAGGCTTGGCATTGATCAATCAACCATTTGACTTGATTCTTTATCTATTAAGGGATTTGACAATGTTGAAAAAGAAACCACTTGGGGTCATCATTATACCTGTTATAGTTGGAGTGACCTCTTTGAATACACCAATCCATATTATTCCTTATGAGCTTTCATGTAATCTTATCTTAGGCAAACAATGGATTCATGCAATGAAAGGTGTGCCTTCCAATCATCATAAAAAAATAAAAATATATTTACAACAAAATATACACACTTGATGCTAATCCCAATCCTTTTAATGTCTTACAACTTGAGAAAAACAAAGAAAACACCTTGAACATATCAATGTCAACTACACTATTGGAACCCATACAATAGCACAACAAAGAACAACATATTGAACAAGTCACAAATCTATTATAAGATGATTGGGGTTCCTTGAATTTCAAATGGTGAATTCATGGACGAGTACAAGATCATATAGAAAGATTCAAATAGGGGAAATGAAAAAATTAGACAACCCTTCAAAAGCATCCATGTCAACCACTTTATAGAATGAAACAAACTACACGACCACCTTTGACAATGCTTATCGCCAACCACCAACCGATCAAAAAGCAATGAAAAAATTTACGGAAAAGGGTATGAGCTTATGAAACAACTTGGCTATAGTGGAAAAGGATGTGGTGCTCATGAACAAGGTATCAGCCACCTTATAGACCCTATGACACAACAAACCACTCATGGTCTTGGTTATTTCCCTTTGATAGAAATTACCAAGCCTTCAATCAATGCCAACTCTTTCACATCACATTCTTCTAATTCAACCTTAATAGTAAAAAATCCTGAACTGATAGACACTAGTGGTCTTGGATGTTTTCCTTTGCAAGCAATCAAAAAATAATGAACTCTTCACTTAATTTCAATGTCATCTCACAAGACACTAATAATTTGACTTCATTAGATTTTACACCTTCCTATAAAGGAGAGAAAAAAATCTTGCAATCTAAAGAGTCTTGCAAAGATATGACAACTCATACTAAGCAAGATGTTTCTTTCAAGAACCATAGGATCACATTTTACCATCGATCAAGAGGTCATCTTGTTTAGACTCCTCCAAGATCACTTGATAACCTTTCCTCCAATAAATCAAAAGAAATTTTATTAGAAGACTTCATTTTATGCATATCATAGAGTTCATGGTCATTCCACTAATGAATGTCAGGCTTTGAGTTATAAAACCCAATATTTTTAGGAGTTTGGTATTCTTCCTTCTGTGGGCATAGCTAATTCCTCTAATTCATACCAATTTTCACTATCACCTAAATTTCATCAATCATTTTGGCTCACCTTTGTTCTACTCTCAGTGGGGGAAAGGGGTTTATTAGCCTTGCCCTCATATTTCGCTTGTCGTTGACTCTTTTGGCTAGTTGTTAACTTTTCATAAACATATAAGAGCAAGCTTGGGATGTGGAACACATGCTTTAAGTTGGCTCACATGTGACATACTACCTTTTTCATGATGTAGCCTATCATAAACATAAGACTTAGCATAGGGATTTTTGAGTAAGCTCTCATGTCTTCTTCCTCTTCTTCTTTTTCGTCTTTCTTCATGTTGTGTTATGGTTAGGTCCTTTATTGATTGCATGATAACAATCTCTAAGCATTGATGCTTTATTGATTGCTACACTTTAATCATCCTATATTCATCATCTCCAATCAATTTTGGAACTCCTCTTCTTATAATTCTAATGGTATGCATTCTTCACATCGACTGTCTTTCATTGGGTCTTTGCACAATGTAGAGGAATGCGATGGCTTAAGAAATGCTTATCTTAACATTGAGAAAATATATTTATGTAATTGTGATTATCACGTCCAATATATAGAAATTTGATAAAAGCCAACACACTGAAGATAATGCAAAGCCTCATCCCTTTACACATCCTGAAAAATTGTCAGGTAATTGGTGGCTACCTTTGATAACTATAGTTTCTCCAATTTATATATGTATTTGACTTATCTGAATGTTTTTGATAGGAATTAAACAAGTTGGTAGTATTATTCACGTTTTCTATAAAACAAGCAAGGGTTATCCAATAGGTATTGAAAAATATTAATTGATGTTTCTATTGGATGAGATGTTGGCACAAGAGAGGAAAAACAAAGCATTTAATTGAAAATGAGAAACAAAAATGATGAAAGAAGATTACGGTTTTGTATAATTCTATAAAGGGTTCAAAAGTTAAGAAAACTAATTGGGTGATGTATCAGTACCATCCTGTTACTAAGGAGGGTGAAAGGTAGGGTGAATTTGTTGTATCAAAAGTATTCAATCACCAACAGACTAAGCAATGTGAAAAAAGTGATCCATAGGTACATCAAGAGGAAGTTGCAACTCTGATAAGCAAGGGGGCTCTAATTACAATCAATGCATGCACTCTTCCCATTCAATCATGTTCAAGAAACACACATTCTTGCCTTGACATAGTCAAAGAAGAGTAAACACCTTGTGCAGTTTCACCTTAGGTAAAAATTCTATTAAAAAACAATAAACAAGTGATTTTACTTTGATTTCGTTCAAGCTAGTCTTTTAGGTTCTTCCATCAGCATTTTGTATAATATCGTCCAGTTTAATTAATAATAATTCCTTGTGTTTATTTAACCATTCCGGTGATGGAAACATATGTTAATTATGTCCCAATAGAAAGCCTGATCATAAGACTTTCGTTGAATGGAATCTCGTCACACTTTATGTGCCAACATCTGATGCTTAAGATTCCAACCATATCGCTGTAGACTAGATAATGTTGATCATGAGTATCGTAGGTATAGGTGTTATCATAAGGAAATATGCCTAATAATACTTACGTGCATAAATTATTGTATGCTAGATTAAGGGGACATGACAGTATCTTCCTCAAAAATATCACACAAATATGCCTAGATGGTGGTGGTAGAGGAGGTTTTTATAGAGTTGTCAAGTGCACCATATCATTCCCCTTATCACGTTGTCTTCTCATGCAAAAGAATGGACACCCCTCCCTTCACGTGACATTGGAGGAGAAATGACGAGGCTTCCATACCTTATTAAATGCACCATCTCTCCTCTTTCTTTTTCGTGGCACCCATACTCTTGCCTTTACTCTCCTTGAATTCTATTAGGCTTAATTATCTAGGATGTGACATAATCCTCAATATATTTTGAGGAAATCGATCAAGGAATAAAATTAGATAAGTTTTTGGATGAAGAGATGGATTGCATCAAAAGGAATGAAACATGAGAGATAGTAGATCTATTTGAAGGTAAATATTGCTTAAGATTCAAATGGGTCTATAACACTAAGTTCAATATAATTTAGGTGAAAGGAATGAAACATGAGAGATAGTAGATCTATTTGAAGGTAAATATTGCTTAAGATTCAAATGGGTTTATAAGACTAATTTCGATATAATTTAGGTGATCTATTGAGAAATACAAATAAGGTTAGTAGAAAAATGTTTTACCCAATGACATGGAAATGACTATGATAAGACATTTGCACCAATTAAAAAACTTGATGTAGTTAGAATGGTCTTAGCCATAGCAATATAAATAATTCAAAAATTTATTAGATGCATGTCAAATATATAGTTTTCACTGGGTTTTAGAAGAAGTGTATGTGAAACAACCACTAGACTATGCAAATGAATGTATATTGTAAACATATGTTTGTAGTTACAAGCAATTACAAGCCCACATAATTATTAAGAAAATGCATTTTTAAGTAGGTTGTTCCAAGCCCAAATATATAAGTAAACCTTATGTATTCAATCACTTACATACAAAGTGAGATCAGTTGTAGATGTTAATGCCCAACTTCATTATTTAACCCTTTAGTACAACCTTATGAGAATATGCTTGATTGTTCAATGAGCTTGTCTACAAATTTGTTTGCATCAACATTTCAAGAATGCCTTTCTCCACTACAAAACCAGTGAAAATGAATAATATCAAGAATGTAAATAACTGGCATACTTATATATTGTTTAAAAATTGTTGTAACCAACCTATTTTATTAAATTCATGTCATAGTCTTTATCAAGATAATTTAATCTCCTGTCTCGGTCATCTATGAATAGCATAGATTTGTTGAAGATATACAATAAACTATATGTAACCAACATTAATTGTAAAATTTTGCAACCTTAGCAATAAAATGTCCACCTAACATTAAAATAAATGTGAATTTATTACTAATTATACAAATTATACAATTTTATTTTATGAAATGGATATTTATATTATTTTTCTTAAACATATGGTATATATATATATATATATATATATATATATATATATATATATATATATAGATATATAGATATATATATATATATTGGTTAATAAAAGGCCAAGGCCAAAATATTCATAAATCAAGATTAATACATTAGGAAACATATAATAAGTAGTTTATATGTATCTTTCAAATGTTGCACTTAAACACAATTTCTAGAAATTCTAACCATAAAGCCCTAAAACTAACTTCAACATAAAGATATAAAAAAGATAGAAAAGGAACAACAAAAACATAAACCATCGACCATTTACTTCTTCATGCTGCCTAGCAGACTTCGAGCAATGAGCATCTCAAAGGGTAACTGCAATTTCCATCATTTTCTAACCACCAATTTTCTTCAAAGCCATCGACTGCTAACTTAGATAACTCATCAGCCTCCTTGTTTTCCTCCCTATAGGTATGGCTGATGGTGTAGCTTGTAATCTCTAGTTTGGAGTTGTTGCTGCTCTTACTGCATTGACCATTATGGCTAAGTCTCCTTCAATCTCAAGTTTCATAACATTCATCTTTTATATTCAATTAGGCCGAGATATATTTATTTTTACAGTATATTTTAATATAATAAAATATGATTTTTAATATCTAATAAAATTTTAAAATATAATTTATAAAAAAGAAATATTTAAAAAATTTAAATCTCTATAATTTATTTGTTGAAAGACTTTATGATTAAAATTTTCTTAAAATTTATTTCATTAACATATTACTTAATCTTGATTTAACAATACATCACAAATAACATGATCCAAAGATTAGATTAATTCTTTTAAATTTAAAATATTTAAAACATTTAATAATATATTACAATCAAAATAATGAAACTTTTTCTATTATTCACTTTTTTATTAAAAAAATTTGTACATACTACTTTTTCCCAACAACTTTTATCTAAATTCTTCTCTTTCATCATCATCAAAAACAAGTATTATAAGTGTTCTTTGTGGTGAAATATATTGTTTGTTAGACATTTCAAGAATTCATTATTATTGAAGTCAAACCATCTTTTAACATCACCCAAAAAGTTTTCAATTAACCTTTGAGCCATAAAAAAATAACCTACAGAAAAATTCAGTCATCCTAAATATGAGCTACACAATATGACTTGAAAGATTGATATAAAAATCTTGACGCACACATTTCTTGAAAAAAGATATAGTGTTCAATACATTTTATTTTAATTAGAAGCTACCATCAAACAAAAGAATAAATGAAAAAAATTAATAGAATACCATATATTAGCTTGCCAACAGTCACAGGCATCAACAACTCCAATGAATAAGCCACTTTTTCTACCCCAGCTCTCCTATAATGGTCATCTATGTTAGCCTTTTCATTAAATGTGTTTGGGTTAGGGTTAGTGTTTTCCATGCCATTATTACCACCACTTCCTACAACTGTCTCTTGATCAACCCTTGCTCTATTGGGAGAGATTAGCATCTCTCCTAGATATCCAATATCATTCAATTCACAAGGATTCTCCTGATTTTTCCATTTTCTACCCCTAAGACACCTCAGTATCAGGATCTATTATCTTAGAAGCTAGACAGGGATTTAATTTGACCTTGGGAAACATTTTCATTAATATTTTCCATTATTGTAAAGCCTACACAATGTAAGAAAGCATGCTAGCACAACAAATATATCTAAGAGTTAGTATATCACTTAAGAAAGTTGGGGCCATTGATATATAGTGAGTAAAAGAGGTTTCAATATCCTTCATCATACTAAAACAGTCTATGAGACTTTATCATATTACAAAGTATTGCTGAAGTACTGAAAGATTGAGGTCAAACATAACTCTATTCTTTGCTACTTGTTCCTATTAAGTGGTAAAAAATTGTGCGAAAGGGTGGATGAATGTTCCTCTTACATGGTAAGAAATCTACGTGGTAATGGATGAATGTTCCTCTTACATGGTAAGAAATCTACGTGGTAAAGTATAAATGATTGGTCTTCTTAAGTGATAAATAACTCTGTGTGGGAAAGGGTGAATTACATATTCCTCTTTGTGCTTAAAAACCTTGTGTGGAAAAAGGTAACAAACCTTGGAACATGTATGTACTCTTAAACCTAGATGATGAAATGTAACGTGTTTCAATAGAAAAGCACTACAAAATGCTGATGGAAGAACCTAAAAGACCAACTTGAAAGAAATAAAAGTAAAATCACTTGTTTATTGTTTCTTAGTAGAAGTTTTACTTGAGGTTAAACTGCTTGAGAGGTTCGCTCTTCTTTGATACATCAAGGCAAGCATGTGTGTTTCCTAAACATGATTGAATGGGAGGAGTGGCATGCATTAGGTGTAATCGGAGCCCACTTGCTAATCGAAGTCGCAACATCCTCTTGATGTACATGTGGATTACATTTTTCACATGGATTAGTTTGTTGTTGATAGTATACTTATGATACAATAAATTCACCCTCCCTTTCACCCTCCTAAATACCAAGATGGTATTGATGCATCACCCAATTGGTTTACCCAACTTTTGAACACTTTGTAGAAGTATACAAAACCATGATCTTCTTGCATCCATTTTGTTTCCCATTTTCAATTACAGGCTTTGTTTTTCCTGTCTTGTGCCAACATACTTCTCCTCCAATGGAAACATCACTTAAAATTTTTTGACACTTCTGATGTCCTATTGAATAAGTATTTGCTTGTTTTATGGAAAACGTCAATAATACTACCATCTTGTTTAATTCCTATAAAAAACCTTTAGATAAGCCAAATACATATATAAATTAGAGAAACGATAGTGATCAAAGGTAGCCACCAATTGCTTGACAAATTTTTAGGATGTGTATAGCAAATTCCACTCTCATCTTTCAGTGTCAAAATAAATTCATCTATAAAGGGATGAGGCTTTGCATTACCAATTCCAACATTTCTTGCTAAATGTCTCAAAATTTCTTGATTTGAAGGGTCGAATTTCCCACCTATAGGTAGCCTAAGCCAGTCTTGCAAAACTTACAAACAAAAAATTATCTTATGTACACCATTTAGCTCTCAAGTACAAAGCATTGTGACTGTTTATCTATAGATTATATTCTAAAGAATCCCAGTTTTTGACAACAGATGTTTACATTATCAATAATCTTGCTTTAGCTTATATCAAATATACATGAAAGCCAACATTCTTTTGCATTTTTAACCTAGATTTTTTTGGTTGCTCAACCATTAAAAGAATTGTTAGCTACCTTTCAATGACACAAAATGCTATAAGCCCCAGTAGATTCTACTCAGCTTGTAAAAGGGAATTCGAGATAAGCAAAATTCAGGAAACAAAATTCTTATTAAGAAGATTGAATGCCCATAAAATTTAACAAAAGGTAGCCATCCTATACCATTTTAAAATGGGGGTATTCATTTCTTTTCAATATAGCAGTAAAATTTGATGACAAATTGTAGAGTCAAATAGAATAAGCTCAATTATGACAAGTATTGGAAATCTTCAATAACAAAGCCTCTGCCCAAATTGGAATTCCATAAGAAATAATAAAACGTTAAAATTGGGAAAAATTCTTTATCTAGATTTTTGGGTATTGAGAATTTGAGCAAAATACACCATCCAACCTGCCCTAACAAACGAACCATAAGAATGCTTGGAAATAGAACTAGCCAATTTCTCAATTTCCTTAAGCAACCAAAATTTCAAACCTTGCACAGCTGTTAGTGCTTTGAAGACAGATGCAAATCTTCTAACAGGCTAGTTACTGTTCTATGTGGCCTCAGCATAAAAGGTATTGACTAAGGAAATGCACAAAAGTATAAAAGGAAAAGGTCCCATTAAGTATTGCCATGTAATTCTGTGGAAATGGCCAGTCTTAAAAATGTGAAGAATAGATTATGCCACTAGAAATTACATAAGGTTACTGCTTAGAGAAGAATTTTTTGTGTCAATTTTTTGCAAAAGTGAAAATTCATGCAAATTATCCTTAAATTTTTCTCAACAGGTACGATTTGGACAGATACTGAGAATTGGCCTTAAAAATTCTTAGCAGCTACTTCGAAAATTGAAGTGCCTTTTATGGAACCAAAAGGTAATGGCCATCTTTTGCTACTTGATGAAGGGGCTATGGCACCTTTCAAGGCGCTTAGTCAAAGGAAAGCTTTGGTTAATAGATGCATTGCATTGGTCTATTCGATTGAAGGTAGGAACTTAGTATACCCATTGGAAATGCCCACCTTTTGATCCAATATCTTTTGGCATCAAGTTTCCTTTTTCTTCCCAGTTTTGAAGGCATCGGATCTCATTGTTAGAGTTATATATTCTAATTATCCAAAGAAAGCAATAGATTTAATATTCTTTATGGATAAGGCTTATCTCCACTCAGATGTTGCAAACTACTCAGTGGTGTGGAATGTGGACTTTGGAGAAACAAAAATATTCAGTCACATAGAATTGCAATTAGCAAGTAGATTGAGGCCATACATGATTATTGTCGATTTTATAGTTGCAGTTGGGGCAAGCAATGATGGCATCACTCCTCCAATTCTGTCTTCTTGCATTTTTAACTTTTGTCGCAATTCCATGACCATCAATAATATATGGTTCTCCGCATTGCCATTTGAGGAAATAGAATGTTAGCTTTCTTCTCATGTATATGAGTATTTTATGAACAAATAATTGATAGTACAATTTTTATGCAAAGTCCCCAACGCATGGTAATGGTTAAATTCAATTAATGAAGATAGAAATCGGTGAATTATTTTACAATGAAAAAGAAAAGAAAGGGACACATTTAGATAAATATCACTTTGGGATATATTTTGACATTTTCAGTTCTTTTATTTTTAAGAATACAACTCTTTTCAATTAGCTTGATTCCAATATTTGTTTATAATCCTCAATTAACCATTAAAGAATCACAAGTAGTAGCTACCACAGAAGCATCTGGACGAATTTTTTAAGTTATGACTATGAAATATGGGAACAATCATGTTTACACGCTGGTGCAGTGCAACTGGCAATCGAAAAAAGAAGAGAGTGGTTTTGCCAGAAACAATTAACCGTTTTCCCACAACAATTCAGAAATTATTTCCAATAGCTAATCATAGCTAATCTCTCGATCCTTTCGGGAAAGTTATATGCTAAGTCACCTAAAATTCATATATTTCTGTATACTGCAAAATTTCCAATAATATTCCAGCAAGCTAAGCCATAGTGAATGAAAATTTAAGAGTATGAATGCAAATAACATTTGCTTGATACTTGATACTGAGCATTAAGAGCATAGTATTATGGTTAAGGCAGCGTTGTTTCAGTGGTCATCCAGATTCAAACCCTCACTGGGTCAATGGTGTTGCAGGTATTGTGCGGCTATGCCTCTGATAGTCCACCGCACATGCACATCTATCTATTGAGGACGGAAACCCTGTTTGTAGTCCCACCACCTGGGCCCAGTTAATGCCCAGATTGAGGCAGAGGGTCTGAATTCAGGGCTTAAATTTGATGGGACCGCACATACACGTCTATCTGTTGAGGACGGAAACCCTGTTTGTAGTCTGACCACCTGGGCCCAGTTAATGCCCAGATTGAGGCAGAGGGTCTGAATTCAGGGCTTAAATTTGATGGGACCATCTGTCAAACAATTTTTTTTCTGGCGGTCATTTATTTGAAGTTGCTTTTCAAATATTAAAGGTTATCTATTTTAAGAAAATATATGTAGATTGAAAAAACATATATAGGAATAATTACATAAAATTTTTATAGTTTAACTAAAATTTTGCCTTCAAATGACACAGTCTTCCTAAAATTTTAATTGTATTTTACAACTAAAATGACTAAATATGGCCATATGACCATCAAATTTAAGCCCTGGATCTGATAAAACCCTCAATTTACCAATTTAAAGAAAAAATAGAAATTGATAACGAGACATGTTTAGTCAATTAAAAGTTTAAAACAATATTCCACCCACTACTTATTAGTGAAACAATCTATGCAGACACATACTTTACTACTATTGAAAAGCAGAAGCAGAACTATGATTTTCATAAAGTGAGAAATAGAATATCATTTTCTATTTTCAAACATTCTAAACAAAAACACATATATTTTTTGCTCTGCATATACAGCATTGCAAAAACAATGAGTAAGATGATCCACGAGTTATATACACTCTACAATTGTCAAACTCATGCATACAGACAAAATATTTAGACTCATTAAAGTGAAGCATTAGCCTAACTCTAACAAATGCCCATGCCTCAAACCCGAACATACAGGTACTTCACCTACTTCCAAAACAGACATGCAACCCTGCTTTTTTTTTTGTCATAACATTCATGGCCCATGTCCAATGTTTTTTTGTATTATCAAAGGAAATGTTTTTATTATCTTTAGGTTTGCGGACTTCTTTCCATCCCCTTCCAATGTTATGAATCATTGGCCATACCTATGTTTTGTTGCTCTTTATGAATGATGTCCTCCTCACACTTTATCAATTGCATCTTCCAAGTATAATCCATTCACCATTGGGAATCAGCCAACACAAAACTGGGTTATAAACTTATATGTGAAAGGCAAGGAACTGGACACAAGAGGTTAGTGAATCTAACTCGAGCAACATAAAATTGGCAGCACCATAATAAGCTAGAGCTCTCCCATGAGTGTTAACGCATCATTCTCAGTGGGTGCCGTTGAGAGAATTTAGGGGCCTCTTTGATAAATCTAATTCAATACAATTTTCAATTATTTTGATCTTTCTCTATTAAAAGTGGCTGGGGATAATAGTAAATCTAACAGTATAGTTTAAAGAAATTGAAATTTCTCAGAAAAATATTTAACTAATTGATAACTATCGCTTGGACAACTTGGAATCTTCACCTTCAAAGTTAGAAATGCCAATTTTATCAGAGGAAAGCTTGTGCAGGTGTTGCAGAGAGACTGGAGGTTTCCCATAGATGCGGATGCTAAAAAAATTATAGATTTCTATATCTACCTGCCAAATGGCAGACCTTTGTTGGGATATAAGACTAACAATTGTATCTACATTGTAGATGCTGAGAAGATTTAATTTTCTGATAAAGCTATTTTCATGCAAACTCTTCAAATTTTCCATAAGTATCTAAAGAAAGCTTCAACTCTCCCATTTATATTTTAAGTAAATATTCTATTCATCCATGAAAGAGATGCATACTTCTAGGTCCCAGCCCAGCCAACCAAAACCCCTTGTGTGAACTAGGGGACCGTTTCACTTCATTCATATACGCTGTAAATTTTGTACCCCATGGCTTTGAAATAGTGAGCTGAGTAAACCTAGCCTTGTACCCCATGGCTTTGAACTAGAGAGCTGAGTAAACCTAGCTTTGCCAATCCCCCTAGATTAATTTATGCCAATTTCACCATTCAGTTATAGAGACAAGTGCTATACATAGCATGCAAAAGGTGTCCATCATCTTGTAAGGATTCAAATCCTAGAAGATTAGAAGAATCATGATGATTTAATTTCAAAATTTCAAAATTTCAAAAATGGTCTCAGGTTATCCTTGACCAGCATAATCCTGTTCAAGATTTGATTTTTCAGAGAATTTTGTTTCAAAATAAAATCGTTTAAATTTTATGTGTCCTTTTTAAAAAGGATGTGCACAAATTGTGAAATCATACTAATACAGTTTATACCATGACTATTTAAAGGTGCAGTTTCTACTGATGCTAGAAACTGCACCTATAAATAGTCATTGTAGAAACTGTATTGAATTAGATTTATCAAAGAAGCCTAAATTCTCTCAACAGCCCCTAATTGAAGACTGATTTTAAAGGGGCATGAGATTACAAACAAACTGTAGTCTTGTATGTCGCTTGTGTTCCAGTATACTGAAATATGCGAATTTTAGGTCACTTAGCGTCTAACTTTCCCTAAAGGGTCGAGACATTAGCTATTGGAAATAATTTCTGAATTGTTGTGGGAAAACAGTTAATTGTTTCTGGAAAAACCACATCGTTCCTTCTTCGATTGCCAGTTGCATTGCACCAACGTGTAAACATGACATCTGCACTTTTGTAAGTATTGTTCCCATCTTTTGTAATCATAACTTAACTACTTCATCCAAATGCTTCTGCGATAGCTACTACTTGTGATTCTTTAATGGTTAATTGAGGATTACAAACATATATTGGAATCAAGCGAATTGAAAATAGTTGTATTCTTAAAAACAAAATAACTGAAAATGTCAAAATATATCTCAAAATGATATTTTATCTAAATGTGTCCCTTTCTTTTCTTTTTCATTGTAAAATAATTCATCGATTTCTATCTTCATTTAATTGAATTTAACCATTATCATGCGTTGAGGTCTTTGCATAAAAATTGTACTATCAGTTATTTCTTCATAAAATACTCAGATACATGAGAAGAAAGCTAACGTTCTATTTCCTCAAATGGCAATGCAGAGCACCATATATTCTTGATGGTCATGGAATTGCGACGAAAGTGAAAAATACAAGAGGACAGAATTGGAGGAGTGATGCCAGCATTGATTGCCCAAACTGCAACTATAAAATCGACAATAATCATGTATGGCCTCAATCTACTTGCTAATTGCAATTCTCTGTGACCAAATTTTTTTGTTTCTCCAAAGTCCACATTCCACACTATTGAGTACTTTGCAACATCTAAGTGGAGATGAGCCTTATCCAGCTAGAATATTAAATCTATTGCTTTCTTTGGATAATTAGAATATATAACTTTAACAATGAGATGTGATGCCTTCAAAACTGGGAAGAAAAAGGAAACTTGATGCCAGAAGATCTTGGATCAAAAGGTGGGCATTTCCAATGGGTATAATAAGCTCTTACTTTCAATCGAACTGACCACTACAATACTTCTACTAACCAATGCTTTCCTTTGACTAAGCGCCTTGAAAGGTGGCATAGCCCTTTCATCAAGTAGCAAAAGATGGCTATTAGCTTTTGGTTCCATAAAAAGCACTTCAATTTTCCAAGTAGCTGCTGCTAAGAATTTTTAGAGCCAATTCTTAGTAACTGTCCAAATCGTACCTATTGAGAAAAATTTAGGGGTAATTTGCATGATTTTTCGCTTTTGCAAAATATTGACACAAAAATTCACCTCTAAGCATTAACCTTACATAAGTGCTAGTGGAAAAATCTATTCTTCACATTTTTAAGGCTGCCCACTTCCACAGAATTACATGGCAATATTTTATGGGATCTTTTCCTTTTATACTTTTGTCCATGTCCTTAGTCAATACTTTTTATGTTGAGGCCACATAGGACAGTAACTAGCGTGTTAGAAGATTTGCATCTGTCTTCAAAGCACTGACAGCTGTGCAAGGTTTGAAATTATGGGTGCTTAAGGAAATTGAGAAAGTGGCTGATTCCATTTCCAAACATTCTTATGGTTCACTTGTTAGGGCAAGTTGGATGGTGTATTTTACTCAAATTTTCAATACCCAAAAATCTGGATACAATATTTTTCCCAATTTTAAAGTTTAATTATTTCTTATGGAATTCCCATTTGGGTATGAGGCTTTGTTATGGAAGTTCTGCAATACTTGTCCTAATTGAGCTTATTCCATTTGACTCTACAATTTGTCATCAAATTTTTCTACTACATTGATAAGAAACGAATACCCCCATTTTATATAAGGTGATAGGATGGCAACCTTTTGTTAAATTTTATGGGCATTCAATCTTCTCAATGAGAATTCTTTTTCCTAAATTTTGCTTATCTCTCAATTCCTTTTTATGGGTTGAGTAGAATGTATTGGGTCTTGTAACATTTTGTCTTATTGAAAGGTAGCTAATAATTCTTTTAATGGTTGAGCAAGCAAAAAAACTAGGTTAGAAATGTGAAAGAATATTGGTATTCATGTATATTTGACATGAATTGATGCAAGATTACTAATAATGTAAGCATCTTGTTGTCAGAAATTGGGATTCTTTAGAATCCAATCTATAGATAAACAGTCACAACACTTTGTACTTGAGAGCTAAACTATGTACATAAGATAATATGTTATTTGCAAGTTTTGCAAGACTGGCCTAGGCTACCTGCAAGTGTAAAATTCGACCCTTCAGATCAAGAACTTTTGAGACATTTATCAGAAAAAGTTGGAATTGATAAGGCAAAGCCTTATCCCTTTATACATCCTGAAACATTGTTAGGTAATTGGTGGCTACCTTTGATAATTGTTGTTTCTCCGATTTATATATGTATTTGGCTTATCTGAAGGTTTTTGATAGGAATTAAACAAGATGGTAGTATTATTCATGTTTTCTATAAAACAAGCAAGGCTTATCCAATAGGTATTGAAAAATATTAAGTGATGTTTCTATCGGAGGAGAAGTATGTTGGCACAAGATAGGCAAAACAAAGCCTGTAATTGAAAATGAGAAACAAAAAGGATGCAAGAAGATCATGGTTTTGTATACTTCTACAAAGGGTTCAAAAGTTAGGAAAACTAATTGGGTGATGTATCAGTACCATCTTGGTACTAAGGATGGTGAAAGGGAGGGTGAATTTGTTGTATCAAAAGTATTCAATCACCAACAGACTAAGCAATGTGAAAAAAGTGATCCACAGGTACATCAAGAGGGTGTTGCAACTTTGATAAGCAAGGGGGGTCTAATTAAAATCAATGCATGCACTCTTCCCATTCAATCATGTTAAGGAAACACACATGCTTTCGTTGATGTAGTCAAAGACGAGTAAACGCCTTGTGCAGTTTCACCTTAGGTAAAACTTCTATTAAGAAACACTAAACAAGTGATTTTGCTTTGATTTTGTTCAAGCTGGTCTTTTAGGTTCTTCCATTAGCATTTTGTAGTGCTTTTCTATTGAAACACACTATTACATTTCATCATCTAGGTTTAAGAGTGCATACATATTCCAAGGTTTGTTACCTTTCCCACACAGGGTTTTTAAGCATAAAGAGTAATATGTCATTCACCCTTTTCCACATAGAGTTCTTTATCACTTAAGAAGACCAATCATTTACACTTTACCAATTAGAATTCTTACCATGTAAGAGGAACATTCATCAACCCTTTCACATAGTTTTTTACCACTAAATAGAAACAAGCAACAAAGAATAGAGTTATGTCTGACCTCAATCTTTCACTAATTCAAAAGTACTTTGTAATATGATAAAGTCTCATAGATTATTTTAGTATGATGAAGGATATTGAAACCTTTTTAATTACTTATATCAATGGCCCCAACTTTCTTAAGTGATGTACTAACTTTTAGATATATTTGTTGTGCTAACTTGATTTCTTACATTGTGCAGGCTTTATAATAATAGAAAAGCTTAATTCAAATGTTTCCCAAGCTCAAATTAAATCATTGTCTAGTGTTGCTTTTGAGATAATAGATCCTACTACTAAGGTGAGTCTTAGGGGTAGAAAAAGAAAAAATATGGAGAATCCTTGTGAGTTGAATGATATTGGACATGCAACAGAGATGTTAATCAATCTTAGTAGAGCGAGGGTTGATCAAGACATAGTTGCAGGTAGTGGTGGTAATAATGGCATGGAAAATACTAACCCTAACCCAAACACATCTAACAAAAAGGCTAACATAGACGATCATGGTAGGAGAGTTAGGGCTAGAAAAAGTGGTTGATTCATTGGAGTTGTTGATGCCTGTGGTCATTGGCAAGCCAATATATGGTATTCTATTAATTTTCTTCATTTATTCTTTTGTTTTATGCTATCTTCTAATTAAAATATAATACATTGAACATCATATCTTTCTTCAACAAAAATTTCTGAGAAGATTTTTATATCAATCTTTTAGGTCATATTGTATAGCTCATATTTAGGATGATTCCATTTTTCTATTGGTTAATTTTTATGACTGAAAGGTTAATTGGAAACTTTTTGAGTGATGTTAAAAGATGTTTTGAGTTCAATAATAATGAATTCCTAAAATGTCTAGCAAAGAATATATTTCACTACAAAGAACACTTATAATATTTGTTTTTGATGATGATGAAAGAGAAGAATTTAGAAAAAAGTTGTTGGCCAGAAGTAGTATGTACAATTTTTCTTTTTAAAATTTATTTGAATGTAGAAGATTTTTTAATAAAAAAGTGAATAATAGAAAGAGTTTTTTTTATTTTGAGTGTAATATATTATTAAATGTTTTAAATATTTAAAATTTAAAAGAATTAATCTAATCTTTGGATCATGTCATTTGTGATCTATTGTTAAATCAAGATTAAGTAATATGTTAATAAAATAAATTTTAAGAAAATTTTAATCATAAAGTCTTTCAACAAATAAATTATAGAGATTTAAATTTTTAAATACTCCTTTTTATAAATTATATTTTAAAATTTTATGATATATTAAAAATCATATTTTATTATATTAAAATATATTGTAAAAATAAATATACGATATTTAAAAAATAAATAATATAAATATCCATTTCATCAATTTTTTTTTGTATCAGTAGTAATAAATTCACATTTATTTTAATGTTAGGCAAACATTTTACTGCTAAGGTTGCAACATTTTACAATTAATGTTGGTTACATATAGTTTATTGTATATCCTCAAAAAAGCTATGCTAGTCAAAGGTGATCGAGACAGGAGGTTAAAGTATCTCTATATAGACTATGACATGAATTTAATGAAATAGGTTGGTTACAACAATTTTGAAACAATATATAAGTATGCCAATTCTTTACATTCTTGATCTTATTCATTTTCCCTGGTTTTGTAGTGGAGAAAGGCATTTAATGTTGATGTGAACAAATTTGTAGACGAGCTCATTGAACAATCAAGCATATTTTCATAAGGTTGTACTAAAGGGTTAAATAATGAAGTTGGGCATGAACTTCTAAAATTGATCTCATTTTGTATGTAGGTGCTTGAATACATGAGGTTTACTTATATATGTGGGCTTGGAACTACCTGCTTAAAAATGCATTTTCTTAATAATTATATTTGCTTGTAAGAGCTTGTAACTATAAAGATATGTTTTCAATATACACATTTGCATAGTCTAGTGGTTGTTTCACATACACTTCTTCTAAAACCCATTCAAAACTATTGATTGGACATGCATCTGATAAATTTTAGAATTATTTATGTTGATATGGCTAAGACCATTCTAACTACATAAAGCTTTTTAATTGGTGCAAATTTCTTATCATAGTCAATTCCATGTCATTGGGTAAAACATTTTTCTACTAACCTTATTTGTATTTCTCAACAGTTCACCTAAATTATATTAAACTTAGTCTTACAGACCCATTTGAATCTTAAGCAATATTTAGCTTCAAATAGATCTACTATCTCTCATGTTTCATTCCTTTGGATGCAATCTATCTCTTCATCCAAAACCTTATCTAATTTTCTTCCTTGAATTATTTCCTAAAAATATATAGAGGAATATGTCACATCCCAGCTAATTAAGCCTAATAGAAGTCAAGGAGAGTAAAGGAAAGAGTATCGGCACCACAACAAAGAAAGAGGAGAGATGGTACATTTAATAAGGTATGGAGCCCTTGTCATTTCTCCTCCAATGTCACGTGAAGGGAGGGGCGTCCATTCTATATCGTGAGAAGATAACTTGATAAGGGGAATGATAGGGTGCACCTGATAGCTCATTGAAATGAAATGAAAAATTTTAATGACATCCACAAGGCCAAAGAAGCCTATGGGACCCAAGAGCAGCACAAGAGCCTCCCACAAAAAGGCCCTAAACTGATTGCAAACTCTATTTGAGATAAACCCTTTTGCAGTGAATTTTGATGATGAAGTTTACAGTTTTGCCTAACCTTGATTCTTCAAACAAGGTATTTAAATTATTGTCCTGCACGGTGTCTCCATAACTAGCCCAGATGTCTTTATACACTAAGCACTCCATGGTGAAATGTCATTCCGTCTCCACCATACCCATGTAACAAAATTGACTTTTTCTATTTTCCCACTCCTCTTTAGGAAGCACCCACCTGCCCGTTTCACACCTAAGATGGTGTGAACTAGTACGCAATTGAGTTATCAAAATTTATCCTTTTCATTTGATATTCGCTCCTATATAGGCCTTTTCTTCATGGTCCCTCGTGGGATTGAATTCTTTCAAATAATAATCCTTTTTACGCCCTATTTTTTCATCCATATAGGATATTTAAATTTTTCTCTCACATATTTTTTTATTTCTTCATTTGTGTTTCGACACTCATGCATCTCAACATCCCACTTTTTCATCAATTTGATATTTTTTTTCATCTAGGTGTTCTTTCTTCTAGTTAGCTCTTCTTTCACGATTAACTTAGGCCAACGATGACTCTCCATATTCTGAACCTACTTTAGGTAGCTTAATAACCGGATCATCATCGAGGCCTCCAAGGGAAAAGTACTGATCTCCGCCAATAAAATCTCATAAGGCACTGCTGTCTTAAGCTTGAGGCTGCTTATAATTAGATGTTTTTGTATTCTTTCCACTTGTCTCCATTTCTGGTCTGACATATTGCTGCCCCAAATTTCACACCAATATAGAATCACCAGAGTGACAAGAAGCCCAAAAAGCCTTCTTTTAGTTTTCCACTCCTATAATTCAACATTTCTACATCTATTTTTCAAAGAGTATAGTGCTTTCCAGCCTCCTTGAATTCTTTTTGCTCTACATGTTTCCTAGCCGAGTTTATTGTGAAAATCAAGCCTAAGGTACTTGTACTCGTCCACTATTTCCAATGGCCTAATTTCAAAGAGAAATTCAATTTGTTGTTTTTTTATTCGCAGTGAGAAAATCATTATTTTGGTTTTCCTAGTGTTCACTTGCATCTCAACTTCTTGAAAAAACATTTCAAGAGCCTTCAAATGCTTTCTCAAATCAAGCACAGTTTTAGCAATTAATATGAGATCATTAGCATATAAGAGAAATTTTATTACAAAGTTGGCCAAATGAATTCCTTTCCCACCAACCTTGTCTAACCATTCTCCAACTTATCAATGTAAAGCCCAAATAACATTGGGGAAAGCGGGCAACCTTGCTTGGCACGAACATTGCTGCCAAAGGATTCTGACATACCATCATTGGTTCTAATTTTAGCTCTAACCTGTTCGTAGATCCTATGAACAACTACCTTAAGCTCATGCGAAACTCCCAAATCCTCCATTCTCTTCCATAACTTACCCTGTGGAACCATGTCAAAGGCTTTTTGAAAGTCAACAAAGCAGCAATAAGCTTCATCGCCTTGAACATCCCAAATTTTCTCAATAAAAAATCTAAGGGTAACTCCATGGTCAATAGTGGAATGTTTGGGCCTAAAACCAGCTTGTCCCTCAACCCTTTTTCCCTCTTGTTTAGCCCAACTGCTAATCCTGTGCTCAATCATGCTTCCAAAATGTTTTCCTATAAGAGGATTAATCATAATAGTGTGGTAGTTTGATGGGTTATTTATGTCACCACTTTTGTGCAAGGGAATAAAAACACTAGTGGTCCATCCTTCCAGGAAGCCTTCTTGAATAACCCTATTGAAAATACCCTTGATACAAGGTGCAAGGACCTTGATACCCCACTTTAAATGCTCTGCTTGTAGCCCATCAATATCTTGTGTTTTCGCTCTTACCAACCTTCTTATGCCTTGACTAATATCTTCTATAGTGAATAGTTTGATGGTTGCATTGATTATTGGAGGTCTATGTTTATCCTACTCACACTCATAAAGAATTTTTGCACAGTCTAGCCATTGTGGGCTTGTAATATTATTTTCCATTTGTTTTATTTTCTGCTATAGTTCCTTCCAAAGTTTTTTGGGGTTGTCCTTTCCAAGGGTGATCAGCTCTAATCTTCTTGTACTTACATATTTTTCTTTTTTACTTTGTATCACCCTTTCATACTCTTTCTTGTTTTCTATTATCATTCCCTCCTTGCGGAGCTTCCTTTTTGTTAACTTTCACTCTTCATCGAACCACGTGTTTGGTGGGTTTAGCTTCCTTTATTGTTTATTGAGTGTTGCTTTATGTAATCTGATTTTTTTCCAGACTCCTAGAAGAGATTTTTGAGGGCATCCTTGAAGATTTTCCAATTTTCTTGATTCATGAGAATCCTTCCCTGTGGGGATGCTTTCTTCTTTTTGATAAGGTCTTGTTCCCTTTGCTGCTTGATTATGTGGATGTCATGTTTTACATATATTGGATTGTGATATGATTTCAACTCTATTGGACATTTACCAATCACTAGCTCCATTATCCTTGTTGTATAGTTACGAGATAGAATGACATAATCCACCACACTTTATCCATTTGAGGTTTTAAAAGTGATGTTGCCTGATCTTGGCCATGATCTCATACCATTGCATATTACCAAGTTGATCTTGGGACATTAAATTTATTATCTTGAGAGGTTCATTGCCAAAGTTGATGGTTCTCTTCTTCCAGCCATAGTGAACCAGCTTTCTCTTTATCTTTTCTTTTCAAGTTAAGAGCTTGAGTGTTAGCTGTCCTAGCATTAAAATCACCTATTAATATAACTTCTCCCATAGTGTTAAACACTAAAATGTCTTTTTTAAGAGAGGCAAAGGGATCTTCACGGTCTAGACTCATTTTCTTATAAGATTTGGAGCCTTTTGAGGCGAAGTAGCAAGCAACCAATCTAATGGTAGTCTGATTTTCTGTTATTTTTAACCATATGTACTATTTGTTTGGATCTTCTTTCTCCACTTTTATATTTTTGTCCCATGATTCTTTGATTAGGACTACAACTCCTCCATGACCTTTTCCATTTTCCGTTCTCTCATTCCAAATTGAGATCTTTTTATATCCTTCAAAATCTGGAATTTTACACCCTTCATGCTCATGAGTCTTAGTAAGGATAATAATGTCTTTTCCAGCTGCAATGGGCCCTAAACTAGGTCCTCTTCTCCAAGGATAACCTCTGCAATTCCAACTTACTATAGATAAATATTCCTGGGGGGCCCGAGTTCCTATTTTTGATGTGTAACTCTGTCACTAACTTGGGCCTTACCATTTTGCAACCAAGCCCATTTACCTTTGCTTCTTGCTAGTTTTACCTTTTCCCACTCTTTTTGTCTTTCTTCTTGTTGTGTTATGGTTAGGTCATCATCAAGGTAGATTTTTGTACCTTTAAGGAACCTCTTGTTCCTTAGTAGCACATTTTTGTCCTCAAGTTTCCCCAAGGTAACTCTTACGTGCCTATTCTTGCCACCTTCTCTCCATTTTCCAATCCTATTTGCTTGCTGAATAATCCCTAACCATTGAAGTTCATCCTGAAAGAAATCCCTTGCCAAGTCTTTGTAGTTTCTTTCTCACCATAGTCTTTTAGACCTTTAACAATGACATTAATAGTCCTATCTTTTTCATCCTTTTCCTCTATTAACTGCCTCCTAACTTGCTTTTCTATAATGTCTCTTTGTGAATCTGATGGTCCTCTTACTACATGAGCCCAAGATTTGGCCTCTTCTAATTGATCCCTTAGTTTCTCTTCTTTTAACTTCATGTTGTTCATTACTGACTGTATTTCCTTTAACTATGAATTATTGCTTTCAACTACCTCTTTTGGCTTACTTGTGCTTGTTGCATCCATTTGAACTAAAACTTGTCTTATCGATAATAATTCTTGTTCCCCTTTTTCCATGGAGATTTCTAGTTTGTTTATTTGTTCTTTGAGAAAATTGTTCTCCCTTGTTAACTACCAATTGGCTTCTATGACCTCTTCCACTTTGTTGCTTTCATAGAGCTCTCTTGTTTCCAAGGATTGGAGTATCTTCTTCATGTCCATTAGCTCATTGACGTATAAATCAGAGGACCACATAAGTGGTGTTGTGGTGGGGCTATACGTATTAGAGTTAACTTCCCCCCCCAACATATTGTCTACGTGAATGCTTTCATCTTTGTTTTGCTTCTTTCTTGAGACTATGTGAGATATTAAGCTCACATTTTCTTTTCCTTTAGATTTCCCTATTTTCTCTTGTTGAATTTCTATTGTAATAGTTGTATTCTTAGGTACTATCCTTAGAAGAATTTCTGCAAGCTTTCCCCTCTTTGCCAACTTCACTTTTTGAGTTTTCCTATGACTTAGAATCCCCTTGTACTATTTTGCATTTACATAGACACACCTTTCCTCCATGCTTAAAAGGTTATTTTGCAGGCAACCTACCACACATGTTCCCCACATGTTATTCGCTGCCCCAATGAATGTTGAAGATTCCATCAGAAGGTGCATTGAAAAGTTAAAAGGAATTAAAAAATTCCCTTGAGCTAACATGCATTCACAGGCCACTATGAACCCTTTTGTCTTTTTCCAGATATTTCAACACTATCTGGCCTAGGTTTTTTTGAGCCATTTCCTTTAGACTGGATTGAAATAATGTTAGTGCCAGTTACAAAATTCTCTTTATTTGTGTCCCCCGAATTAACAGATCCTCCACATTTCCATCATGCCCTTTAAGATATTGCCATTGGATCTGTTTTTCCAACTTCATTTTCTCTAATGTTTCAACCTAATCTGAACTGCTGATAATAGTAACATTATTTGCTTTGTTTCCCCCCTCCAAACCTACCAGACACTCAACCCCCACATCATGCCCTAGCATTAGGGCACACCCATTTTGAGTTTTTGGTTTGAGAGCTAAGTTTATAGGTTTTCTCATGGTTTAAAAGCTTTGTTTAATGATATGCTGGTTACAAAAATGCCAGGTAAAAAGAGACAAAGACAAAGCGAAGAAAGGTGGGGCACACCTATTTATGATGCCAAGAAAATTGTTGCTAGAAAGGGGCAGAGAGCCAAAAGAAACCTGTTGCCGCTAGGACCCACCACGCACACTTGCATATCCCCTGCTGCCTACTATTCCTGACTTTATCTCGCGAAGGGTGAAGAGCTTGAAGCGGCCACTCGTGGGTTGAGGAGTCTCCGTGCCTATTGCAATTTGGTCCATAATAGGGCATTTGTGTGATATTTTCAAGGAAGATACTGTCATGTCCCCCAAATCTAGCATACAATAATTTATGGACATAAGTATTATCAATCATATTTCCTTATGATAACAGCTATACCTGTGATACACATGATATCAACATTATCTAGTCCACAACAATATGGTTGGAATCTTAAGCATCCCATATTGGCACATAAAGTCTGATGGGATTCCATTCAATGATAGTCTTATGATCGGGCTTTCTATTGGGACATAATTACTATATGTTTCCATCACCGAAATGGTAAAAAAAAAAAAACCAATTATTATTAATTAAACTGGACGATATTATACAATATGAAAAAAATAGTTATCACACCATCTCATCAAATATCAACTTGTATTTCCACCACAGTATTACTTCTATCGCTGAATATAGAAGACATCTATGTTTCTCATGCCACCCGGAATTTATTGGAAACTATATCTGTCTCATTTAGTGTGGTGGCTTTTATCAAATTGCTATACATTGGATGTAGTAATCACAATTATAGAAATATATTTTCTCAATGTTAAGATAAGCATTTCTTAAGCCACCACATTCCTCTACAATGTGCAAAGATCCGATGAAAGACAGTTGATGTGAAGAATGCATACCACTAGAATTATAAGAAGAGGAGTTCCAACATCGTTTGGAGGTGATGAATATAGGATGATTAAAGTGTAGCAATCAATAAAGCAGCAATGCTTAAAGATGGTTATAATGCATATAAGGTAACGAACTCATCTAAGGCAAAGTATAATGTTAATTATACCTAACACACGATTTATCAATTAGTAGTGTTAACATAATACAAGAGACGCACCCCTTGTCAAATAAACATAATGAAAGGTCATATCCTTTGACCATGTCATGGATATAAAAGGGGGTGGGGGCATGGAAGAGAATGAAATAAGAGAAAATTCTAATATCTTTCAATTGCAGCAATAGACAATTAAGGGAATATTTCTTGAGAGAGTAGGAGAGATATAATATGTAAAATTAAGAGATAAAATATGGAGATATAAAGGAAGATATGCAGCTAGGAAGTGGAATGAAGTTAAACATATATTAATCGATGTGATCACTATATGAAATCTTTTGGAAATAGGAATACCAACATCAATAACTAGCTTAAATTAGCATATAAAGCCATGTATATTATTGGATAATCATAAGATAAACATGATAATGAATAATATATAAACACAAATATTAATGTAGGGACATAATCATTACATAAACATAGATATATGAATGCTAATTGATATAAGGAGAGAATAATGATATATATTTATATATACAGAATGTATATATATGTATATATCATATACACTTATTCAATAATGATGCTTGCAGAAATTATTGAGCCTTATGAGTAATTATAATGCTTAATATAAGTATGGACAATAGATTACTATTTGTTTGATATTTACAAACGATATCTTCTAAATGTTAAGAACTAATCAATCAAATCTTAGGATGATCATCACCGTATCCAAGGTAGAAGATAGATCAACTCAAGGAAAACACATCCAAAAGAGTTCTAGTTAGCACGTCATTCAGAGGTAAGTACCCTCACCAACAGGTTAAGCATTGAGGGATTATGGAATCAATATATATTACTATGGTAGTGGGATACTGTAAGTTCACTAACCCCATATCTTATTAAATATCAGTGAATGCTTCTAACACTCAAATCTATGTTAAATTATGAATTAAATCAAGTACAATATGATAAGTTAATGCATATTAAATGCCACGCTTTTCAATTAATAAATGTATACGTCAATATATTGGATTTCACCTATTCAAGATAGATGAAAAACTAATTCCACATCTGAGATTAATGGATAATATTTATGACACAATAATGTTGCTTATAACAATTATTGTACCTTATTAAGCTTCTATGACCTTACTATTATAGGAATAGACTCAAACCAAATCCCCTTTCACTAACACTCAATAGGGAGTGTGTAGAGGGAAGGTAGGTAAATCAATCCAATGTTGGACGGAGCCCAAGAAGGGTAATAAAACTTGAGGGTGCCCAACTTGAGATCGTGCACATGCCCTTGGCATAGTAAATCTTCCATCAATGAGGTTAGGAAGAGGAACGAGGTGAGGATCTATTCTGCTAGGGAGTAATAGGTCATATCTGTTCAAGTGAGTTTATGTCCTAGGTGGTAATGCATTTCATTTGTCTTATTCTTAAAATGTGCAATCTAAAATAATCTAATTTAACCATGAACAAGGAACTTTGTGTGTGCATTTTTATGTCTCTAATAAGGGGACATTACAAATACAAGGAAATTTATAACTTCAAGCAAACACAATTGGCAAGGAAAAAGCAATATCTTGCATGCTTACAGTAAAATGGGGGTTTTCATAATAGATTATGGGCAGGTCCAAAGCATAAAGGTTAGAGGAATTATGGAGACATGCAAATGGGAGAAAAGCATGGGAAATCAAGGCGTTTGGGCTTGGACAGAAGAGAAATTCATAGCAGAGGTCTATAGGAGGTATGTAAAGAACATGGCATGGGAGGGAAAGATCTTTGAATGCAAAATCCATGTGAGAAAAGAGAAGACAAAGGGAAAAGAAATTTTGGGAGGATGCAAGACCATATATGCATACAAATTTGGACAAAATTCAGAGAGGGAAGATTACAATACAGAATAAGGTGTTGAGACATCTTGGGGTTTAGAGGGAAGAGGGAAATGATTCATAGTTGTAAATGAAAGGGTTATAGAATATGCACAAAACAAATTCATGAAAATGCCTTTTAGAAATGTTAGAGAAATGCAACTAGGAAGTGTAAAGCCAAATTCCACAGACATTGTGAGCATCCTTCCTGACTGCAATGGAAAGAAAGCAGGAGGGCATTTGAGAATTTTGGGCAGGATGGATAGGAGGCACAACAAGGAGTGTGGCGTAACAAATATTGGGGGAAGAATGGGATGATACTCTCCTCAAAATTACCAAGTTTAACATGCAAGAAAGGAGTAAGGGTTCCTTCTAAGGTTCTTAGGTACTTGCCTTTACAAGCAGATTTCAGTTCAACATCTCTTATGTAAGCTAATAGCTCCTCAAACAATGATAAACTAGACATTTGTCTCACAACCATAATGTTTTTGATTGTGTCTGTTCCCTATTTAGCCTAACTAAAAACATGAACTCGTGAGAATCACTTACTTGAGTTAATTTTATATCTAGCATTTTCCTCTAGTTATGAGTGTTAAACCATGGTCAAGGAAATCCGAGTTAAAACATTTTTGGATCTCTTAGCACCTCAAAGTATTATTGCTATTCTTAGGAATTAAAATAAAAATAAAAATAGATTGATTGGGACAATAGTAACATTAATTTTATAGCAGGAATAGGTCAATATGTATTAGGTAAACATTGTGAGTTCCCTCAATATGGGTTAATTGATATTGGGTAAATAATTTTTTGTATTTACCAATACCCTTAGTCATTTGACTTGTAAATCTTTATATGTAGATGATACATTGAGATATGCTATAACTTGCTAAGAAAATAATAGGAGGAAGTGACAACTCACACCAATTTACTAATTATAAAATGGTAATGTTCTTGTCATTAGGGATTAAGGATGAATGTTTCCTTGCTATGCTTTGTTATGTATGGATGTAGTTTTTATGGAGTAAGTTGTTATGCATAATTGTCATTTGAGGTGATAGTTTTATTACTTCTTGTTTTCCCATGAGTTAATGTGACTAAGCTTATGTATAATTCTTGTCGGAAGCATAAATTACATATGTGGATTGATTCTAATTATGTTAGCAATAAATGGTATACAATGAGGCAACAATAGAACTTGACCCCCCAATTTAAAGTACTGATTTTGATAGTATACTAGTGTTCAACTCTAGAAGTCAAAACCTCTCTAATCCTATTAGCATGGAACCTTGATTTATTTCTAATGATAACAATATACTAACTAACATTAGGCCATGACATTGATTATAAACACAATATTGCTTTAGATCTAGATAAAATAAATATATATGCTAGTAATATCATGATGAGCTTACTTAGTAATTTAAGATGAATGCAATTAGCAAAGAAAGTTGGGTTATTAGGAAATAATAAACAAGGAATTTTCTATTGCCAAGGGAGGATTATTTGAATATCCAAGTGTGGAATTTTGAGTAGAAAATGGTGGGAGATCAAATAGGTTCATACCTTGAGTTCATTAAACATCTATGTTGAGACTCAAGTGAAATAAGATGGCAAGGA
Source organism: Sequoia sempervirens (assembly GCA_007258455.2). Taxonomy (NCBI): domain Eukaryota; kingdom Viridiplantae; phylum Streptophyta; class Pinopsida; order Cupressales; family Cupressaceae; genus Sequoia; species Sequoia sempervirens. Next base: position 88,661,810 of record VDFB02026320.1, read on the forward strand.
AGTCTTAAGTTGAAACTCTAGCAATAAGAACACCTTATAATATGATCTAGAAATATAATACGCCTTATATAAGATTTGACATATAGTCACTTAATAATGAAGGTGATAATGACTTCATCAATAAAACTAAAACTATACTTGTACCAAATTGTTTTATGATTAAATAGAATGATTTACTATCATTTATTTCAAGGATATTTAAAATGAAGTTTTTTAATAAGTCTAAGGATAGTGAATGAGTTTTAAATCTGAGTTTCTTGTATTTGGAAAAGATGTCAAAGAACATATTATGATATGATTGATATCATAGCATGTTAGTATATGCAATATTTGGCTATAAGTGAAAAGTGCAAATATTAAAAGATTTTTATATCAATCTTTCAAGAAACACGTCTGGAAAGATTTTTATATCAATCTTTCAAGCCATACTGTCTAGCTCATATTTAGGATGATTGAATTTTTCTATAGGTTTTTTTTTATGGCTTAAAGGTTAATTGGAAACTTTTTGGGTGATGTTAAAAGATGGTTTGACTTCAATAATAATGAATTCTTGAAATGTCTAACAAACAATATATTTCACTACAAAGAACACTAATAATGTTTGAATACCATTTTTCTGCATGCTTAAGAATGATAAGGTCAAGTAAATCTTAAAGAGTAACCTTATTTTGAGTGTAATATATTATTAATTGTTATAAAGATTTAAAATTTAAAAGACTTAATCTAACCTTTGGATCATGTTATTTGTGATTTATTGTTATGTCAAGATCAAGTAAATTACAAAGGAATGCAAATGTTTTAATCAATCTCCCAATTTACAAATTTTAGTTTAAAAACAATTTTTTAGTTTATTAATATTTATAATTTTTGTTTTATTTTTCAATTAATAATATTATGTCAGTTAATATAATATTTAAATTGAAATGTTTTAAACATATTTAATTGATATATAATTTATCATCTAAATTATAGTACATTAGTTTAGTTCTAAATTGATTTATGATGTTATAACTAAATATTATTATAAAAATAAATATTTCAATCAAAAACATAAAAAGAAATATCACAACAAAATTTAATTGTTTATTTTTTAAATGTATTTAAATAAAAAAAGAAAACATACTGGACTAAATCATAGTGTAGTGATTAGTTCTTGATAAGATCTAATAAATTTTCACTAGTTATTATTATAGCAAATAATATTTGAAGTAAAAAATTAAAAATTATGAGAAAAACTATAATTGTCACATTTAATTATTTATTTTTTAAATGCATTTAAATAAAAATATAACATATTAACTAAATCATTGTGTAGTAATTCATTCTTAAATATGATATATGATGTTTCCACTAGTTATTATTATAGCAAATAATATTTCAAATCAAATGATTAAAATTATGAGAAAAAATATAATTGTCACATTAAATAAAAAGATAGTAAGGGTTCAAACTTAAAAGAATAAATATAAACATAAATATTATCTTTTAAACATACTTAAATAATAGATATAACTTACTAGATAAATCATTATTGTTTCACTTGTAGTTTGAGTAATGGAATTCCCATGAGAAACCTTTAAAATATAAATAAAAATATTGAAAATAGAAAATAAGCAAAAAATATGAAAACGTATAATTATCACAATACCAATAAAAACTAAAAAAATCTTTGGCATGGGGACTTTGACTGGATTGACTAAAGCATTTTGTTGTAGGAAAAAGTCATGAGGTTTAGCCTCTCCCTAGTTGGCTAAAGCATCCTCTTGTAGGCAAGAAGTCACAAGTCTACTCTCCATGTCCCCAATGAGAGGGTTACAAGAGCATAAATGTTATAATTATTTTATTTAATATACTAATGTAATGGATATTTTGAGTAGTTAAATAATTATACATTGGTTCATTAATATTTTAATCCATCATATTTTTAGTGTCCACTGTTGTATATAAAAAAAATTCAAACTTAAAAAACAAAAATATATGAGGAAAAATATAATTATCACAATAAAAAGTGAATCTTTTAACTTATATTGATTAAATTTTAATAATATAAATAATTTTAACAACTATTCAAATATATTAGCTCATTTGTATAATAATCTATATTCTCACTAAAAATTATAACCAAAATAAATCATATTATACATAAATAAAAATTATGATAAAAAGATATAATTATTAGAAAAAAATTAATAATAAAAAGAAGCTTTCAAATTTTAAGAAAGTATAAACATTTATATTTTTGTAAAAATGAATTCAAATAGCAAATATAAGTCACTAGTTAAATTTTGTTGTATTTGTTCATTTATATTTTGATCTATCCTAGTCTCCTTAGCCTTGTCAAAATGAAAAGAAACAAAAAAAAGTCCAAACTAAAAATAATAAGATTATTAGTTCCTGCCATAGGCAGGTTACTATTGCATCCATTGGATTCAACTTTCCAATTAATGCAACCAGTGATGGCACAGAATTAAAATTTCTGCACAAAATAATGATTAAACACATGTCAAACAATTATGCAATATGCTAAGACTATTCTCTAAAGATGATGGAAAGCATAACAAAACTTGTGCAATAGGTATCCCTCTTGATGTCCTAGATTCATCAAAAATGAAATAGGGTGGGCTTGTCCTTTTATAAAACATTTTAGTGCTCAAATTTGAATTTTTCATGATCACATTTAAAAGAAAGCACTAGCCAAGAGGGGGTTGGCTTGGGGCAAAGATTAATTTGAATTTTAAATGTTTAGAGGTCATTTTCATACTATAGATTTGAACCATATTCATTTTTGTATGGATAGATTTGATTTTAATAAAGAAATAAGTAACATAGAAGAGGATCATGTGAGAAGTCAAGTTTGATAAAAAATTAGATAATTTGTGAACTTTTACATAAATATGTTATTTTTATATATTAATTATTAGTACTTCAACCAATTTTGTTATTTAGTTATTAATAAGTTGGTTTTGAACCAATTAAAAACAATTATTTCTCTTGAATATAATTGGCTAAGAAATTTGGGTTGTTATGAGCAAGTATTTTTTTAATATTTTTGTAGAATGATTTTTCAATTTTTTGCTTTATTAAGTTATTTAAATATTTGTAAAATAAATAAATGTTTACATTTTTTAGAAGGATTTTTTTTATGTATTTAATTATTATTTTTTATTAAATAAAATCTCACAAAAATTAACTAACTATTTTATAAAAATCTAGAGATTTGATTTTACACAATCAAAATAAAAATTTAAATTAAATTTAAATATTAATTAATAATATAATGCTTCAATTTTTTCGTAATGTCACTCTACATTTTTTTATTATTAGGGTTAGTGTTAGAACTAAGTTATGGATAGCGTTACAACCATAGTTAGGTATAGAGATCTAGAAGTAGGATAATAGTTTAGAATAATAGTCTAAAAAACAATAATTACAATACTATAAACACACCACTACGTAGCACTTGTTACATATGAAACAAACAAATCAATATAAATCCAAAATAAAAGATGAAAATATTGAGTGCATACTTTTTCAGCATTACAAAAATAAATAAATAAAAGAATAAAGTTTGGAACAATTCATTATTAAAGTCACATAGAATTGTTAAGCTACGAGGGTAATGGTATAGCTTAAAAATAATTATATGCCATAGGGCTTCAAAGACACACAAGATATTGAAGTTCTCAGATATTTTTTCTTTCCATCTTTTTATAAATAGAATAAACACATGCAAGAGTTGCCTGTAGACTGTCCAACCTGGACTTGTCAATTCAAGAAAACCATAAATTATTTTCTATGAACATTAATACATTTCATAAAGTTATATTTTGCTTCTGTGGCTGTACAGTACAGCAGTCCATATGAAGATTGAACAAAAACTATTCTGACAATGTAAATCCAACCAAACATTCTGTTTACCATTATAGTAACATAAACCTTGGGAAACCCAAGTAACATATATTCTGTTTAAATCATAATAGCAACATAAACCCTAAAAAGCCCAAGTAACATACATCATCAAAAACCCTAGGAACATGATCATCAGAATCCCAAAAGAATTGTTGCAGAGATGGAAAATTTCAGTGAAATTATTCAAAAGCTAAGAAGCCAAAAATCACTGTAAACACTGATTTACTGATGAATCATCTCTGCATCAATGGTTGGCTCCTTTGACAGAGGCACTCGATGCAGTTACTCTACTATCCTAAGAAGCCCAAAAAAAGATTATGCCTTTAGATAGCAAAACAAATCATGGGCCTCATTGATAGATCATCTAGTATATATGATATGCATAAAAATTGCACAAGGAGGCCATATAGATATACTTACGGAACATAATTCATTTAAAAGAAGAGAACAGAGGAGTCTCTGCACATTGGACACTTGGGATCTTGGCTAGGTACCATTATAAATTTATAACAGCTTGGACAACCAATAAGCTTCAAGACATCAGAAACTTCAGTGCTCTTATTGTCCTTGACATTCTGCATGGCAGCAGAAACTGAATACATTAAATTTCCTTTGTTGGGTCTCATCAGTGTTGTGGTCGTGGTGTTAAGAGCAGGAACTCTGCAAGCACGCTGGTGGCACATCCCACCTGCGTGGGAGGTAAGGATTCTAAAACATTTTTTCATATATTGAATTTGATTTCAAAGATGGGTGTTGCATGCTGTGTAAAAAATATGTCCTTAAAATGTTATATTATAAGGAAATTCTTTATCAATGGCATTTTCACTTCTCTTTATTCTACTGCCATTTTATCGAAACTTTTCCACCTTTCTTTGTGCCCTAGAGTAGAGCGAAGCTGGACAAACGGGTAACTGTACAAATCTAAATTATTAGTTTTTGTGTTTTCGTTTAATAAAGTTAGGGTTGAAACTGTTTAACACTGCTGAATGAAATTTATTTGAAGCAATTCTTTGGAGGTGTAATGATGCTATCTCTTCTTTGGAACACGTTAAGATTCTCTCTTCAGTATAGCACGATCTCTTCTTTGGAACACTAGCTTTTAGTTAAAGTAATCTATGTCTAATTGCAACATGGTAAAGATTTTGTTTTAGGTTATTGCCCAGGTTGACAGCTAATTTTTCCTGTAAGGCCCTTCCTGTGAAATATCATAAGGATATTTATTTCCATTCGCTTTATATGGTTTCCAGATTTCACAAGGGATTAAGCTGACCCTTGCAAATTACCTAAACCCAGAGTGGTCCTCTAACAAAATCTCTGTGCTAATCCATTTTCCCACGTGACGTGGCTCTCGTTACTTATGTTTCCTGTGGTTTATTAGAGAACTTACCAAGGAATTTCAAACAACTACTCGGGCATAATTTATTTAGGGCTATTTCTAAATGGCTGACAGTAAGCATTATCTTTGTTTGTTTTTTCATCTTATGGTTCTAGCTGACATGAGAACTCATGCTGCAAGTTCTACTTCCTCTCCAAAAGCTGCAAATTATAAGTAAGAGCTTCCTGGAAATCGGGCTTACATTCCCACAAAACTTCGAGAACTGCTAGCATGTCATCCTTCTTCAATTACATTCCAATCCCAAAAACAAGCTACTGTGGATATTAGATGATGCCTAGTACAAGCCTCAATTAGAAATAATTTAGATTCAACATCCAACATACTTCCATGCTTCTCGCCATGTCGATATGAGTTTTATGCACACATCAAATCTCATGTATGTCTGTTTGATTTAGGGCAATCACAGGCATTTCAAAATTAAATTCCACTGTTGAAGATCTTATTGACTCTTCTGAAATCATGATATAAGAGTTTCCTTTTTATTTTCAAAAAGCCTGGACGGCATGAATTTTGTTTGAAGTGTTTTGAATTGCTAGAGATATTGCCTATTCTCTCCTACATCCGCTTAGTATGTAGGAATATTGATGGCAGAGTGAAGAAATATTAAAATTATCTGCATACCAGTAAATTGAGGTATGGAATTTGAAACATTACTGAAACAAAACTTGTCCCCAATGCCATTATACAACACAGAAACAGTTCAAACTTCAACTCTGATTTAGTGTTTAGGCAAAGCTCTGTCAATCATACTGAATTAACAAGATGCCTGAGGTCGAGGTTTAAAGATCGGCTGACTGTGAAACTATACTTTTTCTATACATAACCAATGACCCTTCATTTAATTCGGTTATAATATGTATCTCAAATGTGGAACTTACTAATATAGTTTCCAAAGGCGAATGATATTCAGAACATATATTCTATCTAAAGAATAGCCATATGAAATGATGAAAAACATGCGCTGTATATCAAGAAAAGCCAAACAAAATACAGAGAAATGCACATACAAAACAGTCATAATTTAAGAAATAGGATTTAAGAAACCGTTGATTTATTAATGAAGGAATGAGCACAAGTTACAGGCCGAACATATAGCTAAGAAAATGGAAATTGCGATTAAGCCAGAAAATCTAGGTCCTTATTGTAAATACCAATAATAGAATTTCAATTTTCTTGGGATTAACTTTTAAGTCTCCACCAATAAAAGAACTCAGTGGCTTTAGTATACTTCTGTAGACCAACACTTCTAAATAAGGCATTTTCAGATATATTGGTTTTTAATCAATCCTAAACAAGGAAGTGATACATTCTAACGGATGGATTTTCCAAAAAGATATGAACCAACAAAACAGGGTAGGTATACTTACCCTAACAAAATGGTAAATAATTTCTAGAAGATTGAAGAAGTCATGGATTACCAGTCGGTTTTGAATTTTGGTTCAGAAAATTTTCACTGAAGAATCTGAGACAAGATAAAGGGGTCTGTTTAGCGTAAAACCAATTTCTACTGTTGCCCGGAACTGATGACTTTATTTCTGCAGACAACTGAATTTGTTAACAAAACAGCAATGAAGGCTAGCATTATTTATCTCAGGGTGAATTGTCTCCCATACTTCTTCAAAAGTGCTTTATTCAAGGGTTTTCTTATATTTTTAATCTAGCTTCTTGTTTTGATTTCAAGGTTAGTATAAAGAATCTGGCCATTTAATGTTTATTTTTACCTTCTATCTACAATATTGCAACACAAAACTTCTTGATGCTTCTTGTATAGGATTTTCACTAAGCTGATCCTCACATGCTGTGTTTCTGTATTGTCTTTTTCCTTAATAATACCAGTCTTCTACATTTTTGTTGCAAAACTTATTTACAAATTAAACTTATTATTTGGTTTTTCTTAGAATTTTCAGAGTTTGTTGTTGCTTCATCACAAGGAGCTGTGAACCAAAATTAGGGCCAATTAGGGAGCTTTTATACATCATTTATTGCATTTTTGGGTATGTGATTGGCATTCATAATGAGTGCACCAACTTGGGAGGCCAGATGCAACACAATTTATTGCTGATGAAGCTTTGTCCAGCCTTTGCTCCAGCTTTACAGTCCTGCTACAGCTGTATCACTTCACCCCTAGCCGTAAAAGCAGCTCTACAGGTCTGTTGGGCTGTTTAAGTGACCATACAGGTCTCATTTTCATCATCATTGCATACATCTGCTAGCCATAAATCTATACAGTGTCTTATGGGACATCAATAAATTGTTCTAAGTCTGAAATTTTGTTTGCAGCTTGTCTATCAGGTTTCTAGCACTCTAAAAGCAACAAATGCACTTTCCAAGTGATATCACTATGGTTGAAATCATATCACTTATAAAGGGACCAAGTGATGCTCATTTACATGTTCCTTAATCTAATAAACTAGAAAACCAACAACCTTGTGCGTATTGACCTATAACTCTCCCTGGCAAAGCTAATTCAGCAATCTCAAACTACAAATTAGTTTTTTTTTTTGGAAAAATGTCTTTCTTTGTTGCTTGCCTAAAAGTCCTTGGCTTGAATTTCTTTGTTGCTTGCCTAAAACTTCTTGGCTTGAATTCTTCTTTAATCTCTTTTACATATAGTAACTGTTTCATTGCTAATCAAAACAAACATACCATTAAAAATATGAAGCAAAATTCATAGACAAAAAATCATAGATGAAAAACTTGCCAAAAACCCAGTGCTTTCAGTTTTACAAAAAGATTTTTTTTTTTCATTTTGTTTCAGACTATTAGTATCAGCACATTCCACATGAGGATGCCATTTTGTACCCAATTTTCTTTCAAATCAATGAAATACAACTAGACTCAACTTGTTTCTTGTATGTATTCATTTATTGACTCATTGGATTCATCTTATCTTTGAATTTTGCAAAATAAATGTGTTTTTAGTAGAGTTTAAGCAATTTTTAAAGCTGCTAAGTTTTTTCCCACAATAATCTCCTTCTACACAAAATTTATTTTTTTATACATATTTTATTTTGAAGCATAGTGGATCCCTCTTGCTTGCTTTATAACTATGTATGCAAGTCAACCTATAAAAAAATTGAATATTTGTGTTGTAACTAGTTAACACACTTACATACTCATTGGCATTTGCACACAAGAAATATGTACAAGTATATCATAATAGTGTTCTCATTGTTGACTATAATATTGTGTAAATATATTGTCTTTAGATAGATGAACTAAACCCAGAAGGAACCACCATTAGTAAGAGGCAAAAAAAAAAAAACATGTTCTAGATATTGCCATATTTAATGACAAAAGTTTCATCAATCTTTTATAGCTTCCAAAGATCTTAAAAATAATAAAAGTCTTTTGGAAAAACCCATGATAATTTTTTTTAGAACATGTGGACAACTTGTTAGAAAAATCTAATTATCACACAAAAATATAGTGAATCTTCAATTTAGATTAAATAAATTTAAAATAAAATATTAAAGACTATTAAAGTTTAAAGAATATATATTTGTATTGGCTATAGTAAAATTCATTGCCAACAATTTACCATTGAAAAATTTACCATTGTTGGTGGTGAAAAATTCACTATTGGTATTTAAAAGTATAATTATTTTAAAAAAACCTCAAATAAAAATATCTAAATGTATAACTTACAAGTTGAGTCTTCAAGTGCAACATCTATATCTACACAATCCAACAATTGAATTGTAGGCTTAGAAGGATCATTTGCAGGTACCTAAATTTCAACTGTACCTCCCTCTTCAAATATGTTGCCAATTTTGTCAAGCTCTTCTAAAGTTGATTCATCCACCCTCCAAATTTCTGACATGTAAGGAATCATTTAGTCTACTTAACCATCTACTGCAAATATCACAAGGAAAATATTATTAATTTTACATATAATGCATGATTTATATGTGTAGAATGACATAAAATAAAGGTAAAATGCATGAATTAATAGTATCAACCATCAAATACATAAAACTAAAACCCTAAAGACCTTAATCTAACAATGAAGCATAAATGAACATAGAAACATAAACAACAATAAAGAAATATTACCATATTCATACGCCATGGTTGAATCACCTTCATTTCCCCTCTCCATTTTTCTTTATATGCTTGCATAATAAAGTAGTATTACCATAATTCATATGCCATGGTTGAATCACCTTCATTTCTCTTCTCCTTTTTGCTTTATATGCTTGTTTGTCCTCAGATTTGTAGTATGAAAGAATAAGCCTAGTGATAGTGACAACAAAATATCAAAGATAATGGTTGTCTAGGGTTTGAAATGAGGAATATGTCTCTTTAATAGAAACCAAAATTTGAATGAAGGGCTAAGATTGAATGATTAAGATCAATGGATAAGATTGCTTTGAGAAGCAAGGAAATAGGGTTAGGGAAAAAATAGGGTTTAGTTAAGGATGGGCGCTAGAGATTAAAAGGTAATAAAATATTATCGAGGGTGAAATTATTTGAGATGAGAGATAAGATTTAGCACAAAAAAAGAGGTGGCTAGAGAAAATTAAATAATTTTATAATTTTGGAGGAAAAGTGAATAATTAAATAATTAAAATAATTATTTAATTATATAAGGAGAGGGAAAGTAATTAAAATAATTAGTGACAATTATTTAATAAGAAAGTGGAGGAAAATACAAATTAGTAAATAATAAAAAATGATTATTTACTAGTGGAGTGAAAATTGTTGAAATTAAATTGTGCAAGAAAAGGCTAATGAATAATTAAATAATTAAAATAGTTATTTAATTATAGTAGGAAAATAAAAATAAATAATTAAATAAATGAGAATTTATTGAATTATAGAGTGGAAGGATTAATTAGTGATGCAATTAAATAAATATTAATTAGTCAAGGAAGAATAAAAGGGGAAAGTGAATTAATTAATAGAAGAAATATGACTTTAGACCATAGTTAAATAAGTAAATTATTTAATTAGGTAGGGAAGAAGCGGATTTGATATGCAAAATGGTGTTTGTAGGCCTAGGATATTTTCTTAGTGTCTTTATTTCCGCCCTCTTTGATACAATGTGAAGTCACCTGAATTTTGTATCAAAGAAATTCAGCTCAGAATATGGGCCCTCTTGTGCCATGATGAAGATGAGATGGACCTA
>VDFB02026320.1:88672345-88692720 GCA_007258455.2 Sequoia sempervirens
TATTTGTTGCAAATTCATGGAAAATCTTTGGTTGCAATTTGGGTTTTGTTCTCGGGAAAGGATTTGGAGGCTACAGGCAACAAAGGTTTTCATCTCCAGACAATTTTCTGAAACAAAGGAAAACAAGTATTCTTCTTGTGAATTATTTTGTTGTTTTTGGAAGGGAATTTCTATGAAAATAAATTAGTTTAATTTAAATCCCTTTACTTCTCGCAAAGAAATTGTTCATTATATTTTTTCGTGTATTTGATGGTTTCAGAAAGCTTCTGTAGTATTCTCTCTGTAGGAAGTATTTAAAATTTTGTGAGGGAAATATTTGTTGAAAGAGAAAATGAAACTTCTGGGGTAATTTAGGATTTGAATGGAAATACTGTGCGTGTTTCTTTAAAAAAACCCTGAAGAAATTTATTATTTCCCCATTTTCCCCCACTGAAACTCTGTTGAAATTGTTTTATTTTTCCTGTATGAAACCCTGTGGAATTGTATATAAATATATATATATAACTATATATACATACATACATATATATATATACATATATATATACATATATATATATATACATATATATGTATATATATATATATGTATATATATATATATCTACATATATATATATCATCATATATATATTCATAAATTGGATTGTGAAAGAAACCTTTGTTTTTATTGAAATCGCCTTACTCGCGAAGTTGAGGGTTTCATATTCTTTTTTTGAAAAATGTTATTGAATATCGAAAAATCGTGTATCATACACACAAAATTTGTTAAGTTTATTTTAATTGTTTAAAATTTTTGAATGTATGGTAGAGAGGGCCGTGGGGCTACCCTCACAGCCACCTCCCCATACGGGGAAGGCTTCTGACTAGTAAACAACTATGGCTGTGAATAAATAGCAAAAAAAAAGATTCATAAATTTTGAACAACATTTGATCTGTAAATGATTTCGATTAGGGTTTTAGTATATATAATAATAATATATATATGTATATATTTATATATATAATATTATTATATTATATTATTTATATGTTATTTAAAATTTATTTTAAAATGTGCGTTATTTTGAATGAAGTAAGAAAATTATTTAGAGTATAATTTTATGTTAGGAAAAACATTAGGTAGATTTATAACAGAAAAGTTAAAATAGAAAATTTGGTGGATATTGATTAGTGAAGTTGTGAAAGTTAAAGTTAGTATTAAATCATGTTATTTTCTTTATCGAATGAGAAAAGAATTGTATTTAAGTTACTATAATTTCTTGCTAATTCTTTGAATGATTGGATTTAGTAAATCTGAATGGTAGATGTTTAATTTAATGATTTGCTTTAGTTGTGTTTCTAATTGGGCAAATTGGGAATGTTGTAGTTTTTCAAGTCTTCCAAACCAATTGTTAAAATGGGGATTGTGATTGTTAAAGTTAAATTCTTGAGTTAACTAAGGATGTGTACATGGTATATTTGCGTGGTGTTTAGACACCTGATTTTGTGAACATAGTTATTGTTGTTCGTTTTGAAAAGTGTAGAATTTCTTGTTGTATTTTTGTACACCTTGTAAACCTTAGTCAAAGAAAAATTAGATTTCCTTTTTATGTTTAGGGGAGTGGCTCTATGTAAGGGCCGACACACAAAGTGGTGTCAGGGTAACTTACAAAGAGTTAGTAAGTCAGTGATAACTAAATAACACAGTAGTTAGAATTAAAATCTTTAACAAGATGTTTATGCCTCACTTAATGACTCTTGAGCTAGTTTAGTCTTGAGTATAAGATGAGAAGGCCTAGAATGGATAATCGATGTCTTTTTTCTTCAAAAGACATTTGATTCCACAATGGTTTGCAATGGGGCTGGGTTTCGTAAGAGGTTACTAGGGTAACCCAAGTTGGGGGCTGGAACCTAGGAAGAAACACTAGGGTAACCTTTGCAGCATTGTGATGACACTCCACCTAAAATAACAATTAACCTTGTGTATGTAGTACATTCAATTGTCTTAAATCTGGAAGCAATATAACCATTAGTCAGTTATGTACTTGTGTCTAGGGTTAGTAGATTATGTCTAGGTAACCATATTACCTCCTCCTTGGGGAGGTGGACCCTCACAGATTACCACATGGTTAGGTGGAATGTGCACCTTCTCTGTTGTTGGGTCCTAGTATTGATTATGGCGTGGGAGGCTTCAGTTAGGCACTTGGATATAGTTGTATTTTCTTTATTGCATTATTTGAAAACTTGTATTGTAAAACAGCCCTCAATTGTTTATGAGGTGAACACTTGTAAAATGTAATTATTATTGAACTGCCTCATCAGATGGATGAGTATTGTAATATCTTATCAAATGCAATGTAAGAAACATGTTTGTACTTTATATTTTCTTGAATGGAATTCAATGTTATACAATGGTATGTGAAATGTTTATTTAATTGCCAGCAATGTGAAATACTAAAGTCGTCTATGGAAACTCAAGTAGTGTAACATCACGTAACTTAGTGAATGTATGCAACTAATTAAATTAATAATTATACTTTAAAAAAAAATTTATTTCACCTTTATACACAATTGCAACATTCCTTAGGTTATTATGACAGGGCATTACAACATAGGTTGGTTGTCTTGTATCAATATGTTTCATGATATTCTTTTTCCCTCATCTGCTTGAGTATCAATATGTTTCATGATATTATTTTGCACTCATCTAATTGAAGCTTCGTGTAATAGATTATTCTAATGTTCTTGTAAAAAGGATTGTTTTCAATTTTCAAAATTTTGGAATTTTTTCCATGGTTAATTTGTTTGGATGGAACTTGTTATATGTCTTGTATCAATATTTTTCATGATGTTGTTTTATACTCAACTATTTGAAATGAGTTTGAAGCTGCTTGTTACATATTATATTCTATTGTTCTTGTAACAAGCATTGTTTTCAATTTCTAGAATTTTGTAATTTTTGTTGTGGTTATTTTGTTTGGATGGAACATGTTATATGTCTTGTATCAATATGTTTCATTATAATTTTTTACCTCATCTATTTTAAGCTCCTTGTAACAAATTTTTCATTGTCATGGTTTAGCTCTTGTAAATTCTAAAATTTTGTACATTGCTAAAAACCGCAACCATGGTGTTCATCTATGTGTTTGGTATACTTGCAACTTTTACATAAATAGATACATATACACATATATATATATATTGAATTAGCCATTTCATATTTAAAAATGTACATATATGTAGATATATATATCCATGAATATAGACCAAGACCAATGTGGCTTGTTTGAAAATCCAACAGTAATTTATATATACACATGTATATTGAAGTACGATCTATGGTATATTTATTTGTATTTATGTAGACTTTGATTCAGAAAGAGTTAAAAATACCAAAGGACCACAATGCCTCTTTCGAAAATGCAACTTAATCGCTATATTTTCTCACACGTTTTGGAGTGTACTTTCCCATATTGCAACATTGAATATTGCATTTACTTCCTCTAGCACCATGGTCCAACAGTGCCAGGATGCATTAACCCTCATGGGAGCAACCACTTACTATTCTACTTCCATGTATTGGGGAAACCAACTCCACCATCACCAAACCATGTAATTAGCAAGCTCCATGTTTTTATAAACAACCCCTAGAAACCCCCCACTAGAAGTACATATGGATATATATATTTTGGTTATATGTGTTTTTTTAAATGTGTGCAAAAAAGGAAAATTCAATGCATATATGTACTTAGTCATTTTCATTCTTATTGTTGTATATTCTATTGTTTGCATTAAAAATGATGAAGGCAATAGGTATCAGCATATACAAATGTCTGCATATACGTATTTATACAAATATAGTAAAAAATTGCATGCATACAATAGTAAAATGGTTGCTAGATTATCAATATTTCTAACTTGTCTACCAATTGGCATTGGATGTTGCAATACATTAATATTTTATTTTCATTGTCAAATAGAGGTGCCAATTAGTTAACTATAATTGGAACATTTCCTCCCTCTAAAAGGTCCCAGAACTATGTTTGTGGAATCGGGCTTTGTGGATGGGTCTCTAGAGCCCCCCCAAATTGATTTGGTGATCCTCCCATAGGTCCCGTTATGGAGTTCATGTAAGGCCCCACCTTGCATGTGATTAGTAAAGCCCTAATATGTTTTATGTGATCCTAAATAGATGGTAAGATGTATTATGGATGACAAATAGTGTGATTATTTGATAATATTCTTGCTTATGCTACCATGAATGTAAGACCCCATTTCGTATTTCCCATTTTATTTCAATCAAACAAGTAGTTAGATGATAATTATGATGAAATGAATGATAAAAATCTTTTTAGGATTCATGGGCATTAACCTTGATTTAATTATGATAGATGCACATGTGAATTGTTGGATATAACTTGAAAGTGTTGGGTTATTTGGCATATTAAATTTTGGTAAATGGTTCATCATTAATGTTATAGGAGTTTAAAATGAATTACTAAGGTGGTAAACAAAATGATGGCATGACTATTTCATTGACTATATTCTTGTATTGGAGTAAGTGTGTATTTCCATTGATTATAATGAAAATTGAATCATTAGGTTCATTTGATGTATTAATGAGTAAATAGTTCATGAGTGAAAATTATGTGAATTGGATTAGCTAATAATATGAAGAGATATATGATCTAATCATGCTAACCTTGGTAATGTGCAGGAATCGAATATGCAAACAGGAGGATAGATAAATGTTGGAATCAAATCAAATACATCTTTGGGAAGTTCTAAGTGTAGCCCTATTTGACTTAGAAGGGTTTGAGGTTTTGTTATTGGTTGGGTGATTATGTTTGAGTAGAATTCAATTGTAGGACATGCATGAGCCAGTCGGGTTGGAGCCTTTGGTTAAGATAAAAATTCGCATGGATTTTTGTGTGGAGCCTTTAAAAGGAATATTGAATCAATTTCCTTGGTTTTTGAACAAGAATAGACCCCTAGGACCTATACCTATGGGTTTGGAACCTTTTGACACATGTGAACTTGTCCTTGGAGTGTGAAAAGACCCCTCAAAAGTCCACATTCATGAATGTTACGAATTCAAAAAGTGTTGGGGCTTGGGAAGAGTGACTTGTCGCTCTCAACCTCCCACTCCCCAAAAGTTCTTGGAATTGGCACAAGATTCACACATGTGTGAGCACTTAAAGAGTAGGTTTGAAGATCCCTATATATCTCAAGAAGATGAAAAGATTTGGGAATTGCCCACTCTCCTTGGAGAACTTGAGTAGAGATGGCAGAGAAAGAGAAGAGGGGAGGAGTCCATTTCTATGAAAAGATAGTGATCATGATGGCATGGCTTGGAGAGGAAAGATGGATGGAAGAGTTCAATCCCTTCACTTAAAAAAAGAAAGAAAGAAGAAGAGATAAGTTCTTCCTATTTTCATCTACTTGGTTTATTTGTTGTAATAAGATGGCATGTTGTATGGATCATGATTGAGAGTAGAGAGAGTAGAAAACCTAGATGCATGAAATTTGACACTATGTTAATCTTATTCCTTGGTAAAAAAAAATAAAAATGAGAAAAAAGAAAAAGAAAACCTAAAAACTCCATTCATCATCTCAGTTTAAAGGTTTTACCGCTCTTGGTATGTATTGTATCTACCAGGCCCGCCGACACCATTATGGTAGGTGGAGGAGAAATCCTCGTTAATTTGTGTGTTACTTATTGTTGCGAAATAATGTTGCAATATTGTAGAAAATGTATCTTATTCAAAAAAAAATTGAAGAAGGGAAGGAGATGCCTTAGTTGTTGGTGTGATTGTCCCAATTTTATGTTTAATTTGTAATGTTGAAGGTTTGGGTAATGAAAAATTGTATCTTGGGATCATAAAGGAGATATTCTATGAAGTTTACACTTAAAAAAAAAATAAAAAATCATGGAATAAAGAAATATTTTCTTTGGAAAGGAAGGATTTTCTACATTAGTCTTCTATGTTTCTTTTTGTGTATTGTAATAGAAGAAGTACTCTATGTGCATGCACAATAAGAAAAAAAAATCCATTTAAGTATTGTAATAAGGATAAAATTGAGTACAGCACCCATTTTGCTCTTTTGATCGATTAGTGTTCTCCTTTATGTTGTGTTCTCTGCTAGTACTTTTCCTTGGTGCTTGGTTACTACTTGATCGCTATCTGTAATGCGATGTGATGATGCATTTTAATGTGATGGTATTTGATTATGATGTTATCATTATGGCATGCTTTAGATTAGCATTGTGAATATTTGAATTAATATGGTAAAAATGTTGTTGACTTAAGTATTAATGTTAGATTCATCAGTTTTGTAACACTGTATTGGTGAAGGGGACGGGATTGCACCACTCGCTTGCGAGCGCTCTGTGAATTCCGCGATTTCCTCTTTACGATGTGTTTGATCATATTATATATATTACACGTTCGACATGCTCTTTGTTGCAGGTTGGCAGGTACATGACATCGACTCCACCTGGTTCACATGTTTGAGCGTGTCCATTGACCAACGGTAACTGATTGGGAGATAGTAGCTAGGTTTTCTGTGTCAAGTCGTCACCCTAGTCATAGCGTGTTGTTGGGTTAGTTGTTTTAATTTGGTCATTTTCACCTTGAGTGTTTATTTAATTTCAATTTTAAAGTTTATTAAATGTTAGGTGTAATTTAATTGATGATTAAATGTATTTAGTTGCAATGTTGAAATACTAATTATTTTATTGATTTGTTTGATTTAATTAATACAATAATTATTGGGTTATTAATTGATTTGATTAATTAATAAAATTAAATTGAGTTTAATGATTAATGAGATTAATGGTGATTTTAATTAAAATAGTTGTTTTGGCGTTATTATATATTAGTTTCAAATTGAAATTGAAAATGGAAGTTATATTGGATATTTAAGATTTGATTAAAATAAAAGTAAAAACCTTGGTTAAATAGTTAGAGTTAAATTAAAATAAATAAATAAATGTTAATGTGTTTTAATTCCACTTTTGAAAAATTGTTGAGAAAATCATTTATTTGCAACTTTGAAATGCTTTTGTTTTAATGAATTTGGAAAATGCATGAAGCTTGAATTAAAAAATTAGAAATTGGTTTTAGAATTAAAAATTAGAAATATTCCCCACATGTTTTTAAAATATATTTGGTGAGTGGGATTTTTAGGGTTTTTGACCAATTTGGGGAAAAACCCTATTTTTGGATAATAAAATCTCATCTTTTTTTCAATCTTTCAATTTGGGAAAAGTTTTCTGGGAGGTGGCTTGATTTGGAATTGTGAAGGAGATTGAAGGTTTGCTTGAGCTGGATTTGAAGAGGATTTGGAAACTCCATTGGAATCTTCAAGCTTTGGAAAAAAATCAGGTTACTCTTGTTCTTGTTTGCTCATTTTTGAAAATAGATTAAATCCTTGTTTGGTTGTTTGGAAATCTTTGTTGGTTGAGTGAAAATCTTTGAAATATTGTTTGGATTCAATTAAAACCCATGAAAATTTGTTTCAAAACTAGCAATAGATCTTGGAAGGATTCAAATGAAGAGTTTTAACTTCTTTGCCAATTTGGAGAAAACCCAAAAAAATTCATCATGTTATTGTGCTCATGTAATTTGTTGATAAATCCTCATGCTGGCTGGAATATCCATTGAAATAAATTTTGTTCTCTCTGTTAAATTTTTGTTCTGGTGTTTTTACCAGAATAAGGGTTTTGAATTTGATTTTTTTTCATTTTTAAACGAAATTGTGAAAATTAAATTTATTTTGTTGGTGTGGGGGCTGCCCATAGCCACCCCCCATCCATGGGGGCGCTGGCTGTGCAACGCTCCCCATGGCTAGGGAGGGGCTGCAAAGCAGCCACCAAAAAGGGTTGTTCCCCTGTGTGACGCTGCGTAGCAGCCACCACAGGGGGCGTCCCTGTTGGGGGTTGCGATGCTGCAAAGGTCTTTGGCCTTTTCTTTGTTTAATAAAAAAATTAAATTTATTAAAAAAATTAGTGTTTATTTAATTTTGTTTTATAATATATATTTATTATAATATATATATAATATATATTAATTTTAATTATGTATATATTATATATTTATTATAATATATATATATATATTATACTTAATTTTAAATTATATGTAGATAATTATATACATTTAAAGAATAATTTGTTATATGAAATTTTAAATGGGAGTTTAAATTTATATTTAAATAATTGATTTTTATGCAAATAAAATAATATTTTATTTGACATATTAAAATAATGTTAAATAGTAAATAGAAATTTTAAAATGATTATGTGATTTTTATAGTTGAAGGAAATTGATATTTTAATAAATAGACGTAAAGTTTTAAAGAATTGATTTTAAGCAATTATTTAAATGTATATTAAAGACATAATTTGTATATGTAAAATAATAAGAAACTAAATATGATTAATTGAAATATATAGATTATTAGATATATTTTAATTAATGGGGTTTTAAATTATTAGATATATTTATTTGTAAATAAGCATGTTAATATACTTTGATATTTAATTGTATTGATATTGCACTGGTACTTTACTTTAATAGACGCATTAAGTGATATCATAATCAAATGTATTAAGATGATTATCGTCGTGCTATTAGAGGCAAGAGTGGAGTTTAGAAAATCTAATGTTTTATTTGAAATATTGATTTTAGTTGATTGAATATCCTATGTTGCAATATGGATTAAGTGATTTAATTTAAATATTATTTATTAAAATATCTTGATTTTGAATATAATAGTGAAACTTAGAGATAACGAATGTTTTATTTAAATCAGATGACTTTATTTGTCAAATGTTTGATTTATTTATAATTTGGTTTTGATTATTACGGATAATCGTGACAATGAAATTAAATAGACAGATTTAAAATATAGATTATCTTAAGATGATTTTGTTACGAAATAGAAGCAAAAGTGGATTTTATATGCAGGAATTTATTTAGAACGATGAATTTTAATAGACGAATGATAAATTTAAAAGTGGATTTCGAATAATCAAATGCTTTTACTTTAAAAGTTGATTTTCATTAATATAAGTAATTGGGAAAACGAAATATAATTATTGGTTTTTAACTCCTTAAGTTGTCAATGTACTTTGATTTACTATTAAGTATATTTGTTTTGGAATATAATTGTATTCAAGTAGAGATAAGACTTAGTTGATTTATTTGATGCTAAGATGAAATAAAGACTGAATTATTTAATCTAAATGTTTATTTATTAAAATGTTTTAATTATAAAATATGATTGCGGAACTTAGAGATAATGATTGGTTTAAACTTTAATCACTAAGAGGCTTTGAATATGAATTTAATTGTGAACCTTAGAGTAAAATGATTGGTTTTGAAGTATTTCTATGTCGTGAAATGAAATTAGTGTATTTGATTGGTTATTTGCAAGAAATGGAAACTGTGATTGACTGGATTTAGGAAATCCGAACATTAGCTTATTTAACTGTCTGAAATGCTTGTAGTGTTATAATGTTCGTCCTCGATATTGTGGAGCTAGAGTAAATGTTTTGGAAGTCTTCCAAATAGAGGTTCATTTATTGGTATGGGTTGTTATTATGTTAGTCAACTCTTGATGTGGGTTTTTTTTTACACCCTGTTGTTCCACCCAGTTTTCACGAACGGGGATGGTGTGTGCCTCCTTGAGATTAGGAGAGGGTTTTGTAATTCATGCCTCCTTTGGAAGGAGTGGATTATGTGTTTTATTTTGAAAAGGAAAAAATAGGTTTTATAGGGACCTCAAAACCAAGCCGCAGGGCTTTAAAAACACCAAAAGATAAACAGAAAAAGTTCAAACAACCAGACAACTATCCCAAAAAGGAAATGACAGCACCAAGAGACAATAGGGCCCAAAAAAAGGACCGCCCATAAAAAACCAGCAACCAAAAACACCAAGTTACTCTAAGGTGTTCAATAACTCCTCAGCTTCCTTTTCAACATCCTTCATGTCCTGTAACCCCTACTTGAGAATTTGAGTGGTATGTGATAAAGTCGGGGTCTTCCTCTTAATGTTAGCCCTGGTACGAGTCGAAATCCCTTCACCAGCCGATCTGCTACCTCCCCTGTCCGCATCCAAATCCACGACTAGTGAACCCTTTTGGTTTTTTTCAAGCTTTTCCACCATCGTATTAATGATGATGGTGTTATGCCTAGCAATTTTATGATTGCTTGCAACAGTGGCCCTAATGTTTTGTCCAATCTTGGACATGCTGCACTCGATACTGGCCAATCTATCCTCCTTTAATTGTTGTCTTTTCCTCGGTAAAGGAGTTTCCTGTTCTTCATTATCTCTACAATTCCAACTAATCTTCTATTCCAGATCTGTGACCTTGTTGCTTAGATTAGCAACATAGCCTTTCAAATCATAAACTTCTTTCTGGGTCCATTTGAGAATGGTGAAAAGGCCATTCATGCTTTTTTCCGCTATACTAACCAAATCCTCAGGCTTAAGCTTATTCAGGGTTGAATTAATTTCATCCTGAATAGGGGACTCAATATGATCATTCCCAAATTTTTCAGAAGCAAGGGCACTAGGGGAAAATTACTTACTGACCATGGGCTTATCAGAGAGGATTTCCATAGAATTCCCAGAATACGAAACAAGTTTCATAACAGGGTTACCTTTAAAACCAGGGGACAAACCCGGAGTAGGGCAACCAGGAGATGGCTGGGGATTAAGATAGGGCGGTGAAGCAAAACCTGGACTAGGGCACTCATGCAAAGGTTGCAGTTTAGGACAAGACAGCGGGGCAGAATCCTTAAGGGTTTTCTGACAAGACAAGGACTGGGGAGCAGTGGTAACATGACCAACAAGAACACAAGTAGGGGGGCCCGAGGTTAGATCTCCCTACTACTTTCTATCTCCTCATCATCCAACTCTTCAATTTAAATAGTTTTAGGCAAAGCAGGTAAATTTTGAAAATGCTCAAAAATGAGCCTAACAAGACCAGGGTGTATAATAGCATTCCTCCTAGGGTTTCTTTCCACATCATCAAGGCAATTCTTCAAAGAATAAAATATGTAAAAAGGCAGAGATATACGAACCTTGTGATGGAAATGGTTCAAAATGGCAAAGTGGTAACCATAAACTCTGGTAAAGCGCCCGTCAACCATGATATATTCCATAATAACTCTTAAAACTTTACTCTAGATAGATTTGATGGACTCCACATCAAAGTAGCTATTAGCAACCTTAACCATCTTCACTTTCTCCTTATCTTTTTTGGGAAATTTAATGACCGCTTCATTAGAGAATCATCGGTCATGGTAGAATTTAACACCCTCAATTGAGAGACATGTTATCTCACCAATTAAGTCCTCACTCAGCTTAATATTCCTGCCAAAAAACACGATCTCACCATTTTTCTAGTTTTTAACAAAATAGTCCAGCATCCCTTCGTCCGTGCCATGGAGCTTTTCCAAATAAGGGATTAAACCTCCCTTTTCAATTCTTTCCCATGCTTTAGCATTCTTTTCGTGCTCCTAGAAATTGCTTGGCTCCACACATTTCCTTTCTCCACCCATATTCAGCTCACTATAAAACAACACTGAACAGTTGCCATGGGTCTTGCTTAGGTATTTTTTGTCGAACACCCAGAAAGCATGCCGTAGACTCTTCTCAAAAAAGAAAATGACGTCGGTCCCATCAAATCTAATGAAATTGATGTACCTGATCTTTATCCATTTCATCATGACTAAGATTGCCTTCTCTTCCATGCACTGAATCATAATAAATTAGCGCTTTCACTTTAGGATGGAGGTTGTCATTCTTCCTCCACATGTTTTCCCCACCCATCTTAACCCCCTCATTGGCGAAGAAATCCGCCACCTTATTGGCTTCTCTATAGGCGTGGGACACTTTCACTTTATCAAATTTACTTAATAATGTCTTCGTGTCTTCGATCCATTTTTTGATTGTCCACGAGAGGGATACGCCCAAGAATACAATTTATTATATTCAATGAATTGCCTGCCGTGGAATACGCCCAAGAATACAATTTATTATATTCAATGAATTGCCCGCCCTCCAACCAAAGATGTTTTGTGTTGATCTTGAGGGCTAGGCTAACCGCATGATAAGCTCCAACTGCTTCTGCAACATGATTAGTTTGAGTTCTAATGTCCATAGCAAAAGCCACAATAAAATCCCTCGAGTTGTCCCTTAAAACACACCCACTACCAGCTTTCCCAGGGTTACCTTTAGCCGCTCCATCAAAATTGGCTTTCAACTAGCCCAAAGGTGGCATAGACCAATTAGAATTCTCTCTCCCACAAACATCAGGTTTGAGGACATTTGACCCAACTAATTTTGAATTCCACTTTTTGGCCATAGCAATATCAAAAGGAGACCAGAAAGCTTTCTCAAACATTTTTCCAGGAATTAAATATAAGTTTTCCTTTATAGCCCTAACAATTTTAGCATACAAGTCCCCTTCCGACATCTCTTTATCCCTAAACACTTTGTTGTTCCTTTCCTTCCAAATATTCCAAGACACAAAAGGTAGTATAAAAGACCATAACTTTCTCACAAAAGGATTTTTTGAAGGAGCTTTCCATTGAATGAAGAAATCTTCGACAGAAGTAGGGAAAATCCACACCACATCAAGAAGCCCCATAAATTTATCCCAAATATTTGACACAAAAGGAAAATGAAGAAAAAGATGATTAACAGTCTCAACTTCATTCCTGCACATATAACATCTATTTGGTAATTGAATTCCTCTTTTACCAAGATTGTCCAAAGTGAGAATCTTATTCTGTAGCATTATCCAGTAGAAAATATTGATTTTCGGAGTCAGGTGATTAATCCAAGCCTTAGCCCAGAAGGGAGGAGGCTCCATCGGACTAACCAACATAGAAGTGGTAGAGGCAACTGAAAAAATACCAGACGGGTTGTCTAACCAGACAGCAAGATCCCCCACCTGGTGTTGAGCTAGTCTAAGGGCTCTGAAAGCTGACTGAACAAGGCCAAGATCTGGACTGCTAGTCTTCAAATCAACCCAATCTCCATTCCTCCAATAATCTTTAACCAAGACACCAAATTCCTTTTTACAATCATTCATCCATTTACTAAATTTCTCTATTATGATTAAAGGATCTTTAAAAAGCCACCCGTCTTCCCAAAACCTAACATGATTTCCATTTCCAATTAGCCATCCAATTCCCATTTCCAATAGCTTTCTTCCTCTGCCCATATCATTCCAACAAACAGATCCACGGGGTAAAGAAGAAGAGTTTATAATTTCATTTAAAGACTCATAGTTATTAAAATATTTAGCTTTTAAGGTATCACACCATTCTCCATTTAAAGTAAGAGTTCTCCAAAGCTGTTTAGCAAGAAGGGACATATTCAAAACTTTAATTTTCCTTAAACCCAGGCCCCCCCTTGATTTGGGTCTATAGACCAGATCCCATCCAACAAGTGGCATTCTCTTCTTGTCCTCCACTCCGAACCATAGAAACCTTTTCTGAATTTTTTCAATGGCCTCAGCATATTTACCAGGAATTTTAAATATACTGAGAGCATAAGTAGGAAGATTTTGTAGAGAAGCCTTAAGGAGCTGGATTTTTCCAGCTTGACTAAGAAGAGCTCCTTTCCACCCCGATAGCTTCTTATTGAATTTTTCAACCAAAGAAATCCAGAACGAGTCCGAAGGTTTAGAACAAAGAGGTAAGCCAAGATAGGTTGACGGAAGAGACTCAACACAACATCCAAGAATACGAGCAAGTTTGACTTGTCTATATTCTGGAGTATTGATGAAAAAAATTGAACTCTTAGCCTTGTTGACAACTTGCCCTGAAACAGATTCATAAAGATTCAATTTTTTTTTAAAAGTCTTAGCTTCAGTCATAGTAGATCTTCCCATAAGAATGGTGTCATCAACAAATTGCTGGTGGGAACAGGTAAGAAGAGAAGAAGAAGGTCTTAAGCCGACAAGGGATCTTTGATCAATAAGCTTTTTAATATTTCTCCCTAAACTCTCAGCCAAGATAGTAAACAGAATAGGAGAAATAGGGTCTCCCTGTCTGAGGCCTCTGGAGGTCTGAAAAAACCTTGATGGTGATCCATTCACAATGACAGCAGAAGTAACTGTCGAAACAAGCTGGTTCACCAACTGAATGACTCTGTTATTAAAACCAAACTTGTCCATAATTTTAAACAAGAAATCCCAATCAACCCGATCATAGGCTTTGGAAATGTCCAGTTTAAGAATAAACCCTTCAGTTTTCGAAACCATTAACGAATGTAAGTTCTCATGAACAGTAACAACAGAGTCCATAATGTACCTACCTGGCACAAAACCATTCTGCTGCGGAGCAATAATTTGGGGAAGCACAGAAAGCATTCTTGAAGTTAACACCTTCGAAATAATTTTGTAAATAGAATTACACAGGCTGATTGGCCGAAAAGCTTGAAACTCCGAAGCCCCAGGTTTTTTAGGAATAAGGACCACAAAAGTAGCATTCAATTCTTTTAACAGACATCTTGATCCAAAGAATTCCTTGACAGCGTTCACGACATCCAACTCAACAATTTCCCAAAACACTTGGAAGAAGAATAAAGGAAAACCATCAGGTCCAGGAGCTTTGTTGCCATCAAAAGAGAAGACAACTTTCCTTATTTCATCTTTGGAAGGAATAGCAGTGATTAAGGAATTTTCATTATGACCAATCACTTGAGGTATAGCATCAATCAAAGAATCTTGAGCTTCAATAACAATCTCTCCATTATAGGAAAGAAGGTAGCTAAAGAAAAGGACAGCTTGTTCCCTGATATCATCTTCCTCCTCAAATCTAGTCCCATTAGAAACAATATGAGTGATTCTGTTAGCAGCCCTATGTTTCGAGGCAGACAGATGAAAGAATCTAGAATTCCTATCTCCCTCAGTCAACCAAGACACCCTAGATCTTTGTCACCAAAACACTTCCTCTTTAGCAATGATGTCATGCAATTGAATGAGGAGTTCATTTTCCTTTTCTCTAAAATTGTCAATGTATCCCCATTTCTGGATTTTAACTTGAATCTCCTGAATTTTGCCCTGAATTTCTATTTTAGAGCTAAAAATATTCCCAAAGGCATCCTTTTTCCACCTTTGCACATTTTTTTTCACTTCCTTTAATTTTTTTGCAATCTTGAACATTGTTGTGCCAGAAATATCTATATTCCACCATCTGCGAATTTCCTAAAAAATTAGAGGATGAGAAAGCCAGAATTTTTCAAATCTAAAAGGGAAGTTCTTTTTCACCTTAGTAGGGTCCGCTAAAAGACAAATGGGAAAATGATCAGATCCTACCCTTGACAAGGCTCTCAAAGCACAAAAATAGTCTATAAACCATTGGCCAGAAATAAGGGCCCTATCAAGCCTCACCTTGATCAAATCAGGCCCTAATCTCCTATTAGTCCAGGTATAAGAAGCCCCTTGTAGGTCTAAGTCAATCAAGGAATTAATGTTTATGAAGTCAGATAGACCAGATTTACTTTCCTAGTTGATTTGAGAACCCCCAAATTTCTCAACGTTCAGGAGGGAAGTGTTGAAATCACCCATGACCAGCCAGTGTTCATTGACAAAACATCTTCGAAAACTAGATAACTCTAGCCAAAAGGAATTTCTAGCTTTCATACAATTCAGAGCATATATATTGGATTGAATCTAGCAAAAATTATCTCTTATGTGGGTGAATCTAGTGGCCACAACATTATCATTCTCCATTAAGGGCTCACCTTTAAGAAACATCTTATTCCAAAAAGTAACTATTCCCCCTGAAGCACCCGCAAAACTATTTCCATGAACCCCATAATTCTGAATTTTTTTAAGATTTTCTACTTTATCTTTAGGCATTTTAGTTTCTTGAATAAGAAGAATATTGGGTTTGTGGTCCCTAACAAAATTTTGCAAAACATCCTTTTTATGATGGCTATTCAACCCTCTTATATTCCAAGACATAATTTTCATTTCTTACCTTGGGATTGAAGTATATTTGGGATGGTCATTTGGATACCATTCGCAATATCCTGAAGGCTACCTTGCTCCCTTTGCCATTTTTTAGATTTTCTTCCCAGGAAAGGCTTGGAAATCCAACAATCGGCCTTGGCTCTAGTTCTAGTGACCATTCCGCTTGAAGTTTCCTTCAACTTCTTTTTTTCTTTTTTGGACTTTGAGTATGAGATAATCTCCTCCCACTTGGTTTCATCTTGGCTTTCCAACTCTCTGCCTAAATCCCCATCCTTCATAGATAACAACCCTTGGTCCCAAGGGAGGGTATCCATTAAACCATTCTTGGTTTCTGAAGTATTGAGATTAGGTGTTTTCATATTCATGCTTTGGGTCTCATAAGTATCCTTCACAACTTCCAAATTAGCAATCTTCTGAACCGAAACCCCCTTAGAGCAAGGGTTATCATAAGGAGAATGAAAAAGGGCAGGAATTCCAATCTCCAGGGACAAACCCATAATGGGTATTTCCTCCAGCCCAGGAACATTCAAACATCCAGTGGAAAGCAAAGGTGAGGACGGACCAAAACCCATATCTTCATTTCTAGTTATAGCCTTCTGAGGAGAATCTCGGGATCCCTCCTCAAAAGGAAAGCCTTCCTTTCTTTCCTCAAGAGGAGAGAACAAATATTTAGGATCCTTAGGAACCCCAAAATAGGTACCTTCTGACTCAGGGCAAGCATCCTTGTTCAAGCATTTATGGGTCTCCTTCAGATCTTGTGGAAAGGTGTATCTTTTAGGATTCTCCTTTGCATTTGGAATAGGCACATTCTTCACCTCCTCTAATTTTTTTTCCAAACATTCTTAGGGTTGGCTACCTTCTCCTTTTCACTTTTATTATTTTGCAGGCATTTCTTTGCCCAATACCCAGATTTTCAGCATTTGAAACAAACAAAGGGTGTTGTTTCGAATTCAATAGCTTGCTTCCACACCCCTAACTTATATTGGACATCAATCGAAGAGGGAAGATCAGCATTTTGAGAAACCCCAACACAGATTCTAGCAAAGACCAAATGCTTTCTTGCCGCGGTCATTGAGTCAATGGACATAAGTTCTCCAAAAGAGCTAGCAATCCCATTGAAGATATCCGTATTCCAGTACTCCAAGGGGAGACCAGGCAATTTGGCCCAAACTGGCACCATTTCAAAGATTGAATCAGATAGATCTACCCTAGAAGACCATTTCTTTAGGGCCAAGGAAGACTTTCTGATAATCTAGGGACCACCACTACGAACAGCCATAGAATCCTCTTTACAGGTGAACTGAAAAGCAAAAAATCCTCTTGGGAGCGCCGCTACCATAACCAGAGCACTGGTTTTCCATTTCTTCTTAACAAACTCCCTTACCACTTCAATATTAGGTCTAGGACCCAAAAACTTTCCAACCAAAACATTCTCCATCCTGGCAATATTATGGTCTATGATTTCATCTGGCACAGAGGTAGAAAAATTTCCAGACCCCGGATCAGAAAGGATACGCACAGGGGGAAAAGAAGATTTTTCATTTGGCTTAAAGCCAAACAACAAAGTCCATGACTTACCTTTTTCACCCCCCTTGTCCGACATATCCACAACAGCTTTGGGAACTGAAGTCCCATCCTTTCCACCTGGATCCACCAGGAATTTTTTGTGGATGTCCTTATCATTAGAACCCGATTTACCTTTTTCTAAGCTCGAAGAGTTCTTCGCATTCTCTTGAGATTCCCTCGAACCCCACCCTCTACACTGTTCGAAGATTCAAAACTTGACTTTTCCCGCTTGCTCGCACCGGTTCCCGCTCCCATCCTTCCTTCAAGACCAAGTTAAGGTGGTCAGACATATGAGTTTTTATATTTTTTTAAAGTTGTAATAAAAAATTCATAATTAATT
Organism: Sequoia sempervirens; assembly: GCA_007258455.2. NCBI lineage: Eukaryota > Viridiplantae > Streptophyta > Pinopsida > Cupressales > Cupressaceae > Sequoia > Sequoia sempervirens. Next base: position 88,690,237 of record VDFB02026320.1, read on the forward strand.
ATTTTACTTGGAAAAAAATTACAAAAAAATATGCATCACATCCGTACATGAGTCATATAGTAATATCTAAAATCTTATAAAAAAATATTATCATTTTATTATGGTTAAGTTGGTTAGACAAACACCTACTTCTTATTTTTTCCCTAAAATTTAAATACTATTGTATTGAAATTTCAAATTTTCACCAAACAGATTTAAAAAAAAATAAAACTAGTAGATTAGAAACTACATTCAATTTTCCACAGATTTTGTTCTTACATATTTTTGAAATAATATAGATAACTTATTCAAATTTTTATGTCAAGTTGTCTAACTCTGATTTTTCTAAATTTTCATTGCCACTTAAGGGCCTATTTTTTCCATGATGATCATGCACACACCCTCCTACATAATCCTCACATACCATAAGTAAGAGATCATACATATTGTTGCATTTACATACATACATTTCCATAATTCATATTGCATCACATCACAATCATAATGAATCTATAACATCATAAAGAACACAATAAAGGTAAATTAAGTGTATCCATCCATACATCATAACATAGAAAATCACATATTTAAGCATAAGCCATATAATATAAATCCATAATGTATCATGACATATAAATCATCTCATAATCATATAATTGCATAACATCATAAGCATCACAATCGATCACATAGACATGCATATATCATGGGAACATAAATCATGTAATTCACAACCAAAATCATGCATCGCATATATATATATAGAAAAATGGTGTCATAGTAAAATATCGCGATGTATCTCAAAATGGAGCTCATAGGCTCAAAATTAAAAATATCACTATCCAATACATGTATAAAATAAGGCTATCATAAGTTGTCCATATCTCCTAAAGTAGATGGTCCTAAAGAAGAAGGTCTCCTACTATGGCTATGATCTTGAAACCCTCTGTCCTTATCTCGATGGTCGACCATATGGAGAGGGCCTAGGCTGAGAGTATCCTCCACCACTCTAAGTTTGGTGAGAGTGTGACTTGCTATGGCTTTGAGTTTGTGTGTAGCTCGGTGCCCTTTATGATGATGGCACATAACACTCATAAATCATTGTAGTATCGATCATCCTCTCCTACCTAGAAGAACTAATGGCCTAGCTCGGCCATAGGTCTATTGATAGTCAAAATAAAATCTAGATATTGTTGGTTGGCCCTTTGTCTCCTAATGATGGCCATGTCTCTCTTAATGGTGAGCCTATCCACCTCAACCTGCAATCCCTAGATCCATACATCCATAGCCTAGAATCGTGCCTACAAATATGTGATATGTTGATCCACAAACATGTCTCCCTCTACCTCCTCCATACCCTCCAAAATATGCACATCTTGATAGCCCTCACTCAGATCCTCTCCCATCACAAGCCCCTCTTGAACTACTCTCTCATCCTCCCCCATCTGCTTGACCTCCTGCATGGCCACCTCCTGCTCTCCCTCTGGTTTGGGTCCCCCCTACTTTTCCTTGACCCACAAACCCTCTTACTTGGCCTCCTCCATGATAGGTGAGAGCTTTCTAACTACTCTTTATCCTCTATCCATCCTCCTCATGACTCTTCTTCCCTTGTCTCCCCTACCACGATCTCCACCATCATCACCCTTGCCTCCTCTACCTCAATCTCCTCCCCTCCCCTATCCTCTATCCTTGAATCTGTCACATAAACCTCTACCCCTCCAGTCCACTGGGGAAAACTGATCTAGATCAATCAATGGATCAGGCTTGTGCATGACCCACCATGCATTGTACTCAACCATCACCCCATTAAATAGGCTACAAAGTGTCAATATCTTGCTTTGTTGTCACTACATCGATCAGGGTATGTGCAGGATTATGATGGGCAAAAAGTGGCGATATGATGGGTATTTGTAGGGTATGTGGTTGATGATTTTTTTTACTCAAAATTGATGAAATAATTTTTTTTTTTAAAGGAGATTATCAGCTTTCCACCAATATAAATTATGTTTTACTTTGAATTTAATAAATAATTATTATTCATTTTCTATTTGAATTACGACTAAAATCTCGATTGATACGTTGATTGAAAAACATATATAGCTTTCAAATGGTATCACATTTTTGGAATCCAAAAAATGCATCACATTCTATGTTTTGCATACTATAAGATTTAAAAAAGGGTATGTTTAGGATCATCATAGAAAAAATAGGCCCTTAAGAGGCAAAAAATTCAAAAAAATCAGAGTTAGGCAACTTGATGTAAAAATTTGAATAAGTTATCTATATTATTTCAAAAATATGTAAGAATAGAATCTGTAGAAAATTAAATATAGTTTCTAAACTACTAGGTTTATTTTAAAAATCAATTAATCTATTTAGTAAAAATTTGAAATTTCAATGCAGTAGTACTTAAATTTCAGGGAAAAAATAAGTAGGTGCCTGTTTTACCACCCTAACTACAATAAAATGATAAATTTTTTTATAATATTTTAGATATAAGTAGAG
>VDFB02026320.1:88692820-88704275 GCA_007258455.2 Sequoia sempervirens
ATTTACTTGGAATTTTTTTTTTTTTAAAAATATGCATCACATATAGACATGAGTCCTCCACTTATGTCTAAAATATTATAAAAAAACTATAATCATTTTATTGTGGTTAGGGTGGTTAGACATACGCCTACTTATTTTTTCCCTGAAATTTAAGTACTACTGCATTGAAATTTGAAATTTTCACCAAATAGATTTAAAAATAAATAAAAATAAACCTAGTAGTTTCAAAACTACATTCAATTTGCTACAAATTCTATTGTTACATATTTTTGAAATAATATAGATAACTTATTCAAATTTTTATGTCAAGTTTCCTAACTCTGATTTTTTTAAATTTTTTACCACTTAAGGGCTTGTTTTTTCCATAATGATCCTACACATACCCATCATTTGTCCCTACTAAGTGATCTTTCGCAAGGACCTAATAAACTCAATTGTACCAATGTGAAGCCCTTGTCACTCCCTAAATTTTTTTAGCACCCACTCTAGAAGGTACCACTTCATAATGTGTAATGATTGCATGATCCTCCCAATTAGATAACATGCCTACTAACAATAGGGAAAATGATATTTTTCATCCTTCCATGGCTAACAATCCTAATACGGTCCAAAAAAATTAAGTAAGAAAATCAATGGTGTGATGCCAATACCCTACATCACCAACCTCGGTCTGTGTGACTAGTCCTCCATACAAGAACACATATGGCATCCTTGATCCTAGCTATCTCCCAAAAGGAGGTCAAAACATAACGATGTGCTCCCAAGCCTAGATCATAAACAATAGTCTCGCAATTGATGGATTTTGCCCCTCTATAGGAAACATTATGCAACTAAAAGTATAACATGGCTAGAAGGCATGGACCCCACACATACAACATCCCATGAGTCATCATGCCAATCAACATATCTCCCCATCCAATAGGTAATCTATGTCCTCATCGATCAGGAATGACGATCCCCCCATAATAATGCATAGAACCACGACGAGTCTCTCATATCTATGAGATAGCACATCCCATTAGATCTCATACTCCTCTATTTCAAGCTTCACAATTTACTCATAATCAAACGACCTATGGATGGCACCAAACCCATGCTTGGGATCATACAAAAACTACTCCCCATGAATTAGAACTTCTATAATCCACCATACATCCTCCAATTCCAATGTGGGGCCTCTTTTTTCAATAGGTGGAAGGATTTGGCCTTTGAGTGCCACCTCTCAGCTAGCACAATTAGTGATCCCCTGTTATCTCTAATCATGGGCATGAAAGTAGCATAGTATAAGCTAATCGTATGCAATTGATCTCTCTCATCATCAAGTAGTTGATCTCATAGTTTGAAAGTAGACGACCAACTCTCCCTAGCAAAAATGGGGTTGTTTCTCACCTATGATCACAAAAAAGCACATTGCATCAATTGAAAGCTCTAGCCAACCCTATTTGACCTCGATCGTAGAATAATTTTTTTCCAAAACTAGGGCAAAAACCTAATCAAGAAAATATGTTGCACTGTTTAACAAATGTGACTCACTAGTCAATTGCATCAAATGGCATACCAAATGCAAATCACTAGGAAATTGTGCCATGCATTTACATATGTGACTTACAAATTCAGTTACATTGTACGATCTAATACATGCATCAAACAAATCACTTGCAGTATTAAAACTAGCAATTATGTCACATCAATGCACATGCATCGCATAATCCCTCATGTGTGACTCACAATGTCACTTGCATCATTCCAAACCACATTTTTGTTACATGAATCACATGTGTTACACTTAACAGTTACATCACAATACATTTGAAAAACCCTAACTAGCAAATACATTACATTGAGTATATGTGGTGAACTTTCCCATTTGCATTGAATGTGATAACAAATGCAAAACACAACGTGCATTGCATCTGCTTTCCTTCATTGCATTGCATCCTTGGAGCCCTCTAGCTGTCTGTAGGTACAAACTATGAATTTGTGATGTGAGGAGTGTGGTACAAGTGATATCTTAACAACATCTCTGTAGCAAAGTTACTCTTAGAACTCACTATTCACTATAGTAAAAATACACAAATGACCAATTTTACACCCAAAATCCTATTTATACCCCCATAGGGTAAGGTTTCTACTAGACCCATCCAATGTTGAGTCCAAAACCCTAATGTGAATATCCTAAAGGTCTTGAAACTAAAGTCTTTTTATTGTAAATGTCTTTTGTTTATCAAAATAACTTTTCCAATTTTTTTGAAAGTTTTTCAAAATTTGCAAAATTTTCTAAGGGTGCATAGGCCTATCTCATCTTCATCATGGCACAAGAGGGCCCATATTTTGAGCTGAATTTCTTTGATACAACATTTAGGTGACTTCACATTGTATCAAAGAGGGGAAACATAAAGAAACTAAAAAAATATCCTAGGCCTACAAACACCATTTTCCATATCAAATCCCCTTCTTTTCTACCTAATTAAATAATTTACTTATTTAATTATGGTCTAAAGTCATATTTCTTCTATTAATTAAATAATTTTAATTATTTAATTAATTCACTTTCCCCTTTATTCTTCCTTGACTAATTAATATTTATTTAATTGCATCACTAATTACTCCTTCCACTGTATAATTAAATAAATTCTCATTTATTTAATTATTTATTTTTATTTTCCTACTATAATTAAATAACTATTTTAATTATTTAATTATTCATTAGCCTTTTCTTGCACAATTTAATTTCCATAATTTTCACTCCACTATAAATAATTATTTTTTATTATTTACTAATTTGTCCTTTCCTCCACTTTCTAATTAAATAATTGTCTCTAATTATTTTAATTACTTTCCCTCTCCTTATATAATTATTTAATTTTCTCTAGCCACCTCTTTTTTTGTGCTAAATCTTATCTCTCATCTCAAATAATCTCACTGTCAATAATATTTTATTACCTTTTAATCTCCATCGCCCATCCTTAACTAAACCCTATTTTTTCCCTAACCCTATTTCCTTGCTTCTCAAAGCAATCTTATCCATTGATCTTCATCATTCAATCTTAGCCCTTCATTCAAATTTTGGTTTCTATTAAAGAGACCTATTCCTTTCATTTCAAACCCTAGACAACCATTATCTTTGATATTTTGTTGTCACTATCACTAGGCTTATTCTTTCATACTACAAATCTGAGGACAAATAAGCATATAAAGAAAAATGGAGAAGAGAAATGAAGGTGATTCAACCATGGCATATGAATTATGGTAATACTACTTTATTATGCAAGTATATAAAGCAAAATGGAGATGGGAAATGAAGGTGATTCAACCATGGCGTATGAATATGATAATATTTCTTTATTGTTGTTTATGTTTCTATGTTCATTTATGCTTCATTGTTAGATTAAGGTCTTTAGGGTTTTAGTTTTATGTATTTGATGGTTGATACTACTAATTCATGCATTTTACCTTGATTTTATGTGATTCTACACATATAAATCATGCATTATATGTAAAATTAATAATATTTTCCTTGTGATATTTGCAGTAGATGATTAATCAGACTAAATGATTCCTTCCATGTCAGAACTTTGGAGGGTGGATGAATCAACTTTAGAAGAGCTTGAAAAAATTGGCAACGTATTTGAAGACTCAACTTGTAAGCCTACAATTCAATTATTGGATTGTGAAGATATAGATGTTGCACTTGAAGACTCAACTTGTAAGTTATGCATTTAGATATTTTTATTTGAGGTTTTTTAAAAATAATTATACTTTTAAATAGCGGTCATAAAGAAAATGCTAGATCAATATATGAATGCACATACATTAAATTATATTTAAGAAAAAGCCTGAATGGCAAAAGGAAAATTCACTTCCAGCAATTTTTTCACCTCCACCAACATGACTTTTTCACCTCCAACAATGGTAAATTGTTTGCGTGAATTTTCCGATAGCCAATACAAATATATATTCTTTAAACTTTGATAGTCTTTAATATTTTATTTTAAATTTATTTAATCTAAATTGAAGATTCACTATATTTTTGTGTGATAATTAGAATTTTCTAACAAGTTGTCCACATGTTCTAAAAAAAATTATCATGGGTTTTTCCAAAAGACTTTTATTATTTTTAAGATCTTTGGAAGCTATAAAAAATTGATGAAACTTTTGTCATTAAATATTGCAATAGTTATCTAGAACATGTTTTGTTGCCTCTTACTAATGGTGGTTCCTTTCGGGTTTAGTTCATCTATATAAAGATAATATTTACACAATATTATAGTCAACAACGAGAACACTATTATGATATACTCATACATATTTCTTGTGTGCAAATGTCAATGAGTATCTAAGTGTGTTAACTAGTTAGAACACAAATATTCAATTTTTTTATAGATTGACTTGCATACATAGTTATAAAGCAAGCAAGAGGGATCCACCATGCTTCAAAATAAAATATGTATAAAAAAATTAAATTTTGTGTAGCAAGGAGATTATTGTGGCAAAAAATTTAGCAGCTTTAAAAATTGTTTAAATTCTACTAAAAACAAATTTATTCTGCAAAATTCAAAGATAAGATGAATTCAACGAGTCAATAAATGAATACATACAAGAAACAAGTTGAGTATTGTTGTATGTGATTGATTTGAAAGAAAATTGGGTACAAAATGGCATCCTCATGTTGAAAGCGCTGATACTGACAGTCTGAAACAAAATAAAAATAGCAAATTGTTTTTGTAAAACTAAAAGCGCTGGGTTTTTAGCGAGTTTTTTATCTATCATTTTTTGTCTATGATATTTACTTCATATTTTTAATGGTATGTTTTTTTTTATTAGCAATGAAACAGTTACTATATGTAAAGGACATTAAAGAGGAATTCAAGCCAAGAGCTTTTAGACAAGCAACAAAGAAAGATGTTTTTCCAAGAAAACAAACTAATTTGTAGTTTGGGATTGCTGAATGTAGCTTTGCCAGGGAGAGTTATGGGTCAATACGCACAAGGTTGTTGGTTTTCTAGTTTATTAGATTAAGGAACATGTAAATGAGAATCACTTGATCCCTTTATATGTGATATGATTTCAACCATAGTGATATCACTTGGAAAGTGCATTTGTTGCTTTTAGAGTGCTAGAAACCTGATAGACAAGCTGCAAACAAAATTTCAGACTTAGAACAATTTATTGATGTCACATAAGACACTATATAGATTTATGGCTAGCAGATGTATGCAATGATGATGAAAATGAGACCTGTATGGTCACTAAAACACGCCAAAAAGACCTGTAGAGCTGCTATTACATACCAAAAAATGCAATAAATGATGTATAAAAGCTCCCTAATTGGCTCTAATTTTGGTTCACAGCTCCTTGAGATGAAGCAACAACAAACTCTGAAAATTCTAAGAAAAACCAAATAATAAGTTTAATTTGTAAATAAGTTTTGCAACATCAACAAACTCTGAAAATTCTAAGAAAAACCAAATAATAAGTTTAATTTGTAAATAAGTTTTGCAACAAAAATGTAGGAGACTGGTATTATTAAGGACAAAGACAATACAGAAACACAGCATGTGAGGATCAGCTTAGTGAAAATCCTGTACAAGAAGCATCAAAATTTTTTGTGTTGCAATATTGTAGATAGAAGGTAAAAATAAACATTAAATGGCCAGATTCTTTATACTAACCTTGAAATCAACAAGAAGCTAGATTAAAAATATAAGAAAACCCTTGAATAAAGCACTTTTGAAGAAGTATGGGAGACACTTCACCCTGAGATAAATAATGCTAGCCTTTATTGCTGTTTTGTTAACAAATTGAGTTGTCTGCGGAAATAAAGTCATCAGTTCTGGGCAACAGTAGAAATTGGTTTTACGCTAAACAGACCCCTTTATCTTGTCTCAAATTCTTCAGTGAAAATTTTCTAAACCAACATTCAAAACCGACTGGTAATCCATGACTTCTTCAATCTTCTAGAAATTATTTACCATTTTGTTAGGGTAAATATACCTACCCTGTTTTGTTGGTTCATATCTTTTTGGAAAATTCATCCGTTAGAATGTATCACTTCCTTGTTTAGGATTGATTAAAAAACAATATATCTGAAAATGCCTTATTTAGAAGTGTTAGTCGACAGAAATATACTAAAGCCACTAAGTTTTTTATTGGTGGAGAATTAAAAGTTAATCCCAAGAAAATTGAAATTCTATTCTTGGCATTTACAATAAGGACCTAGATTTTCTGGCTTAATCGCAATTTCCATTTTCTTAGCTATATGTTCGGCCTGTAACTTGTGCTCATTCCTTCATTAATAAATCAACGGTTTCTTAAATCCTATTTCTTAAATTATGACTGTTTTGTATGTGCATTCCTCTGTATTTTGTTTGGCTTTTCTTGATATACAGCGCATGTATTTAATCATTTCATATGGCTATTCTTTAGATAGAATATATGTTCTGAATATCATTCGCCTTTGGAAGCTATATTAGTAAGTTCCACATTTGAGATACATATTATAACCGCATTAAATGAAGGGTCTTTGGTTATGTATAGAAAAAGTATAGTTTCACAGTCAGCCGATCTTTAAACCTCGACCCCAGGCATTTTGTCAATTCACTATGATTGACAGAGCTTTGCCTAAACACTAAATCACAGTTGAGGTTTGCTTCAGTAATGTTTCAAATTCCATACCTCAATTTACTGGTATGCAGATAATTTTAATATTTCTTCACTCTGCCATCAATATTCCTACATACTAAGAGGATGTAGCAAAGAATAGGCAATATCTCTAGCAATTCAAAACACTTCAAACAAAATTCATGCCGTCCAGGCTTTTTGAAAAAAAAAGGAAACTATTATATCATGATTTCAGAAGAGTCAATAAGATCTTCAACAGTGGAATTTAATTTTGAAATGCCTGTGATTGCCCTAAATCAAACAGACATACATGAGAATTGATGTGTGCATAAAACTCATATGCACATGGCGAGAAGCCTGGAGGTATGTTGGATGTTGAATCTAAATTATTTCTAATTGAAGCTTGTACTAGGCATCATCTAATATCCACAGTAGCTTGTTTTTGGGATTGGAATGTAATTGAAGAAGGATGACATGCTAGCAGTTCTCGAGGTTTTTTGGGAATGTAAGCCCGATTTCCAGGAAGCTCTTACTTATAATTTGCAGCTTTTGGAGAGGAAGTAGAACTTGCAGCATGAGTTCTCATGTCAGCTAGAACCATAAGATGAAAAAATAAACAAAGATAATGCTTACTGTCAGCGATTTAGAAATAGTCCTAAATAAATTATGCTCGAGTAGTTGTTTGAAATTCCTTGGTAAGTTCTCTAATAAACGACGTTGTTTGAAATTCCTTGGTAAGTTCTCTAATAAACCACAGGAAACATAAGTAACGAGAGCCACGTCATAAATGCTAAAACTCATTGGGCCTCATGCCATACCAATGGGGAGTGGGAACGGTCCAGCCTATGGGAAATGTTTGCTACCTCTTGTAAAATTGGAGCGAGAGGCTCCAAATCTTGGATATATCGTCCAACAGTACCCAATGGATCAGTGTCATCGGGTTTGCTAATCTTGATGACTATCCCTTCTGAATCACTAGATTCTTGCTCTAGAATAGCCATGGGCGATGCTTGGGTGACTATAGCCAGTTGTGGTGCTAAGGAAGGCTCCCCTTGTATGGGCTTTGACTCTATAGTAGGTGTAATTTTCTGTGTGGTGGGGCATAGCTGTGTACTCTGGCCAATAGTCTGAATCATCTCAGACTGCTCTGTACCCATGTCAATATCTTCAAGTGAGCTTGTACTCTGAAAAAGCTCTGAAAGAGCAAGATTTTTTAGAAAAGATCTCCAAAAAACTTTTGGAAAAAAGATTGTTTTCAAAAAAAACCTTCAAAAACTTTTGAAAATCAGCAAAATGTTTATAGAATTTTTTTCAAAAACTCTTGAAATCTTGAAAAATATTCTTCATGATTTCCTACATCAGATCACAAACTCAACCCATGAAAATCTGCATGAATAGATCTGAGAAAATCTTCTTCAAAAGTCCACAATTTCATACAAAAGAAACCCTCAAATCTGCTTCAAGAAAACCTTCAAATTTCTTCAAAAAAATTGCTGCAACAAACCCTTCAAAAAATGGCTTAAAAAACAAATAATTCAATTTCCAAAAATACTTCACAAAATTCCTTGCTTTTTATCTTTAAAAAAATTGACTAAAAAACTATAGAACAGATTTTTATTAAAAAATTTGTCAAAAAAAACTTTCGAAATGCCTTCTAAATGAAATACTATAATAACTTGAATAAACAATTGTAGATTTACAAAATTTTGCAATCCTCTACTATTTGAATTGAATTTAGGGGCTGCTCCATGTGCAATGTTGATTCAATATAATTGTAAACAAATGAAATGAAATATTTTAATGACATCTACAAGACCAAAAAAGCCTATGAGATTCAAGAACAGCACAGGAGCCTCCCAAAATGATTCAAATTCAATTTCCCTCCCTTGTATAGCAATAATTTAGATTTGTACAGTTACTTTAACTAAAAGCTAGTGTTCCATGTTGCAGTGTTAAATAGTTTCAACCCTAACTTTATTAAATGAAAACACAAAAACTAATAATTTAGATTTGTACAGTTACCCGTTTGTCCAGCTTCACTCTACTCTAGGGCACAAAGAAAGGTGGAAACGTTTCGATAAAATGGCAGTAGAGTAAAGAGAAGTGAAAATGCCATTGATAAAGAATTTCCTTATAATATAACATTTTAAGGACATTTTTTTAACACAGCGTGCAACACCGATCTTTGAAATCAAATTCAATATATGAAAAAATGTTTTAGAATCCTTACCTCCCACACAGGTGGGATGTGCCACCAGCGCGCTTGCAGAGTTCCTGCTCTTAACACCACGACCACGATGCTAACAACACCTGAAATTGTCACCCTTTTTGTTTTCAGTTCTGTAGCGAGAAAACCCAAATTTGAAATAAAAGTTATACAAAAATTTAAAAATGAATACTGATGAGACCCAACAAAGGAAATTTAATGTCTATCGCACATGCATTACACTCACAAATAAAATCCTCAAGAAAGAGCTTCATTTTGACAAGGCTAAGGAGACTAGGATAGATCAAAATATAAATGAACAAATACAACAAAATTTAACTAGTGACTTATATTTGCTATTTGAATTCATTTTTACAAAAATATAAATGTTTATACTTTTTTAAAATTTGAAAGCTTCTTTTTATTATTAACTTTTTTCTAATAATTATATCTTTTTATCATAATTTTTATTTATGTATAATATGATTTATTTTGGTTATGATTTTTAGTGAGAATATAGATTATTATACAAATCAGCTAATATATTTGAATAGTTGTTAAAATTATTTATCTTATTAAAATTTAATTAATATAAGTTAAAAGATTCACTTTTTATTGTGATAATTATATTTTTCCTCATATTTTTTTTTATTTTTTAAGTTTAAATTTTTTTTCTATACAACAGTAGACACTAAAAATATGATGGATTAAAATACTAATGAACCAATGTATCATTATTTAACTACTCAAAATATCCATTACATTAGTATATTAAATAAAATAATTATAACATTTATGCTCTTGTAACCCTCTCGTTGGGGACATGGAGACTAGACCTATGACTTCTTGCCTACAAGAGGATGCTTTAGCCAACTAGGGAGAAGCTAAACCTCATGACTTTTTTCTACAACAAAATGCTTTAGTCAATCCAGTCAAAGTCCCCATGCCAAAGATTTTTTAATTTTTATTGGTATTGTGATAATTATACTTCTTCATATTTTTTGCTTATTTTCTATTTTCAATATTTTTACTTATATTTTAAAGGTTTCTCATGGGAATTCCATTACTCAAACTACAAGTGAAACAGTAATGATTTATCTAGTAAGTTATATCTATTATTTAAGTATGTTTAAAAGATAATATTTATGTTTATATTTATTCTTTTATGTTTGAACCTTTACTATCTTTTTATTTAATGTGACAATTATATTTTTCTCATAATTCTAATCTTTTGATTTGAAATATTATTTGCTCTAATAATAACTAGTGGAAACATCATATATCATATTTAAGAATGAATTACTACCCAATGATTTAGTTAGTATGTTATATTTTTATTTAAATACATTTAAAAAATAAATAATTAAATGTGACAATTATAGTTTTTCTCATAATTTTTATTTTTTTACTTCAAATATTATCTACTATAATAATAACTAGTGAAAATTTATTAGATCTTATCAAGAATTAATCACTACACTATGATTTAGTCCAGTATGTTATCTTTTCATATTTAAATACATTTAAAAAATAAATAATTAAATTTTGTTGTGATATTTCTTTTTATGTTTTTGATTGAAATATTTATTTTTATAATAATATTTAGTTATAACATCGTAAATCAATTTAGAACTGAACTAATGTACTATAATTTAGATGATAAATTATATATCAATTAAATATGTTTAAAACATTCAATTTAAATATTATATTAATTGACATAATATTATTAATTGAAAAATAAAATAAAAATTATAAATATTAATAAACTAAAAAGTTGTTTTTAAACTAAAATTTGTAAATTGGGAGATTGATTAAAATATTTGCATTCCATTGTAATTTATAAATAATTAACATATTACTTGATCTTTACTTAACAATAAATCACAAATAACATGATCCAAAGGTTAGATTAAGTCTTTTAAATTTTAAATCTTTATAACAATTAATAATATATTACACTCAAAATAAGGTAACTCTTTAAGATTTACTTGACCTTGTCATTCTTAAGCATGCAGAAAAATGGTATTCAAACATTATTAGTGTTCTTTGTAGTGAAATATATTGTTTGTTAGACATTTCAAGAATTCATTATTATTGAAGTCAAACCATCTTTTAACATCACCCAAAAAGTTTCCAATTAAGCTTTGAACCATAAAAAAATAACCTATAGAAAAATTCAATCATCCTAAATATGAACTAGACAGTATGGCTTGAAAGATTGATATAAAAATATTTCCAAACATGTTTCTTGAAAGATTGATATAAAAATCTTTTAATATTTGCACTTTTCACTTATAGCCAAATATTGCATATACTAACATGCTATCATATCAATCATATCATAATATGTTCTTTGATATCTTTTCCAAATACAAGAAACTCAGATTTAAAACTCATTCACTATCCTTAGACCTATTAAAAAAAATTCATTTTAAATATCCTTGAAATAAATGATAGTAAATCATTCTATTTAATCATAAAACAATTTGGTACAAGTATAGTTTTAGTTTTATTGATGAAGTCATTATCACCTACATTATTAAGTGACTGTATGTCAAATCTTATATAAGGCTTATTATATTTCTAGATCATATTATAATGTGTTCTTATGGCTAGAGTTTCAAC
>VDFB02026320.1:88704375-88783142 GCA_007258455.2 Sequoia sempervirens
TATCCATTCTACTTTTCATACTAATGAAATGTTGCAGGAGTGTGGTGCAATGCATCTTTTGAAATGATCAAGGGACTTGCTAAATTGATTTTTATGTTCTAGAGATGATGGTTTCTTTTTCTATAGAAATGATTGTTTAAATGCCAAGTGCTCACAATGTGGTGGCTTGTCAAAGTTTGTTCAATCTTTTCATGAGGGTTCCAAACATGAATTCAGAAATAAGATTTTTGAGAAAAAGAGATATGAGATAGTCAAGTATACTTTGCAGAGTGGAGGTGAAGGTTCTAGATGCGAGTTGGTTACAAAAGAATGCAGTGTTGCTAATTTTATTTCAGATTTTAAGGACAATCTTTTCTAGAATTATGCAAGGCATAGTAATAGGTCTCAATGGTTGAATCAACAATTCAGGATGTGTAAGGACTCTTTTCCGATTGACACTATTATATTAGTGGTTGATTTTGTAGAAAACTACACATTGCAACCACAAAATGAGGTACAATCTCAGTATTACAATTCCTTTTAGATTGTTATTTTTGTCCACATAACGTTTATAAATGCACCTGATAATACATAGGAGGATTGAAAGATAATTAGAGAGTATCATTTTTATATGAGTGATGATAGATCTCACTTATTCGAGTATGTTCAACATTGTTTTGAGATTTTTTTTCAGTTCTTGTAGGAGAATGATATAACACTGGATTGACATCTCATTTGGCCAGATAACTACACAGGTCAATTCAAGAATGTTCGTATGTTTTATTGGTTGAGTAGAATGCATGTAGACAAGGGTGTACCTCATATTTGGAGTTTTTTTTAAGTTGGGCATGGGAAAGGGGAGCATGATGGAGTAGGTGCATGTGTAAAGAGAGCTCTAGTTAAGGAGAAATTGAAGATTTTAGGAGAAAAATTTAGTGATGGACATTCTATTGTTGATTGATGTAGTTCAACATTGTCATAGGAAGGGACACTTGATTCAATAGTGCATAGATTATTTTGGTTGGTTGAGGAGGGTACAGTGGGAGGTAGATTGGATTGTCATAGAATCAAAACTTCTTCAAAGATGCATTCATTTCAAAGCTCAGACGTAAGCACATAGACCATTTCGACACGAGAGTTGGCTTTTTTTTCAGAGTTGTATTCAGTGCAAGTGGGATCAATGCAAGTCAAGTGAGTGGGTGGATACATGGGTTCCACAATATCTAACTCCTTTATCTCAAACTATATCCATGACAAATGACACAATGGAAAGTTCAATTGATTGCAATCGAATTTCAGATCTACTACAACTAGGACATGTTTTTGCAGTTGTTGCACAGTAGGAAAATGAAGAGAGATTAGACTATTGGTTGGCTTGATGTGTGGGGGTAAATATAAGCTAATACAACCAATGGAAGATGATGATGGGTTCATGTATCCTACAGGTTCAATTGTGGTTGCAGGAACTTGTTTGCAAACATACATAATGAGAAAGAATGGCATACTTGCATTTGAAGACTACAAGAAACACAAAACCATTCTCATGTATTTGCACCTTGCTATAGAAAAAAATGTTATGTTGTTGAAGCATCATGTGAAACCAAAGACAAAACAACTATGGACACATAGTAATGTTGATCATGAAGAAATATTGGATACTCTTAAGCAAAGAGATGACCCTTCAAGCACACTTGAATATCATATTCAAGAATGGAAGGTACAATGCTTAGGTTCATTATGCTTAAGTTCATTAGTGTTCTTTATTTAATACTAATATTTTCAATACTATTGCAATATAGGTGTCTTTAATAGTGATATTTGGTATGTACTTGTGTGATATTTTTGGCACAATTGATCATGTACCCACTACAATAATAGTTAGCTTTGATATTTTTGAAGAGGTATGCGACAAATTACAATAATAGAGATTGGTTATTCAAAACATCTTTTATAGTTTGCATTACCATCTCATCATCAATTAGGTCATTTAGAATAATATAGATTGGTTATTATAAGCATATTTTATAGTTTGTATTACTAATTCATCATCATTCAAGTTGTTTAGATTAATATAGACTTGTTAATCTAAGCATCTTTTCTATTGTGAAAATATAGGTTTATCATTTGATAACTTTTGCGATATTTTTGGCACGATTGATCATGGACTTGTTGCAACAATAGGAAGATTTGATCCTTTCAGAGAGGTATGCCACAAATTATAATAATATAGATTGGTTATTCTAGAAATCTTTTACTGTTTACATTACCATCTGATCATCAATTAGGTCATTTAGAATAATATAGATTGGTTATTCTAAGCATCTTTTATAGTTTGCATTACCAACTCATCATCATTCAGGGTGTTTAGATTATTATAGATCTATTAGTCTAAGCATCTTTTCTATTGTGACAATATAGATTATCATTTGACAACATTTTTGATATTTTTGACATGATTGATCATGGACCCGTTGCAACAATAGTCAACTTTGATCCTTTCAGAGAGGTATGTGATAGATTACAATAATATAGATTGGTTATTATAAGCATCTTTTATAGTTTGCATTACCAATTCATCATCATTCAGGTTGTTTAGATTAATATAGATTTTTTAGTCTAAACATCTTTTCTATTGTGACAATGTAGATTTCTAATTTGACAAATTTTTCTGAGGTCATTGCTTGTAGACTTGTCCCACACCCTCCAGTGCATTTCTCTCTTGAAGTATTACAATGGATAAAGACCTTGCAAACCCCAGTGGATTATTTTCTAGGAGTTGACTTCACATTCATAAAATTTCATGGTTTCATCAAGAAGCCTTTCTGGCTCCCTAAATTTGTAACAGATAGAGTTTTTGCTTGATAGGCATGCATTCTATCAGGTAACTATTGTTGAAAATGTTTATGGCATCAGAAGGCACAAGATAGGGATTTAGCTAAGTCCCCTCACCATTACAAACATCTAGGTAACACTAATAAAAAGGAAGGGATGGTAGGTACTTATGAACAAATTAGCACACTTGAGCTCGGTTCTCATTTGTGATGCATGGAGCTACAACCAAAGACAAAACAACTATGGACACATAGTAATGTTGATCATGAAGAAATATTGGATACTCTTAAGCAAAGAGATGACCCTTCAAGCACACTTGAATATCATATTCAAGAATGGAAGGTACAATGCGTAGGTTCATTATGCTTAAGTTCATTAGTGCTATTTATTTAATACTGATATTTTGTATACTATTGCAATATAGGTGTCTTTAATAGTGATATTTTGTATGTAATTTTGTGACATTTTTGGCATGATTTATCATGTACCTACTACAACAATAGCTATCTTTGATCCTTTCGAAGAGGTATGCGGAAAATTACAATAATATAGATTGGTTATTCAAAGCGTCTTTTATAGTTTGCATTACCATCTCATCATTAATTAGGTCATTTATAATAATATAGATTGGTTATTCTAAGCATCTTTTATAGTTTGCATTACCAATTCATCATCATTCAGGTTGTTTAGATTAATATAGATTTGTTAATCTAAGCATCTTTTTTATTTTGAAAATATATATTTATCAGTCAATAACTTTTGTGATATTTTTGGCATGATTGATCATGGACCTGTTGCAACAATAGGAAGATCTGATCCTTTTAGAGAAGTATGCCACAAATTACAATAATATAGATTGGTTATTCTAAAAATGTTTTATAGTTTACATTACCATCTCATCATCAATTAGGTCATTTAGAATAATATAGATTGCTTATTCTAAACATTTATAGTTTTCATTACCAACTCATCATCATTCAAGTTGTTTAGATTATTATAGATCTATTAGTCTAAGCATCTTTTCTATTGTGACAATATAGATTATCATTTGACAACTTTTGTGATTTTTGACATGATTGGTCATGGACCTATTGCAACAATAGCCAACTCTGATCCTTTCAGAGAAGTATGCGACAGATTACAATAATATAGATTGGTTATTCTAAGCATCTTTTATAGTTTGCATTACCAATTCATCATCATTCAGGTTGTTTAGATTAATATAGATTTTTTAGTCTAAACATCTTTCCTATTGTGACAATATAAATTTCTCATTTGAAAATTTTTGTCATATTCTTGGCACATTGATCATGGACCTACTGCAACAATAGACAACTCTAATCCTTTCGGAGAGGTATACGACATATTACAATAATATAGATTGGTTATTCTAAGCGTCTTTTATTCTAAGCATCTTTTCTATTGCATGTAGTTTAACTACTACCTTGATGGTTTGTACAGGTGCTTGTCACTCCAGAACATCAACATACTACTTTTGTGGAAGACTATGCCCTCAATGCCTCCAATAGGAAAATTTTGTAAAATTTGAATTTTCAAATATGTAACAATTTAAAAAGGTCATAACTATGTATGGGAATAATCTATATCTAATGATTTTTTTTAAATATGGGTCGAATGTCTGGAATTGTATAAAGGGTATGTTTAAAATGTAAAAGGTTATGTATTTTGGAAACTCATAGGTTGAAATAGTTATTCAGGTGTATTCTTTGTTACTATTATTGGGATAATTCTGTAAGAGTTTTTTGTACTTAATCGAGTTACAACCAGAGGTTTTCTTCTTGGTTCTTTCTTGTTGGTATGCTTGTTTGAACCAAGTTTTGTAATATCTTCTATTTATATATAATAAATTATAGTGGCTTGCCACTTTTTCCAAAAAAGAAATATAAAAAGGTCATGTGAAAGTTATTTCCAATATAATTGAGTCTTTGATCTAAGAAAGTGGAAACAAGGTATTTGGGTGTGCATGATATTCAAGTTGATTGGGTAAGAGTTTTCTGATGTAAGATCTATGTGGCTTTAAACAACACAATTACAATTAAAAATGATTCAAACTCCAATTTGATCCTCAAACCCAAACTTGGGTGCAACTTCACTAAAATAGGCCCATTTTACAAAGAGATGTATATTTAAACACTTCCCAAACATGAAATTTTGATGGGGCAACATTAAAAATCTTGCCAAACTACCAAAACAACAATTTTTTTAGTGAGACGTTTTCTAAAGCTCTATTTCAACAAACCCTCATTTTTAGCAACTTTCATGAGGTTTTTAAGGAAATCAATGTTTACAACCTTTCCACACCCTATAAACTCATCAAACATGTCTATTAGGAATTACACAAGTTTGATCCAACTTTAAATCTTTTTGCTCCATGTTTCATTGACATTAGTATGTTATAACCACCATTTTTCACCTAATTTCACTCATTTTTGCCATGCATGGCAACTCACCAACTCAACTACAAACCTTTCTAGCTCTTTAAACCTACATAGTCACCTTATACAGTCCTACTAACATCTACCATGGCCATAACATTGAGCTACAAACTATACAATAGATGGTATGACCTTTTAGCACTCTGGATTCTTAAGGGAAATCGCCGATACAATCTAGCTCAGAGTGATTCAACATATTTGGGTGAAAAAGAGGACCATACCTAGTGTAAATACACCCATCTGAATGTGTTGGAATAGTCTATTTGGTTGTATGAGTTGCAGAATGAAAGTTGCACCAGTTTGGAACTTTACACTATTTGCATCTGATAATTTTTCCCTCAACTAAAAACTCATCACCATGAGAAAATTCCTCTGAGATAACAAAAACTGAGAGATGTTATTGTAGATGGTCTCAATAGAATCCCATAGCCTTAGATGTAGAGTCTGTAAATGTCAAGGTTTTTGAGAAATAGCCCTTCAAAGATTGTTGTCTTTTAACACTTTGGACTCTTAAGGAAAATCATTGGTCCAATGTAGCTTAGAGTATTTTGGCATATTTGGGTGCAAAAGAGGGCATCCCTAATGTAAACGTACCAATTTGGACATGTTGGAATAGTATGTTTGGTTGTATGAGTTGCAGAATAAAATTTGCACCACTTTGCAACTTTACACTGCATGTATTTGACTTCTTACCTCAACTAAAAACTCATCAACATGAGAAAATGACTCTAAGATAGAAAAAATCAGAGAATTTATTGTATATGGTTCTAACATGATCTCATAGCCTCAAATAGAGAGTTTGTAAGTGTCACGGTTTTCAAAAAATAGCCCTTCAAAGATTGTTGTCTTTTAGCACTTTGGACTCTTAATGGAAATCACTATTCCAATGTAGCTCAGCGTGATTAACATATTTGGGTTCAAAAGATGACCATTTCTAGTGTAAACATACCCATCTAGATGTGTTGGAACAGTTCATTTGGTCATACGAGTTGTAGAATAGCCATGGTATAATGTCAAATGTGAGACACTAAAGCCTCTAGTCAACCCTAATGTGGTCTATACACCCACATTTGAATTGACACACATGGTATACATGAAAGGATAGTGCTACTAACTTTTTCCTTTGCACCTTTTATATAGACTACCTGAACATGTGTTGGATGTTGTCCAATGAAATCATTGAAATGTTAACTAAGAATTCATTAAAAGCACAAAATATCATGAAATTGATGAAGGGGCACTCTTAGCTCTGATACCACTTGATGAAGGGTTCTCCTCTTATAGGCCAAAACTCACACACACAACACATAGGTTTGCACAAAAAAATGCAAGAGCAGCCAAATATTTTATTTTATTACTGAAATGGCATTACAATCTTATTACATGGGCTAGCTATCTCATTACATCATTTTCAAATTTGTAAATCTGATGCAAACTCTACTCTAGGCTTTCATAGCCTTACATTCAAGTCTCTTGGCCCTAGCTTCTCTCCTCCTTCCTCATCAGCTCTCTTCTTCCTAACTAGCCCCCCATCTTCTTGTCTTAATGGTTTATATCCTTTTCTCCAACAAGAAATTTTCTTTCATTATAACCATGTCAACTATCTAGGGTTTCTTGTAATTTGATCTTCATTTAATTCTTTCACTCATTTTTCCCTAGTACCACTGCTTCCTCCAATCAACAACTAGAATGGTTTCCTTGTTGTCTTTTCAATCTTCTCAAAAATGCCATAATTCACCATCTTTGCACCTCGCCATCAGATACACACTATGTTATCAAGCTAAGACAATTCCATGTCACACTAATATTCACCCTCTCACTGATCACCATCCTCATCAACATTCACAATTCCCAACAACGACGTGAATTGACCTATTGTCCAATTGCATATTGCCATCTTTCCATCCATGTCACCACCAATTCATCTTTAATTATTCACTGCAATACTGCCAGCACCACTCTATCGCAATCCTTCCAAATTATGATTGTGGGGCTCACGAGTTACTACCATACTACTAGCCTCCTACATGAACTATTGCGGGCTTGCAATTTTCATCTCCCATACCACAACCTCCTTGAAAGTTTGTTGCAGGGTTGTGGGTTGTCCTTTTATTGACTATCAAATGCACTCCTCATGATCTCCTATTGAAACATGTTTGTCTACATGATATCGAAATATCGAAGGGACATGTATTCTCATTAGCCCAAAGTATCGCCACTACCCCAATACACCTTATTGCTTTGTCAAAGGGATTTCAAATGTCATCTCATCGACAGGTGAACCTCCTTCCAAAGTGACTTCCTTGAGCCTATTTACTACTATCTGTTAAGGTTTAGACAAATTGGAGCAATACACATTAACAATCATATGCAAATTTAATAACCCAGAAATAACAATGAAGAATGACACAAAAGAGATCAACACAAAAATTTAACATGGTTCACCCAATATGGGACATCCACATAAACTCGACCACCCAATGAGTTTATTATCCAGTGCAAAGTATATTACAATCTCGTGAATTAGACACACCGCAAGTTACATCCCAACCGCTTATAACAAGCTTTTTGGAAGCTTCCAGAATTTTTCATTTGATGTGTTAATAGGAAAACCTTGATGTGTTAACGAGGAAATTGTTTTTTGGGGGCTACACCCCAAAACCCCTGTTGTTGAGGGTTACCACCCCTGAACCCTTGCTCGGGGCCTAGCCTAGCCTCGAACCCTAATGAGGATACATTACAAGTGTACAATATTTGCATGATCAGTCACCACATATAACCAATCTCCCACTTGGAGACTAATTAGGCTCCACACCAAACAATCTACCACTTGAAGATTGATCCTGGACGACACCACTACACTTGGAGCTCCTAGTGGATCATAGGTCTGACTAGTTTCTTATATCCACCATTATTAGTCATGAAGGCCAATGGAAACTAATAAGGAAATCTAGTTTCTCCCATGTAACTACCTTTGTGAAAATATTTGTAGGATTCTCAATTGTGTGAATTTTCTCCAGCTTTAACTATCCATCCTCCAAAAATAACTAGATGAAATGGTATCTGAGCTTTATATTCTTAGTTTTTGAATGCAGAGTTGAATTCTTAACAAGATGAATGACACTTTAGCTATCAGTGTACAAAGGGATATATTCTTGTCATTGTCCTAATTCCTCTAGAAAATGTTGTAACCAAATCATCTCCTTACTAGCTTCCGTAGCAACAACATACTCATCTTCAGTGGTTGAAAGTGCAACAACCTTTTTCATCCTTGAAATCCAACTTATTGCAATACCTCCTATAGTAAAAACATACACTGTAGTACTCCTCTTACTATCAATATCACTTGCCAGATCAGATTCAACATATCTTTTTAAAGCAAAATTTGTTCCTCCAAAACATAGATTCTTTGAAGTAGTACCTCTCAAATATTGGAGAATCTAGTTTACCCCATTCCAATGTTCCATTTCCGAATTTCTCATATACCTGCTCACAACTCCCACTACATGTGCAATATCTGGCCTTATGCATACCATTGAATACATCAAGCTACTAACTGCTAATGTATATGGTATCTTAGAAATTTTCTCTTCCTCCTCTTGTTTCTTTGGACACATCTCCTTAGTCAACTTAAATGACTAAGAAAGGTGTACTAACTGCTTTTTGATTCTGCATGTTAAACCTTTTCAACACCTTCTCTACATACTTACTTTGACACAAAAATAATTTTCTATTTTTTCTGTCATGTGTGACCCTCATACCAAGGATTTGTTTTGTAGTACACAAATCCTTCATAGCAAATGAATTTGATAATTTATGCTTAATTTCATTAATATGTTGCATGTTAGACTCGACAGCAAGTATGTCATCAACATAAAGCAACAAGATAATATAGCTACCATTATCCAATTTCTTAAAATAAACACAATAATCAGAATGGCATCTTTTGTAACCTTGTTCAGCCATAAAACTATCAAACTTCAAATATCATTGTTGAGGTTCTTGCTTCAAGCCATACATACTCTTCTTTAGCCTGCATAGTAATTTCCTCCTTACCCTTGACTTTATATCCCTATTGTTGCTACATGTATATTTCTTCTTCCAAATCCCCATGGAGAAATTTTATTTTCACATCTAGTTGTTCAAGATGCAAGTCTTTCGCAGCCACAAGACTTAAAATAGTTCGAATAGAAGTCATATTTACAACCAAAGAAAACATTTCATCAAAACCTATACCTTTTTTCTATGCAAAACCTTTTACCATGAGTTTGGCCTTATATTTTTTCTTTCCTCCATCTTCTTCCTTCAACCTCTAAATCCATTTATTTGGCAATGCTCTTTTACTTGCGGGAAATTGGACTAAGTCCCAAGTCTGATTTTGTAGCAAGGAATCCTTTTCCTCTTTTATGCCTAGCTCCCACTACTTTTTGGTATCTACTTGCATTGCTTCTTCATAACCTTTAGGTTCACTAGAATTAGTTAATAATATAGAATATAATGATGGAGAAAACTTTTTGGAGGTCTAGTTATCCTTGTAGAATGTCTAACACTTGTAGGAGTCTATTGGATAACTTGTTGTTGTTGAGCATCAAGTACCACTAGCATTTTATTTTTTGAATCTCATCCAACACCACATATTCCTTTTTGGCATGTTCATGCTTCTTTTCCTATAGCCGATCCTTATATATGACCTCATTGGATATAACATCTCTACTCCTAATGATTTTATGATTTTCATAATCCCATAACTGATAACCAAATTCATCTACTCCATATCCTATGAAGGTACATTTTTTAGACTTAGCCTCAAGCTTGGTTCTAATTTCAATATCAACATGGACAAAAGCTTCACAACCAAAGGTTTTCAAAAATGAATAGTTTACCTTTTTATCCATCCATGCCTCCTCTAGAATGCCAACATCTAAAGGATTTGAAGGTCCTCTATTTATTAAATAAATAGTGGTATGTACAACATCTTCCCAAAACTGTAAGGGTAGTCCAACATAATATATCATGCTCCTTGCATGCTCCATAATGGTCCTATTCACCCTCTCAAACACACCATTTTCTTGTGGGGTTCTAGGAACTATTTTCTACCTATGGATTCCATTGTATGAATAATAATTTTCAAATTCTTTGCTACAATACTCACCTCCATTATCAGATCTGAGACACTTCAACTTTTCTCCTATCTCATTCTCAACCAAACCTTTTCACTTATTAAAAGTTTCAAATAACTTTTATTTTTGTTTTAGGAAATACAACCATGTTTTCCTAGTTGCATCATCAATAAAAGTAACATAATAACAAGAGCCACCAAGAGAAGATACCTAAGCAAGTCCCCATACATCTAAATGCACAAGCTCTAATTTCTCACTCTTCTTCTCTTTCCCAAAATTGAGAAATCAGAATTTTTTTTTTCCATAAACACAATTATTGCATAACTCCAAGTCAATTTGCATTAGACCTAGTAGAAAATTTTTGGAGTGAAGGATCTTCATCCCTTTCTCACTCATGTGCCCAAGTCTATGGTGCCACAATTTTGTTTATGTTCCTACAGCAAGTGCTCTAACTAGCTTAGTAGCAACTATTTCTATAGTAGCTAAGGTAAAATAAGTATTACCAGTATAAAAATACAATGTTCCTACCTTTTCACCTTTGGCTACTACTAATGCACCTTTAGTGACCTTCCAGACTTTTTTTGTAAAGGTAACTATGCATCCATCACTACCCAGTTGTCTTGCAGAGATTAAATTTCTTCTGAAATTTGGAACATGCCTTACCTCCTATAGCAACCATTCATTTCCATTTTGCAACTTGATTTTTATTTTTCCTTTTCCAACAATCTGACAGGGTTCATCATCACCCAAATATACCTATCCAAAATCACCTTGAACTTAATCTACAAAATATTTCCTATGGGGTGTGGCATGAAATGAAGCCCCTAATATATTACCTAGGAATCATTAACATTTTCTAAACATAGAATTAAAGCATCCAACAATTTATTAATTGCAACATTAGCTTCCTTGCTATCAGCATGCTGTCTATCTCCTTGTTTTCCTTTTCAAGACCAATAATCCCTCTTCAAATGACTTGGTTTTCCATAGTGCCAGCAATCCATTCTTCCTCTGGATTTAGATCTACCTTTCTTCAACTTCCCTTGTAACTTCCTATGATTTGTTGGGCTTTTTCCTCTCTCCTTTGTTCTTCCCTTTTTCTCTATAGTCAAAGCATTACCCAATGTTGAAGTCTCACCGGTGCTTTTCTATCACATTTCCTCGCTAAGGATAGTACCAACAACATCATCAAATTTAAATGTATTTGAACCAAAGATAGAGTTACTTACAACCAATAGCAAACTATTCTAGCTTTCTGGCAAAGAACATTAAAACAAGAGCCCTCACCTCTTTACAAAATTTAATTGATTAGTAATCGTATTAAACTCATTTAAATGATCTATCATAGATCCACCTTCAATCATGTTTTTAGATTAAACAAACACTTCAGGAGAAATACCTTATTTGAGGTTGAGGACTTTTCATATAATTTATCCAAATGTTCCATCAAATCCATTGTTGTCTTTACTTTTGTTATATTGAATTCCACAGATGGTGTCAGGCACAACCGAATGGTTCCCAATTCCTTTCTATCCAAAATCTCTCATTCTTCATTAGACATCATAGAATATTTCTTTTCTTTTCCTTGCAATGGTCATCATAGATCCTTTGGTACAAAATAATCTTCCATCTACATCTTCCATAATTGATAATTCTGGTCGTTGAACTTTTCAACCTTGAATTTTTCTTCTTCCATTGTTACCACTCAAATCTAGAGGTTTTTTTCTAATCAACCGAAATACACATGGCTCTAATACCAATTGTTAGGGTTCAGGAAAATTGAAGCAATAAAAATTAACAATTTTATGCAGATTCAATAACCCATAAATAAAAATGAAGAATGACACAAAAGAGATCAACATATAAATTTAACGTGGTTCACCCAATATAAGCTACATCCATAGAAACTCAACCACCCAATGATTTTATTATCCAATGTAAAGAATATTACAATCTCATGAATCAGACACACCGTAACTTACATCCCAACCGCTTATAACAAGCTTTTTGGAAGCTTCTAGAATTAGGGTTTTACAAGGTCTTTTTCATTTGACATGTCAATTGGAAAATCTTAATGCGTTAATGGGGATTTTTTTTTGAGGGGTTGCACCCCAGAACCCCTATTAGGATACATTACAAGTGTACAATATTTGCATGATTAGTCACCACATATCAACACTCTTTCCCTACCATCAACATATCGATGGGACATGAAACAAGCTCCCTCTGAGTTCACCTTGTCACACTAATAAACCAATTCATAGAACATTGAATGACAAAGTTGGCTCCTCCTTCACACTAATTTCTCTTAAACCCAAAATCTTGTAGACCACCATAGCTAGCAAATGAAAATTGATTCAACCCTTATTAGAAAAGAAATAACACAAAATTTATTTTTTATCGATGCAAGATTGCTCTATCCTTGGGATGCTCCTACATTAGACACCCGAGGTAGCAATAATTTTGTGAATATGGATTCAAAAAATGGGGGTGAGTGGTATTACCACCCTTTTAGACTACAAATGATCTTTAGCCAACCCCATTGCTAAAACTGGTACCTACAATTGCTTCTTCTTTCTCCTCTTCCAACATTTAGCTGGAACAAGCAATATCCTCCTTTGAAAATTATGTTCTTTACTCCTCTTCCTTGATGTGGAATTGACTCCACCATAACCCGACCACCTCCTCCAAAAGTATCTCTCACTCACCTCTAATATTATGTGATTCAACCCACCATAGTTCATCCACCTCCACCAATTTGCACCTGCAATTAACTCTTCAACACCATGCAAATCCTTCTTTGCATACCAATCATCCTAAATAATATCATATGCATTCACTAACTCATCCAACTCAACATGAAAAACATTATGTGTTACCTCCTTCTTTGGTAATGCTACATCCACCTATTCATCATCACCCTTGGATATAACACTATACTCATCTTTCTTTATGCCTTCTAAAAGACATTTTTCAGTTGTAATCACTTCCTCCTTGCTTATATCTCCTGAAAAAGTAATTCTCAACTACAAATTCATTGTCACAATCAAAATACTCATAATTTCCATCTCTCTCCCTTATATCCTTATCAATGTCAATAACACAATCAAAATATTCTTCCTCTTCATCCTGCAATAAACTATCTTCCATACAGATCTCTTTATCATATGAGAAATTTGATGCAAACAAAAACTCACTAGGAATTTTCTCACCTTCTTCTTTACTTACAACTGTAACTAGTGTTCTCATCCACAAAGACACTCATTTCCGCAACACCTTCTACATTACTCTTTTCATACTCATACAAATCAAAACTTTCAAGCTCCTCATATCTATATCCATCTCATTCATATCATTCCCATGCAAACTAGAATCCTCTATGAATTTTCAAGATGCAAGTTTTACCTTTTCTTCAATTGATTCAACTTCGGTGTCCTCTTCTTCAAGGTCCTCCATTGTTCTTCACTCTTCTGTGGTTGCTACCACCTCTTGATATTCATCCTTCATTTCTACCAATAAACACCCTTCAATTTTAGGTTTAGGTTCCTCAACCTACTCATCCTCTTCCTCGGTGTCACATGCATGACATTGTGTTGCATCCTCTTTTGTTCCTATAGTCAAAACATGATTAGAAAGATAAAATTTATCTTTAGCTCTTGGATTCTTTTGTTTTCACCCCCTTATCTTGTTCTCCAATTCATTTAATTTCCCCTTCAACTCTATCAATTATCTTTCTCGAAATCACTTTTGATTTCCTCTAGTCTAGGAATCCTTAGAATTCATCTAATGGCAATTCCCTTTCTCCTTTCCCTTTTCTAGGGCTTGCAAATCCATAATAAACAAAAATCCTTAACCCTTGGGTTGCTTTTAGAGTCTCACAAATCCCTCTACAGTCACAAGTACCGCTTGCAACAATATCTCACCAACACAACTATCCTCCACCCAAAAATGATTCTGGAAGATGCTTCCTCTACCCACCTTCTCTCAGTGGAGGAACTCTACACCTTCTACCCAACTTTATCTTTGATGGAGGATAGTAGTTACAAACCCTCTTTCATGTCTACAACATACCTTCACACAACTCTCTTAGCTCGTCAAACTCTGGTCTTGGCACATACTCTACACTCTCAAGATCTTTTGGCTTTGATACCACTGATGAAGGGGCACTCTCAACTCTAATACCACTTGATCAAGGGTCCTCCCCTTACAAACCAAAAATCACACACAAAACACATAGGTTTGTATAGAAAAATTCAAGAGCAAGAAAATATTTTCTTTTATTACTAAAATGAAATTACAATCTTATTACATGGGCTATCTCATTACATCATTTACAAATCTACAAATCTAAGCCGAATTCTACTATAGGCTCTCATCACCTTATAGTCAAGTCTCTCATTCATAGCTTCTCTCTTCCTTGTTAGCTCTCTTCTTCCTAACCAGCCCCCCCCCATCTTCTCCATCTGATGGTTTATATCCTTTTCTCTAGCAAGAAATATTATTTCACTATAACCATGTCAGCCATCTATGGTTTCTTGCAATTTGATCTTCCTTTAATTATTTCTTCTATTTTTCCCTAGTACCACTACTTCCTCTAATCACCAACCAAAATTGTTTCCTCATTGTTTGTTCAGCCTTCTCAAACATGTGATCATTCACCATCTTCATGTTGTTGGTAGATGGAGCCCAATCATACATGGAGGTTAAATTTTCCCCACTTTTATGAACGTAGTTTCCCCCCCAAATTATTTAACGAGGGTTTGGGGGTAGAGCTCCCAAGACGAGGTTAAGGGGTAGTGCCCCTTGCAGGGTCTAGGGGCAACCTCTCACAATTTTTATTATTTTATAAAGGTGTCGAATGTTATTTTTTCTATTGGTCAACATAAAAAAACCCCATTTTGTAACTGACATAAGTCTTGATAAAAGGCTAAAGGTTAGGGTTTCTATTGACATTATATTGTAGCAATTGTAGTGGTATTGAGTTGCAAGGGATTACTAGTTGTAACTGATTTGATTTACTGGATAATAATATTGGACTCTCTGTTGGTGGATGTAGCCCGAGTTTGGGTGAACCACATTAAATATTGTCTCACGGTGTTATTATTTTTACATTTTTCATTCCTATGTTTAATCTTTATTTGCATTTAGCTGATATTTTCTGCATACAATTCCTAATACATGCCTTGCCATTGGATACACACTGTGTTATCGGGTAGAGAAAATTCCATGTGAAATGAATATTCACCCTCTCATTGATCACTATCCTCGCCAACATTCACAATTCACAACAACAATGTGAATTTACCTATCATCCAATCGCACACCCCCATCTTTCCATCCATGTCACTACCACTTCATCATCGATCATTCATTGTAATACCACTGACATTGCTCTATTGTAATCCTTCCAAATTACCATTGTAGGGATCGCGGGTTACCACCATACCACCAAACTCCTACTTGAATTGTTGTGAGCTTGTAGTTTCCAACTTTCCATACTATAGCCTCCTTCAAATCCTATCATGGGGTTATGGGTTGTTGTCCTTCTATCGGCTATCGAATGGACCCCTCATGATCTCCAACCAAAACATGTTTATCTACCTAATATTGAAATATCAATGGGATGTGTATTCTCATCAACCCAAAGTATCATTGCTACATCGATATGCCTTATTGCTTCATTAAAGGGACTTTGAATGTCATCCCGCCGATAGGTGAACCTCCTTCTAAAGTAATTTCCTTGCACCCATTTACTACTATTGCCATACCATCAGCATATTGATGGGACATGAAAAAATGTCCTTATGAGTTCATCTTGTCACATTGATAAACCAATTCATAGGTAGACTGCCATACTTTGCAAATGCAAACCGATTCAACCCTTATTGAAAAAGAAATAACACAATTTTTTTTTTGTTGATGCAAGATTGCTCTATGCCTTGGATGCTATTGCATCAGAAATTGATCAAGGAAACCTAATTAAACACTCAAACTTGATCCCATTGGGAGATTAGTGTTAATTTTATATTGAAGGATTAGCTCTTTACTAACCCCATTGATGCAAAGCTTCAAGATTAGTGATAATGTAGATTGAACCATACAAATGCTCTCAATTAATGAATGTGAGTATGAAATTACATAGCATAAGGGTGCTCAAATGATTTGTGGATGATTTTATCATAGAAATGAAGAGTATTTATAGGAAAATTGGATGAGTTAATGGCCAATATTGATTTAGCTAATCAATGGATAGAAATGAATATGAGAGGATGGCATCGATCAATTATCAAATCCATTGATGAGATTGAATATTGACATGGATTGATAAATTTAATCAAGGGTTGCAATTCATCTCAACAAACACAAATCCTTAAAATTAGGATCATGTGCAAGATATTTCTATGTGGGGGGAAAATGTTTGAATTTGAATTGACAAATTTTTCCATGAGAATATTCCTTTGAGTGGGAAATTAGCTAATTAAATAATTATAGCTTTATTTAATTGTGCAAGGTGGAGGCATTTAGGATTTTAATTAAACAATTAGATCGTTTAATCAATAAGGAGAAATAATGACATTTAGTTGAACAATTAATATTATTTAATAAAATGAGAAGAATTAAAGGATTTAATTAAATATTTTGCATTATTTAATCAAACAAGATGAAAATTAGCATGAAAGAGATGAATTAATCAAATAATTTTGATATCCGTTTAATAAAAGAAAATAATGAATTTAATTAAATAATTAGAATTATTGAATTAAATAGCTAAGAATGGTTGAATTAGGATGAAAATGGTGTTAGTAAATCAAATCAAATGTGTGATATGGACTAGGACAATTTTAAGTGTCTACAGTAATAATTATGTTTCATGATAAATTAAAATAAATACTTTTTCATAAGAAGTTTGGGATATAATAGAAAATGATTTTGTAGAACCTCTAGATCATGTAGTTATCAAGCATTGGCACAAGAAATAAAATTTCAACTTAGACAAATTAAGACAAATATGTAAAAGACCTATTTTTAATTCGACAAGCAATGGACTACCTTTTTTTCCATAGGTTTGTAGCAATAACTTAGTCTAATATGGCATGGGATGTTTATGAAACATCTTATAGGTAACTACTAGGGTGAAAGTGGATAAATTATAGGCTCTTAGGAGAATTTTTCAGAATTTGCAAAAAAAGGATTCAAAATTTGTAAACCATTTTTTAGTCAAATTATGAATATTATTAATCAAATTAGATCACATGGAGAAAAAATAATTGATCTAAATATTGTATAAAATTTTCTCAAAGATGTACATAGTAAATTTGATATTATTTAAATGGTTACAATTGAAAAGTACAAAGATCTAACACAACTATCTATAGATGATTTTATGGGATCTATGTTATCACACAAATCCATAATGCATAAGAATAATAATTCCTCTTTAGAGAATGCATTTAAATCACAGCTTTCATTCAACAAAGAGGAAGAGGATGACCAAGATATAGAAGCAAAGGTAGAAATAATAATAAAAGAAATGAAAGGAGTATTCTAGATCAAGGTGCAAGGGTGAATCATAATTTATATATTCACTGCTTTAGAAGCTATATAAATCAATTTTGACAACAATCTAAAAAGTATGATATTTTTAATACTTAGCGAACTATTAATACAATAAATTTGGTCATTATGCATATGAGTGTAAAATTTTTGAGATATAGAGGTAGGGATAGAAATAATAATCAAATGAATAGAAGGATTGGTTTAGATCAAGGTGTAAGGGTAAATTATAATTTTTATTCTCGCAACTCTAAAGAGTGTAGCAATTAGTTTTGAGAAAAATCTCAAAAGTATGATAGGTTTAATATTAGTGTTCAATGTATTAATATAATAAATTTGGTTATTATGCATATGAATTCCAAAGAACAAAGTATATGAGGGTAAAAAATATAAATTATTTAAATGTATCTAAAACTAATTCAAGTTCCTTATTAATTACATTTCATGGTGTTCAAGAGAGCTATAGTGATATTTAGTTTATAGATGATGAATTTACTAATCATATAATATAAAATAGATATTTATTTATAATTTTAGATAGTTATGTGAAGTTAGAGGTCAAACTAGGTGATGATAATAAAGTGTTAGTTATGGAGAAAGGTTTTATTAATATTTTTACAAAACATGATGAAAGAAAGCATATTCTATATGTTTATTTTGTGCTCAAATTAAAATATATCTTATGTGTGTTGCAAAACTTGTACAAAAGGGTCACAAATTATCTTGTAAATATAATGTGTGCTAAAGTAGGAAAAATTCTAAGTAACCATTTAATTACAAAAAATATTATGACCAAGGGTTGAATGTTCCCACTTTGATTCAAAAGTGAAACTCAAAAGGAAGCCTAAGGAGAGCCCAAAGAAAATTTTAAGGTAACTTATTTAGACCAAATATGAGGGATCATTTAAGGTTTGGTAACCATAATTTTGGAGGTTTGATTTTATTGCAAAAAAAATACATGGTGAGAGGATTATCTACAATTAAGGAGCTAACTAGTTAGTGTGAGCATTATAATATTTTTGTGAAACAATTAAGGAAAAGTTTTTTGATAGGAATTTATTATAAATAAATGGAACCATTAAATCTTTTGTTCACACTAATTTACATGGACCAATACAAACTCCATCATTGGGGAAGAGTATATTTTCTAACTTTTATTGATACTTTTAATTAGAGGACATAAATTTATTTTGTCAATTAGAAATCTAAAGCCTTCAAAATATTCAAGGATTTCAAATAAATGGTTAAAAGATAGAGCAATTAATGCAACAATTTACTCAATTTAGAGAGGTGGATAATATAAGTCAAATGAGTTTCTATATTTTGTAGTTACCATGGAATTAAAAAAAAACATTATTAAAATGTACACATCGTAATAGAATGGTGTTGTAGAGGGGAAGAATATAACCATAGTGGAAGCATGTTGAATTCAAAGCACTTTCCTAATGAATATTGGATAGAACTAGTAGTGTGTGCAATGTATATTCTAAACAAATTTCCTACATAGAGTGTCAAAGACATGATTCCACAAGAAAAATAGCATGGTAATAATCATAGTATACCTAATTTAATAATTTTTTTGTGTTCTATATACACATGCAAAAATAATAAACGAGAAAAAAATTGGATGATAGAGATGAAAAGTATGTTTATATTATTTATATTAGGTGATTGATAGATTACAAGTTGCAAAATCCCATTACTATGAAGGTAATCTACAATAGATTTGTTAAATTCAAGAAAAAGGATATGAAAGTATCAAAACAAATTAAAATTATGACATCAATACCTCAAAATGAAAAAGAATCATAAGAAAAAAGTGTGTAGCCAAGACCACAAGTAGTAATAGCTAGTCTGATAAGACACCCTCAAGTAAAAAATTAAGCAAAGTTAAAAACACCAAGAAATTTTGAATAATGTGAATCATCATACTCCAAATTATTACTGATGAACCCAATCCTACATTTGCATCACTAAGATCAAGGTAGAGAGGTAAGAAAATAAGTATGACAGATATTTATAATCATGGAGAAAAAAAATAGATTTATATTTAAATTTGTGTTTATTATCTCATAATTTGTAAAATTCCCATCTTAGGCACAACATTTTTTTTTATTTAATTTGCATTAACTACCAACTTAACTAGCCAAACATATTCCATCCTAAATTAGAAGTGTTTAACATTAAAAGTGGACTTCATTCACCATTGTGATAACAATCAACATCGCAACTTATATGCTTACACTCAAAAGGGTTAAGCTCCTATATTTAGCATCATCCCTAGACCCTACACGTAAGCTTCAAGGGATCATGGTGACCCTTCCTACATATCCCCTCGTGGGAATCAGAGGCTTCACAATTTTCCCCATAATGATAGAGGGAGATCAATCAATCCTCTTGTATGAGATCTATTATCTCACCTTCATTCCATAACTATTAATTTAGTACATGTAAGCTATTAACATAGTCAGCTATAATATAATGATAATAACTTTCCATCAAGTGTTGAGTCCATACCAATCCTTACCGAACATTAGTGTACAAACATGCACAATATTCAAAAGAGAACATTCATACCACAATCTAAAAGATTATACACAATGGTCGTCATGAGCATTCCCCCATATACACAAGATAATTAGCTCATACAGAGTACAAGTACAATAGTGACTAAATCATACACAAATCACAAGTGCAACAGTGACTAGATAATACATAGTTCACAAGTATAGTGGTGACTCAATCATACACAGATCACAATTCCAACAATGATTAGCTCATATGTACATCAAAAGTACCACGCTTGTTATCTCATTCACATATCACAACTACATTACTGGTTGGCTCCAGCATACATCACAAATATATAGTGACAAGCTCCAACCTACATCACATACACGGTGACGAGCTCCAACATCCATCACAAATACATAGTGTTGAGATCCAACATATACATCACATACATAGTGACAAGCTCTAACATACACCGCAAATACATAGTGACAAGCTCCAACATACACAAAGAAAAAATTACACATTACAATGGCTAATACAAGTCCATAATGCATCCTTGATAGAAAGAATATTGGTACATTGTGCACTACACTATGGGTCCTATCTTTTCTTCTAGTATTTTTCACCATTGGACAAATGGGAAGAGAATTTGGTGCATCCCATACTACACCGCAGGTCCGTTCTCAACCCCACAAGGCTAAGTATATAGTTTGACAACTAGGAAGGGGATTCAGTGCATCCTATACTACACTATGGGTCCATCCACCATCCCAAGGGTTCCTCCTAGTAGTGAACTTACCAAACCTAATGGAATCGAACATTAATCACTTATAAGCCATCGGTGACAAGTTCGTCCACCCAAGAAGAAGTAGCTCCTACCATATATACTGCCTTGTGGCCTTAGTGGTATTGTGAGCTATCTTCTTCATAATCTTGGGTAAAACTTGGCATTTGTCACTTCTATGCTTAGAAGTGACAACCAATGAACCCTCTTAATATGTGGTTAGCCCCAAATTATTGTTACAAGCATGGATGGGTCCCTACCCATGCACACATTATGGTTGTATCATAACCAAGGTAGCCCGGTACCTTCACCTCTATGAACTAGGTGAATGTTGGCTAATCCCTAGCAGTAGCCCAGACATTGATTGTTGGCACTATACAATAACTATATATCACTGCTCGAATATCCCAGTGGTTCACTCTTGTGCAGTTCGTACATAACATGAATCACAATCACAATAACAAATACAAGGGCATATACATATAAACCTCTACTTATGGAGTTGAATTACGCAAACACATAAGAGATACATGGAACCGACATGAGATGGACTTTACCCAACTTAGACATATAATCAAATAGTCATTATAAAGTATTCAATCTTCACTTATTATATAAAAGCATATTATGTATTAAATACACAGTATTAGACTCCCTTAACTCATTCATACCCATTTGGTACCCATTTAGCCTCAAACTGAAGACTACTAAAGGTAGAATTTCAGTCCAATAGGAAACAACCCCAGCCCTTGGAGTTGTCACCCCTAAACCCTCCATGTACATACTTGAGGTCTTAGCGACATCCTTCTCCCAAGGATTGCCTACATTTTTTCTTCCAAACGGATCAAACTCACATGTATTTCTCCTCATAAGGTCTCTCAAGGATACCTATAAATTAGTTTCCACATACTCAAGGTGTTTTTAATGTTTATCTTTTGCTATAATTGTGGTTAACAATAGTCAAGAGAACATAATTAAGTATATAATTTACCAAACCCTTCTATAACACTTCCCTTTAATGACAT
The DNA here is from genome assembly GCA_007258455.2 of Sequoia sempervirens. NCBI lineage: Eukaryota > Viridiplantae > Streptophyta > Pinopsida > Cupressales > Cupressaceae > Sequoia > Sequoia sempervirens. The sequence goes on from VDFB02026320.1 coordinate 88,726,640, forward strand.
CAAGGTCTTGAATTAAACTCAACCCATGATTATTCATAATCCAACTTGAATTTTTTCAAGTTCATCTTATAAACATAAGGAGTAGGCTTATTATTCAACATGAAATAGCCTTGGTTCGCATGAACCCATTGGAAGGAATTTCCATTTGAAACTCATATAATAGGTTCAATATATCCAGGTTCTTATACAATTATATTTATAAGATTGTTTTAAGGATAATCAATGACTAAATCCTACTTAAGAATAGTTGGCATCACTTTATCGAACATATGAAAATATAAACCAAATAGTAATTTTACTAATAATATTCTTAATCTTCCAAATTCATTTACACTATGGTGTAACCTTATATTTTTATAATATTTTTGTTCATGGACTAAATAATATTTTCACTTTTCACTTATAGCCAAATATTGCATATACTAAGATGCTATGATATCAATCATATCATAATATGTTCTTTGATATATTTTCCAAATAGAAGAAGCTTAGGTTTAAAACTCATCCACTATCCTTAGACTTATTAAACAACTTCATTTCATATATCCTTGAAATAAATGATAGTAAATCATTCTATTTAATCATAAAACAATTTCATACAAGTATAATTTTAGTTTTATTAATGAAGTCCTTATCACCTACATTATTAAGTGACTGTATGTTAAATCTTGTATAAGGTGTATTAAATTTCTAGATCATAATATAAGTTGTTCTTATCACTAGAGTTTTAACTGAAGACTTCCTTGCCATCTTATTTCACTTGAGTGCCAATATAGAGGTTTAATGAACTCAAGGTATGACCCTATTTGATCTCCCACCATTGTTTACTCAAAATTCCACACTTGGATATTCAAATAATCCTCCCTTGGCAAGAGAAAATTCCTTATTTATGATTTCCTAATAATCCAAACTTTCTTTGATAATTACATTTATCTTAAATTACTACGTAAGCTCATCACGATATTAATAGCATGTATATTTCGTTTTATCTAGATTTGAAGTGATATTGTGTTTATAATCAATGTCATGGCCTAAGGTCACTTAGTATCTTGTTATCATTAGAAATAAATCAAGGTTCCATGCTAATGAGATTAGATAGATTTTGACTTCTAGAGTTGAATAGTAGTATACTGTCAAAATCATGACTTCCTATTGGGGGGTCAAGTTCTATTGCTACCTCATCGTATACCATTTATTACTAACATAATTATAATCAATCCACATATGTAATTGATGCTTCCAATAAAATATTATACATAATCTTAGTCACATTAAGTCATGGGGAAACAAGAAGCAATAGAACAATCACTTCAAACAATAATTATGCATAACAACTTACTCCATACAAACTATATCCATACATAACAAAGCATAGCAAGGAAACATTCATCCTAAATCCCTAATGACAAGAAAGTTACCATTTTATAATTAGTAAATTGGTGTGATTTGTCACTTCCTCCTATGATTTTCTTAGCAAGTTACAGCATATCTCAATGTATCATATACATATAAAGATTTATAGGTAAGACGATTAAGGGTATTGGTAAATCTTAAAATCAATTTACCCAATATCAATTAACCCATATTGAGGGAACTCACAAAGCTTACCCAATACATATTGACCTATTCTCACTATAAAATCAGTGTTACTATTGTCCCAATCAATCTATTTTTATTTTAATTCCTAATAATAGTAATAATACTTTGAGTCACTAAACGATCCAAAAAATATTTAACTTGGATTTTCCTTTACCATGGTTTAACTTTCATAACCAGAGGACAATGCCAGATAGAAAATTTACTCAAGTAAATGATTCTCACAAGTTCGTGTTTTTAGTTAGGATAAATAGGGAAAAACTACAATAAATTTTTTTATGGTTGTGATAAAAATGTCTAGTTTATCATTGTTTAAGGAGCTATTAGTTTACCTGAGAGACGTTGAACCAAAATTTGCATGTAAAGGCAAGTACCTAAGAACCTTAGAAGGAACCCTTCTTTTCTTTTATGTTGAACTTGCTTTTGAGGAGAGTATCAACCCATTCTTCCCCCAATATTTGTTACACCACACTCACTATTGTGCCTCCTATCCATGCTGCACAAAATTCTCAAACACCCTTATGCTCTCTTTCCATTGCAGTCAGGAAGGATGCTCGCAATATCTGTGCAATTCAGCTTTACACTTCCCAATTACATTGAATCTCTAACATTTTTAAGCCATTTTCATGAATCCATTTTGTGCATATTCTACAACCTTTTCATTTATAGCTGCCAATCTTTTACCTTTTCCCTCTAAACCCCAAGATGTCTCTACGCCTTATTCTACATTGTAATCTTCCCTCCCTATGCATTTTCTTCCTTTTCACATTTTTCTCTGGTCTTTTATCTCCCACCACCTTTCTTCTCCTACCTCTCTTCACGCCTCTAACCTCTCTCTACATTTTGTCCAAATTTGTATGCATACATTCTTATCCTCCCCAAATTTCTTTGCCCTTTGTCTTCTCTTTTCTCATCTGGATTCTACATTCAGAGATCTTTCCCTCCCACGCCATGTTCTCTACATACCTCCTATCAAGCTCTACGATGAATTTCTCTTCTCTCCAAGCCCAAAGGCCTCAATTTCCCATTTTTTTCTCCCATCTGCATGTGCTCATAATTCCTCTAACCTTTATTCTTTGGAGCTACTCATAATCTATTGTGGAAGCTCCCATTTTGTCGTAGGCATGCAGGATATTGCTTTTCCTTGCTAGTTGTGTTTGCTGTAAGTTATCTATGGCCTTGTATCTTCATCAAAAATATCACACAAATTCACCTGGAATGGGGTGGTAGAGAGGGTTTTTAATGAGCTATCAGGTGTTCCATATCATTCCTCTTATCAGGTTGTCTTCTCACACAAAAGAATGGATGCCCCTCCCTTCACGTGACATTGGAGGAGAAATGAAAAGGGTGCCATACCTTATTAAATGCACCATCTCTCCTCCTCTTTCCTTGTCATGATGCCCATAATCTTTTGTTTACTCTCCTTGACTTTTGTTCTATAGGCTTAATTATCTATGATGTGACATTCTCCCCCCCTTAGGATAAGTTGTATTGGCTTATTAAAAGGTTATATTTATAATTTGATCAAAATTTTGGGTTATTAGTCAAGTTTTTCCTTTTGAACAACTAATTTTGGCCTCTAATGTGGTTCTCTTTTCCCTAATTTAATGAATTTGTAATGAAATTTATAATATTTAAGAGGGTCCAAACTAAAAATATGCCCTCGAGTAAGCATTTTCACTTAATCTAATCCTCTTTTTTGTATTTTGGGCTTGATATTTCTTAAAACTAGTCTATACTATGACATTGGATACACACATTTACTAGTTAACCTTAGTAAGATATCAAAGTATCATGCATCCAAACTAGTTTTTGTCATTAACTATTAAGGTAGTCACATCCTATTCATTCAAACATATCCCTGTAGTTATTTGCATTTTAGGTTCTTAGTAATTCATGTTCATATCCCGAGTGATTTTTTTTAACACTCTTAAAGATGCAATGAACATTTTCCTCATAACAAGGGGTAAAACTCAAATCCAATAGTGAGTTAGGGGATCTAACAATCATCATATTCCTTAACCTTTCGTTACGTAGTTTGATTTTCATTTATAATTCGTATATCAAAATTCCTTTTTTTCAACCCATCTAGGTTTCATTTTTCTTGGTTAGTTCTAGCCACCCCTTCCTAGGAGTTTAAAAGTCCATTTAAGATATTCAAAATGATTATGTACATATCAAGTGATCAACATGGTTATGGGAAATTGGTAGTGTAAGACAACATACATAACCCAAAGTCAAGTGAGCTTCATAAGTCTAGTGTTCTGACTTGGTTGCTCTGATACCAATATAAAATCACCGTCTTAGGTACAATTTTTTTTTAATTCAATTTTCATTAACTACGAACTTAACTAACCGAGCATATTCCATCCTAAATTAGAAGTGTTAACATTAAAAGGACTTCATTCACCATTGTGATAACAGTCAACATCACAACTTATAATCTTACACAGAAGGATTAAGCTCCTATATTTAGGGTCACCCCTAGACCCCAAACCTAAGTCTCAAGGGATCATGGTGACCTTGCCTACGTATCCCCTAATAGGAATCAAAGGCTTTGTAGTTTGTCCCACAATGATAGAGGGATTTCAATCTCTCCTCTTGTATGAGAGCTATTATCTCACCTTTATCCCATAACTATTAGTTTAGTACATTGAAGCTATTAATATAGTCAATTATAATATAATGATAATAACTTGCCATCAAGTGTTGGGTCCATACCAATCCTTACCAAAAATTAGTGCACAAACATTCACAATATTCATAAGAGATCATTCATACCATAATATCAAAGATTATACACAATGGTCATCATGAGCATACCCCTATATACGTAAGCTAATTAGCTCATACATAGTACAAGTACAATAGTGATTGGATCATACATAGATCACAAGTGCAATAGTGACTGGATCATACACAGATCACAAATAGTGAACCTACCAAGCCCATTGGATTCCAACTTTAATCACCTATAGGCCACTGGAAACAAGTTTTTCCACCCAAGAAGAGGTAGCTCCTAACATATACCACCTTGTGACCTTAGTGGTATTGTCAGCTATCTTCTTTACAATCCTAGGTAACACTTGGCATTAGTCACTTCTATGCTTATCAATGACAGATAGTGAAGCCTATCAATACATGGTTAGTCCTAGATTACTCTTACCCGCAGGGATGGGTCCCTACCCTTGCTACCGAGCTATGGCCATATCATAACCAAGGTAGCCCGCTACCTTCACCTCCATGAACAAAGTGAATGTTGGCTAATCCCTAGTAGTAGCCCAGACAACAATTATTGGTACGGTCCAATGATTGCTTATCATTGCTCAAATATCTAGATGGTTCACTTTTGGGCCAATCATACATAACTTGAATCACAATCATGATCAATACATACATAAGCCTATACATAAAGACCTCTAGCTATGGATTTTAATTACACAAACACATAAGAGATACATGGAACCAACATGAGATGGACTTTACCCAACATAGGCATATAATCAAATACTCATTATAAATTAGTCAATCTTTGCTTATTATATAAAAACATATTATGTATTAAATACATAGTATTAGATTCCCTTAACTCATTCATACCCATCTAGTACCCATTTAGCCTTAAACTAAAGCCTACTAAAGGGAGAAGGTCAAACCAATCAAGAACAACCCTAACCCTTGGAGTTGGCCCCCATAAACCCTCCCCTATGGACTTAAAGTCACAGGGACATCCTTCACCGAAGGACCGCCTATGTTTCTACTTCCAAAAAGATCAAAGTCACATGTAGTTCTCCTCATAAGGTATCTCAAGGACACCTACACACTGGTCTCCCCATAAGGTTTTTTTAATGTTTATATTTCACTAATATGCTTAACAATAGATAGGAGAACATAACTAAGTATCTAATTTACCAACCCCTTTTATAATACTTCCATTTAATGGCATCAAGGTCTTGAATTAAACTTGACCCATGATTATTCATAATCCAACTTGAACATCTTCAAGTTCATCTTATAAACATAAGGACTAGGCTTATTACTCAACATGAAATAACCTTGGTTCACACAAATCCATAGGAAGGTATTTTCATTTGAAACTCATATAATAGGTTAACTATCCAGGTTCTTATACAATAGTATTTATAAGCTTGTTTCAAGGATAATCAATTCCTAAATCCTACTTAAGAATACCTAGCAACACTTTATCTGATGTATGAAAATATAAACCCAATAGTAATTTTACTAATAATATTCTTAATCTTCCAATTTACATTACAATATAGTGTAACCTTATATTTTTATAATGGTTTTGTGAATGGACTAGATAATATTTGCACTTTTCAATTATAGCCAAATATTGTATATACTAACATGCTATGATATCAATCATATCATAATATGTTCTTTGATATCTTTTCCAAATACAAGAAACTTAGATTTAAAACTCATCCACTATCCTTAGACTTATTAAAAAACTTCATTTTAAATATCCTTGAAATAAATGATAGTAAATCATTCTATTTAATCATAAAACAATTTGGTACAAGTATAGTTTTAGTTTTATTCATGAAGTCATTATCACCTACATTATTAAGTGACTATATGTCAAATCTTGTATAAGGTGTATTATATTTCTAGATCATATTATAAGGTGTTCTTATTGCTAGATTTTTAACTTAAGACTTCCTTGCCATCTTATTTCACTTGAGTCTCAACATAGAGGTTTAATGAACTCAAGGTATGAACCTATTTGATCTCCCACCATTTTCTACTCAAAATTCCACACTTGGATATTCAATAATCCTCCCTTGGCAATAGAAAATTCCTTGCTTATGATTTCCTAATAATCCCAACTTTCTTTGCTAATTGCATTCATCTTAAATTACTAAGTAAGCTCATCATGATATTACTAGCATATATATTTATTTTATCTAGATCTAAAGCAATATTGTGTTTATAATCAATGTCATGGTGTAATGTTAGTTAGTATATTGTTATCATTAGAAATAAATCAACGTTTCATGCTAATGGGATTAGATAGATTTTGACTTCTAGAGTTGCACACTAGTATACTATCAAAATCAGGACTTCCAATTGGGGGGTCAAGTTCTATTGTTGCCTCATTGTATACCATTTATTGCTAACATAATGAGAATCAATCCACATATGTAATTTATGCTTCCAACAAGCATTATGCATAAGCTTAGTCACATTAAGTCATAGGGTAACTAATAAAATTATCACCTCAAATGATAATTATGCTTAACAACTTACTCCATACAAACTACATCCATACATAACAAAGCGTAGCAAGGAAACATTCATCCTTAATCTTTAAACATTACCATTTTATAATTAGTAAATTGGTGTGAGTTGTCACTTCCTCCTATGATTGTCTTAGCAAGTTATAGCATATCTCAATGTATCATATACATATAAAGATTTACAAGTCAGATGACTAAGGGTATTGGTAAATACAAAAAATTATTTACCCAATATCAATCAACCCATATTGAGGGAACTCACAATGTTTACCTAATACATATTGATCTATTCCCTCTATAAAATTAATGTTACTATTGTCCCAATCAATCTATTTTTATTTTTATTTTAATTCTTAAGAATAGCAATAATACTTTGAGTCACTAAGAGATCCAAAAATGTTTTAGCTTAGATTTCCTTGACCATGGTTTAACACTCATAACTAGAGGAAAATGCTAGATATAAAATTAACTCAAGTAATTGATTCTCACGAGTTCATATTTTTAGTTAGGCTAAATAGGGAACACACACAATCAAAAACATTATGGTTGTGATACAAATGTCTAGTTTATCATTGTTTGAGGAGCTATTAGCTTACCTAAGAGATGTTGAACTGAAATATACTTGTAAAGGCAAGTACCTGAGAACCTTAGAAGGAACCATTACTCTTTTCTTGCATGTTAAACTTGGTAATTTTGAGGAGAGTATCAGCCCATTCTTTCCCCAATATTTGTTATGCCAGATGCCTTGTTGTGCCTCCTATCCATCCTACCCAAATTTTTCAAACACCCTCCTACTCTCTTTCCATTGCAGTCAGGAAGGAAGCTTGCAATGTCTATGAATTTGGCTTTACACTTCGTAGTTGCATTTCTCTAACATTTTTAAAAGGAATTTTCATGAATCTATTTTCTACATATTCTAAAACCCTTTCATTTAGAACTGCCAATCATTTCCCTCTACCCTCTAAACCCCAAGATGTCTCAACACCTTATTCTGCATTGTAATCTTCCCTCCCTATGTAATCTTATCATTCCTCTCTTCACGCCTCTAAAATCTCTCTACATTTTTTCCAAATTTGTATGCATATATGGCCTTGCATCCTCCCCAAATTTCTTTTCCCTTTTCCTTCTCTTTTCTCACATGGATTTTGCATTCAAAGATCTTTCCCTCCCATGCCATGTTCTTTACATACCTCCTATAGACCTCTGTTATGAATTTGTCTTCTGTCCAAGCCCAAACGCCTTGATTTCCCATGCTTTTCTCACATTTGCATGTCTCCATAATTCCTCTAACCTTTATGCTTTGGACCTACCCATAATCTATTATGAAAACTCCCATTTTACCTCAAGCATGATAAATATTGCTTTTTCCTTGCCAGTTGTGTTTGCTTGAAGTTATAAATTTCCTTGTATTTGTAATGTCCCCTTATTAGAGACATAAAAATGCACACACAAAGTTCCTTGTTCATGGTTACATTAGATTATTTTAGATTGCACATTTTAAGAATAAGACAAATGAAATGCATTACCACCTAGGACATAAACTAACTTGAACAGATATGACCTATTACTCCCTAGCAGAATAGATCCTTGCCTCGTTCCTCTTCCTAATCTCATTGGATGGAATATTTACTGTGCCAAGGGCATGTGCACAATCTCGAGTTGGACACCCTCAAGTTTTATTACCCGTCTTGGGTTCCATCCAACATTGGACAGATTTACCTGCCTTCCCTCCACACACTCCCTATCGAGCATTCGCAAAAGGGGATTTGGTCCAGAGTCTATTCCTGTAGTAGTAAGGTCAAAGAAGCTTAATAAGGTACAATAATTGCTATAAGCAACATTATTGTGTCATAAATATTATCCATTAATCTCAGATGTGGAATTAGTTATTCATCTATGTTGAATAGGTGAAATCCAATATATTGATGTATATATTTATTAATTGCAAAGAGTGGCATTTAATACACATTGACTTATCATATTGTACTTGGTTAAATTCACAATTTAACACATATTTGAGTGTTAGAAGCATTCACTACCATAGTAATCTATATTGATTCCATAATCCCTCAATGCTTAACCCATTGGTGAGGGTACTTACCTCTAAATGACATGCTAACTAGAACTCTTTCGAATGTGCTTTCCTTGAGCCAATCCGTCTTCTACCTTGGATGCGATGATGATCATCCCAAGATTCGATTGATTAGTTCTTAACATTTAGAAGATATTGTTAGTATATATCAAACAAATAGTAATCTATTGTCCATACTTATATTAAGCATTATAATTACTCATAAGGCTCAATAATTGTTGTAAGCTTCATTATTGAATAAGTGTATATGATAAATACATATATATATATATATTGTATATATACATATATATCATTACTCTCTCCTTATATTAATTAGCATTCATATATCTATGTTTATGTAATGATTCATTCCTTACATTAATATTTGGGTTTATATATTATTCATTATCAGTTTTATCTTATGATTATCCAATAATATACATGGCTTTATATTCTAATGCAAACCAATTTTGGTTGCTACTATTCATATTTGTAGAAGCTTTCATATAATGATCCCATTGGTTAATATATGTTTAACTTCATTCCACTTCCTAACTGCATATCTTCCTTTAGATCTATGTATTTTATCTCTTAATTTTACATATTATATCTCTCCTCTCTCAAAAAATATTCCCTTAATTGTCTATTGCTGCACTTGAAAGATATTAGAATTTTTCTTATTTCATTCTCTTCCATGCTGCCCCCTTTTATATCCATGACATGGTCAAAGGATATGACCTTCATTATGTTTATTTGAAAAGGGGTGTGTCTCTTGTATTATGTTGACACTACTAATTGATAAATCGTGTGTTTAGGAATAATTAACATTATTCCTTTCCTTAGATGAGTTTGTTACCTTATATGCACAATAACCATCTCTAAGCATTGTTGCTTTATTAATTGCTACACTTTAATCATCCTATATTCATTGCCTCCAAATGATGTTGGAACTCCTCTTATAATTCTAGTGGTATGCATTCTTCACATCAACTGTCTTTCATCGGGTCTTTGCACATTGTAGAGGAATGCGGTCGCTTAAGAAATGCATTGAGAAAATATATTTCTGTAATTGTGATTACCACGTCCAATATATAGCAATTTGATAAAAGCCACTACACTGAAGATAAACTCATGATAATATGGGAGCCTGATAACCAATTGAAGATATGGGACTGGAGCTATAATTACGGCGGATGAATAATTTACGCCGAAGGCGTATCCAATTTGAACAGAACAAAGCTAAAATATTCAATCAACCGTGTAAATAAGCTTGGAGACGATTGAAACGTCTGCAGCCGTTCGTTTTCCACGGATGCTATTTTCGTTTGTTTTTGCCCGCCTCCCACGATGATGCTTCAGTCATGTCCATCACCAGGTCACCTGCAAAATCTTCAAGCAACTTGTCTACCAGCAAGAGTGACACATCCTAGTTGAGAGGGGAGCTCAACATGCCGTCAGAGTTTTATCTTGCTTCTTCTTGCAAACAACTCTATAGATCTTGCTTCTTCTGACAACCAACTCTATAGATCACCAGGTCACGTTGCAAAATCTTCAAGCAACGTGTCTACCAGTAAGAGTTGAGAGGGGAGCTCAACATGCCGTCAGAGTTTTATTTTGGGACGAAATCTTGCTTCTTCTTGCAAACAACTCTATAGATCTTCTCCCTGTGTTTCGGTGAGCGTCGCCAACAAATATCCCCATTACATTTTATTTTCACTAAAATTATCTCCAATGAAAACCAATTCAAGGATCGCGTCCAATACTCAGTGAATTTATGTCTGTCGGGAATCAGTTCAAGGATGGTCTGTGTTGAGGATGGGTTACACAAGGATGTTTCGTATAGGTGAGTAGTACCTGCAAGTATCCTCATGGAATTTATTAGATTTTTCTTTATAAAACGGGAATCGCTCCAATTAAGGAAAACATAGACACTTAAGTAAGATGAGTTGGGATGTTAAACATCAAAACAAGGGTTTTTAAATGTGATGAATTGGGGTTAAAACTTCCCCATAAAATGATTAGTTTTCGGCTCACTGCACTTCTTTCTGCTTTCTATTTTGGGTAGAACCCCAAATAAAAGGAGGCACATAAACGAGCACTTTGTAGCATTGTTGTGGGTTATGAACAGGAATCATGAAGTCCGCTATGTGAAAAGAAGTGTTCTTATTGAAATGCTTGCTGCAGCCTTGCCTTCAGGAGCCATCAGATTTAATTCCAGAGTTGTGGCTGTACTCAGAAATGGCAATTCTGGCTACCCCACCATAGAATTGGAAGATGGTACATATATCAAAACCAAGGTGAATCATAAAACCCACCAAACAGATAACTGAGTTTCCAGAATGGTTTTAGATTCTTGAAACCTTGACTTTATAAATGAGTATAATGCGGTGTTTGTTGCTGCTATGTATTATCTCATGCCTATTTGAACTTACGGAATTTGCATGTTTACTATTTTGTGTTGTATTTTCCAAGAATTTTAGATTGCTTCTATTCGGTCTGCAAAGAAATCGCTAAAATTGTTATTAATGATTGTTGGATGAACTTTGAGCTCTTTCAGTAGAGGATTATGCACACAATATTTTGAATGGCATGTTGTTTCTGCTTGGACTTTTCACCAGCCACACATATCATCTTCATGTGACATTTCTGCCTCCATCGTTGCCTCTATTGTGGGTTGTGTGACTTGTTTTGATTTTGTCAATCTTTTCTACAGAATATGTGTTTTTTTTTGTGTTGGGTATATGGGGGTTATCTTCTTGGTGAAACCTTACCCTGAAAATGGAAAAATGGGGCTATTCCAACTATCCACAACAGGTATGAAAATGGCCCTAAAACACCTAAATTTTTTTTTATATGCAGGAGACCGGGGGAACTTAACTAGTGTTTCTGGATACGCAGTCCGGGTTATTTAATAATATGTAGATATCTAGCCAAGTGTATTGACTCCACCTGAAAGATATAATGTTTTGAGACTCTCTTTCTATGCACATATTAAATGCTTTCTATCATACTTTTCATATTGTTATGGCTTTTTAATGCTTAGTTTTTAGTTGCTGTATCTAAATGCAATATTTGGTAATTGTTACGATGATTCAATTTAAACTTAATTAATGAAAGATATGTTATTATAGTCAAGTAAATTCTTCGAAGTGTCTGTGATATGACCACATTCTGTTTCTTGCTTTATGTAGATGATTATTTTTCAATATTTTACTATGACTTGTAGTGAGGAGGAGTTTTGGTGCCAACCTAGACATCCCTACAACGTCCTCCTGTGTGTGAATGCACCACCTCCAATCTCTCGGTGAATCATGTGGGTAAAGAAATTCATATATGTGGATAAAGAAATGCATATATGTATAGGCATGTTTATATGCAGAGATATATTCAGCAAAGACAGCGAGGCTCGAGCGAAAGACATCATCTTTTATTTTGCTAGATATGATCCCATGACACCAAAATAGATGTGTCCAACATTTTTATTCCAACAAATAGAACCATAGCTTGTTTTTCACTCCCCTACACATGGAAGCAAATTGTAGGATGGTAAGGCCAAACAAAAGCTTACACAAAACCACAGACAATCCAGCTGATGTTGGTAGAGGAAAGAAACAACATAGGGCATATCAAAGCCCATTGACAAAAGCTTCCAACATGTAAAAAGAATTTACACCCCTGTATCGTAAACCTCAATAGCAATGTGTGAACATCAACCCAAAGCTGCTTCTTTAACAAGAAAAGGGGATTTTTACACAAAACCTTCAATTTGATCTTAGACAACAACAATGAGATGATACCAGAGACTTGATATTGTCATTTTTTAAAAACTGGTTTTACACTAAAATCTTCAATTTGATCTTCCAACATCAATGAGATGACACCAGAGAGTTGATATTGTCATTTTTGAAGAACATATACCAAAGAATGTTGTTGGATTTTAATCCCAACCAAGAATCATTGCCATCAACAAAATGACCCAATGTGTAAATTAATTGGTCACATGTTTGCCACTTGTTTCCCCTGTTACTATAATTTTTAGTTCCAAGAGTTTCTCCCAATGTAAACTGGTGTAGTTATCTTATACAACTAATGTGCTTGATGTGTATTATGGAACTTGTATCCTTCAAGTTTCTACTAGATATAAATGGTAGTTTTTTAAGAATTTGTTGCATCATTGTTTAGGTCTACACAAGTAGAGATACACTCATCTCAAAGGATGTATATGACAAATTGATATACCCAAGTGAGAACAATATCGTGGATTGGGCATATATTTGAGTAAACATGATGAATCAAGCTATGTTGCAAATTGCCTGGATGCACAGGTTCTAGTGAGTTTAAATTTCACGAACTTGAATAAATGGAAAGTATTAGATGCCAAGTTTGTCAGGGTGTTAAGCATGGATAGAGAGGACAGCTACCCAAAGAAGATCACAAGAGTCACATCAACATAAACATTTTTAATCGATCTTAAACAAATTTATGAATGTTCTTTGGAATTAATTTACTTATGAATAATTATGAATGCACAAGAGTCCAATTCATTTATGAATGCACTCTGGAATTAATTGTAATGACAAACTAGTATCTCTTCCTTTCTTTTGAACAAATTTTGTTTTAGTTACTAAAAGGCAGTGTGATTGCAGCCTGAAGCTGTTGATATCAATTTTGAAAGGGTTCATGATCTTCATTTAAAGTCACCTATTGCTGATAGCTTGTTTCATTTGCAAAAGCATTTCCAGCTAAACTACCATTATCATCATCCTCATCCAAGGGACCTCTTTCTCGATATGGCATTGCCTTGTCCTCTGCAGGTGTTTCTTCTGGTCCTGGTAGCCCTTTAAATGAAGATCCTATAATTCTCGGTTCTTCTGGAACTAGATTACTATAATTATTTACCGAGAGTAGTCCTGTTCTTTCCCAAATAAACTCCATATAATGAGCACAGAAGTGAAGAGCAAACTGTTACAAAGACTGCAGATGGAAGTAAAATACCACCAGAGATTAGTGAAGAGATTAATAATGCTGTAGGAAAAGAGGGAAAAGGTGAATATGGAGATTTATACAATTATAGAAAAGAAGAACCAGAAAAAAAGGCAACACATGATATAAAAGAGGGCTTGTATGAAAAAAAATTGAGAAGGAAGCCGCAAAAGACAAAGTTAATACTATAATAAAGGCCAAGGAAGTTATTCATTAGGAGACATAGCATCAGATCAAAGGCAATTATAGACAACAAAATCTAATGCGAATGATGGAAAAAGTACATATGGAGCAAATGTTTTATGTTCACGAATAAAAACCCTTGCAGATGAGGTGGATATGCATACACCAGTACCAGAATCTATGGTACGAGAAGAAGCACTGAAGCAATTGCCAGGAGGGGTTCAAGCAGTGGAAATCTCACAGGATAATATTGCACAACAAACAAAGGTTGAACAAAAGGAAGGAAGCTACCAATCAGTGGATATTTGGACTCGGTTGGCAAAGCCAACCATGGGGAAACCAGTTGCAGTTAAATGGACATCTAAATCATCTCGAGATACTTCCAAAAAGGCCCCAAAAGTTGGTACAGAGGTGAGAAATAGAGACAAAAATGGTTCTGGAGTACAGGTAAAGTCTATACATGATAACAAACCCAAGAGTTCGAAGGTTTCTACCAAATCAATTTCTGACTCAGAAGACAAAAATCCTGCAGCGGAACTTGATGATAAATTTATTGAAGAAGTAAAGGAAATTAATTTTTCTGAACACAAGCAGATTCACCCACTCTTAGTCTTCTCAGATTCAGGTGGCCATGGGCAGTGTTATTTGGGAGAATTTCTGAAGGAACTGTCACTATTGCTGGAGATGCAATGAATGCAATGACTCCATATATTGGACAAGGTGTCCATGCTTGCAACTTGAGGATGCCATTCTAGAGAGATGCCTTAATAGACATCGACATCCATGATATTATGGTCGCAACTACCCTAACAGACATGCATGCGGAAAGTGGAAGCGTTAACAAGGCACGTGAACTGTTTGACAGAATACCTGAAAAAAAATTGTCATCTCATGGACTGCAATGATTGCAAGATATGTACAAAATGGATTTGATGAAAAGACTTTAGAAACTTTCAAGCAAATGCAATTGGCAGGTGTAAAGCCAAATTACATGACCTTCGCCAGTATCCTCCCTGTCTGTGCCAAAATGGGAGCTTTCGAACAGGGTATGGACATCCATCAAAACATCATGGAAGGAAGATTTTTTTCATATATAGTAGTTGGAAATGCTCTGGTAGACATGTAAGCAAAATGTTGAAGCATAAAAAAGGCACATGAACTGTTTGACAAAATGCCACAAAGAGAGGTTATCTCGTGGCAATGATTGGAGGATATGCACAAAATGGGATTTTTTAAAAAGCTTTAGAAAACATTCAAGCAAATGCAATTGGCAGGTGTAAAGCCAGACTCCACAACATTTTGACAATATAAGAGCATTGCAATAGGATATGGACATCCATTAAAGCATAACAAAAATGTGGAAACATAGAAAAGGCAGGTGAACTGTTTGACAAAATGCCCCAAACAGATGTCATCTCATGGAATGCAATGATCGCGGGATATGCACAATATGGATTTTGCAAGGATGCGCTCAAAATATTTGAATTAATGAAGCAATTGCCCCTGCCATTGCAAATATCTCTAATAGTAATCTAAGTGTAGCAAGATTTGGCATTCAAACAAAAATAATAGGCAGAATCAACTTTGTTTGAACCATAATTCTCACAAATTGCCTCACCAACAAGTAGGACCACAGAAATGGAATACAGAAATGGAATTTTAAAAAGAATTAGGGAGTTAAAATATTTGGAAGAATACCTCAAACAAATGTTGCCTCATGACTTGCCATAATTACATAATATGAAATTCTACAAGCTTCCAAGAAAATACAGTTTGCAAGTGTAAAGCTATAATTTACAAGCAACGTATATTAATTTCAAATAAATAATATCCCATACAATATTCAATAACATCATGGTTATCTGGAATTTACTTCTTTTCATAAGAGGAAACATTACTTTTGAAGCATTTTACTCTTTTCTACAAACCATAATATAGCAGCGGATGGGCTCCAAATTATTCAAAGCAAAATCTATTGCATTCTCAGTTTTGTAAAGACTAAATGAATTGATTCAATATGGATTGAGCAAAAAATATTTCATTTAAAAATTCAACTAAGTTTCTTAAGAGAGGAAATCTAACAGAACATTAATTTCTTGATGCTAATAAAATAATTGCAATCACAACCATAGATAATCATGAACAAAAGCTGATAATCAAATAAGTTATTTGTAGTCTATGTTTTTGTACTATCACAAGCATAAGCAATAATTTTACATGAATATTGAGGACAACATTCATTCTTTTGAGTATTTAAAATTAACAAATAACAATATTGAAACCTAATCCTATTAAAAATAAAGGAATATTATTTTAGTTTGTGCTTATTTTGGATGGATGGTCTATGTCTAGTGTAAGCATGAACCAACCCATCGAAGAAAGAGATGCCATTTGTTTAATGAGAAATAAAAACTAAAATAAAACATTCTAGTTAATTCATCTTTTATCTTTTAATGTATTTCAAGAAGTAAAAATTGAATTGTTTTCACATGTTATGTAGATGAGATGAGGGGGTATTATGTTCGATTGATCATCAAGGTTGGGGACTAACAATGGAAGGAAGACTCACTCCCACACTCACAATTCAAAAAAAAAAGACCAAAATATTTAAATCTTTATCTCACTCTACCTCTGTCTATCTCTCTATCTATTTTTCTCCCTCTTGCACTCTCCCCCTCTATCTATTTTTATCCCTCTTCCTCTCTCCCCCTCTATCTCTAGACATGTCTCCCAAGATCTCTTCCCGTCCATCTCTCTCCCTCTTTCTTTCTCTCCCTCTTTCAAGACCTCTATATCTATATCTCTTTGTCTTTCTATTTATGTCTCTCCATATTTTTTCTTCCATCTCTCCCTTTATCTCTATCTTGTTATTACTCCATCTCTCTCTACCCCTTATACCTCTCCCTCTCTCTCTCTAAATATCACTTCTTATCTCTATCTTTATCTTTCTATCTATCCTTCTCTCATTCTATCCCTCTACCTCCCTCTATTTTTCTCTTCCATCTCTATCTATCCCTCTCTCCTATCATTATCTCTCCTCTCTATTTATCTCTAAATCTCCATCTCCATCTCCATCTTCCTCTTTATCTCTACCTCCTTACCCCTCTTTGTCTCTTCCCTCCTCTCTCCCTATTGCAAACATAACATGAGCTTGTTAGTAATGGAGCCTAATTATCTTCCTGATTTAGAGGGTTTTTTAAAGTCTTTTTTAGATCCTTGTAAGTGGATGCATGGTTTATTTGAAACTATCACTTCTCTAATGAGATCTTTTTAAAAAACAACATAATTTATTAAATGACCTACCAATTAATCTCATGTACTAGACAAATTTCTTAATTAACCTTCCTCTTTGGCGTACCCATTGCACACCAAGGTGCAATCGCTAGTAGTATATTATCATTGGGAATGAGACGGATATAGTTTCCAATAAATTCCAGGCAGCATGAGAAACATAGATGTCTTCTATATTTAGAGATAGAAATAATACCGTAGTGGAAATACAAGTTGATATTTGATGAGATAGCTCCATAACTATCTATTTTTCATACTATATAATATCGTCCAGTTTAATTAATAATAATTACTCGTGTTTATTTAACCATTCCGGTGATGGAAACATATGTTAATTATGTCCCAATAGAAAGCCCAATCATAAGACTATCGTTGAATGGAATTTCGTCGGACTTTATGTGCCAATGTGGGATTCTTAAGATTCCAACCATATCGTTGTAGACTAGATAATGTTGATATCATCAGTATCGCAGGTATAGATGTTATCATAAGGAAATATGCCCAATAATACTTACATGCATAAATTACTGTATACTAGATTTGGGGGACATGACAATATCTTCCTCGAAAATATCACACAAATACCCCTAGAAGGGGGTGGTAGAGGGGGTTTTTAATGAGTTGTCAGGTGCACCATATCATTCCCCTAATCAAGTTTACTTCTCACGAAAAATAATGGATGCCCCTCCCTTCACGTGACATTGGAGGAGAAATGACAAGGGTTCCATACCTTATTAAGTGCACCATCCCTCCTCTTTCTTTGTCATGGCGCCCATACTCTTTCCTTTACTCTCCTTGACTTCTGTTAGGCTTAATTATCTGGGATGTGACATAATCCTATATATTTTGAGGAAATCAATCAAGGAAGAAAATTAGATAAGGTTTTGGATGAAGAGATGGATTGCATCTAAAGGAATGAAACATGAGAGATAGTAGTTCTATTTAAAGGTAAATATTGCTTAAGATTCAAATGGGTCTATAAAACTAAGTTCAATATAATTTAGGTGATCTGTTGAGAAATACAAATAAAGTTAGTAGAATTTTTTTTACCCAATGACATGGAGTTGACTATGATAAGACATTTGCACCAATTAAAAAGCTTGATGTAATTAGAATGGTCTTAGCCATAGCAACATAAATAATTCAAAAATTTATTAGATGCATGTCAAATCAATCGTTTTGAATGGGTTTTATAAGAAGAAGTGTATGTGAAACAACCACTAGACTATGCAAATGAATGTAGATTGAAAACATATATTTAAGTTACAAGCAATTACAAGCCCACATAATTATTAAGAAAATACATTTTTAAGCAGGCTGTTCCAAGCCCACATATATAAGTAAACCTCATGTATTCAACAACCTACATACAAAATGAGATCAATTCTAGAAGTCCATGCCTAACTTCATTATTTAACCCTTTAGTACAACCTTATGAGAATATACTTGATTGTTCAATGAGTTTGTGTACAAATTTGCTCACATCAACATTAAATGTGTTCCTCCACTACAAAACTAGTGAAAATGAATAAGATCAACAATGTAAAGAACCAACATACTTATATATTGTTTCAAAATTGTTGTAACCAACCTATTTTATTAAATTCATGTCATAGTCTATATCAAGATAATTTAATCTCCTGTCTTGGTCACCTGTGACTAGCATAGCTTTGTCTGAAGATATACAATAAACTATATGTAACCAACATTAATTATAAAATGTTGCAACCTTAGCAATAAAATGTTCACCTAACATTAAAATAAATGTGAATTTATTACTAATTATACAATTTTTTTTGATGAAATGGATATTTATATATATTTATTTTTTAAATATGGTATATATATATATATATATATATATATATATATATATTGGCTAATAAGAGGCCAAGGCCAAAATTATTTATGAAAATGAACAACAAAAACATAAACCCTCCACCATTTACTTCTTCCTGCTACCTAGCAAACTTCGAGCATGTCAAACGAATATAATAATAACCACAATTTCTATCATTTTCTACTACTAACTTAGATAACTCATCAACCTCCTTGTTTTCCTCCCTATAGGTATGGTTGATGGTGTAGCACTCAAAATAAGCTAAGATTGTTAATATTGTGTCTAGAAGAGCTTTTAATCTCCAGTTTGGAGTCGTTGCTACTCTTACTGCATTGATTGTTATTTTTGAGTCTCCTTCAATCTCAAGTTTCATAACTTTCCTCTTTTTACATTCAATTAGGCCGAGATATATTTATTTTTACAGTATATTTTAATATAATAAAATATGATTTTTAATATATAATAAAATGTTAAAATATAATTTATAAAAAAGAAATATTTAAAAATTTATATCTCTATAATTTATTTGTTGAAAGACTTTATGATTAAAATTTTCTTAAAATTTATTTTATTAAAATATTACTTAATCTTGATTTAACAATAGATCACAAATAACATGATCCAAAGATTAGATTAATTCTTTCCGATTTTAAATATTTAAAACATTTAATAATATATTACACTAAAAATAACAAGACTTTTTCTATTATTCACTTTTTTATTAAAAATATTCTACATTCAAATATGTTTTTAAAAAAAAGGTTGTACATACTACTTCTGCCCAACAACTTTTATCTAAAGTTCTTCTCTTTCATCACCATCAAAAACAAATATTATAAGTGTTCTTTGTAGTGAAATATATTATTTGTTAAAAATTTCAAGAATTCATTATTATTGAAGTCAAACCATCTTTTAACATCACCCAAAAATTTTCCAATTAACCTTTGAGCCATAAAAAAATAACCTACAGAAAAATTCAATCATCCTAAATATAAGCTAGACAATATGACTTGAAATATTGATATAAAAATCTTGGAGACATGTTTCTTGAATAAAGATATAGTGTTCAATACATTATATTTTAATTATAAGCTAGCATCAAACAAAAGAATAAAGGAAAAAAATTAATAGAATACGATATATTGGCTTGCCAACAGCCACAGGCATCAGCAACTCCAATGAATCAGCCACTTTTTCTACCCCAACTCTCCTATCATGATCATCTATGTTAGCCAACAGCCACAGGCATCAGCAACTCCAATGAATCAGCCACTTTTTCTACCCCAACTCTCCTATCATGATCATCTATGTTATCCTTTTCGTTAAACGTGTTTGGGTTAGGGTCCTTTTTGTTAAATGTGTTTGGGTTAGGGTTAGTGTTTTCCATGCCATTATTACCACTACTTCCTACAATTGTGTCTTGATCAACCCTTGCTCTACTGGGAGAGATTAGCATCTTTGTTGGATATCCAATATTATTCAATTCACAAGGATTCTCCTAAATTTTCCATTTTCTACCCCTAAGACTCACCTCAGTATTAGGATCTATTATCTTAGAAGAAGCACTAGACATGGATTTAATTTGACCCTGGGAAACCTTTACATTAAGATTTTCCATTATTGTAAAGCTTGCACAATGTAAGAAAGCATGCTAGCACAACAAATTTATCTAAAATTTAGTATATCACTTAAGAAAGTTGGGGCCATTGATATATAGTGAGTAAAAGAGGTTTCAATATCCTTCATCATACTAAAACAGTCTATGAGACTTTATCATATTACAAAGTATTGTTGAAGTAGTGAAAGATTGAGGTCAGACATAACTCTATTCTTTGTTGCTTGTGCAAAAGGGTGGATGAATGTTCCTCTTACATAGTAAGAACTCTAAGTGGTAAAGTATAAATGACTGGTCTTCTTAAGTGATAAAGAACTTTGTGTGCGAAAGGGTGAATAACATATTCCTCTTTGTGCTTAAAAACCTTGTGTGGGAAAAGGTAACAAACCTTGGAACATGTATGTACTCTTAAACCTAGATGATGAAATATAACAATGTGTTTCAATAGAAAAGCACTACAAAATGCTGATGGAAGAACCTAAAAGACTAGCTTGAAAGAAATCAAAGCAAAATCACTTGTTTATTGTTTCTTAACAGAAGTTTTACTTGAGGTGAAACTGCTCAAGGGGTTCACTCTTCTTCAACTACATCAAGGAAAGAATGTGTGTTTCCTGAATGTGATTGAATGGGAGGAGTGGCATGCATTGGGTGTAATCGGACCCTCCTTGCTAATCGAAGTCGCAACATCCTCTTGATGTACATGTGGATCACTTTTTTCACATTGCTAAGTCTATTGTTGATAGTATACTTATGATACAATAAATTCACCCTCCTAAGTACCAAGATGGTATTCATGCATCACCCAATTAGTATACTCGACTTTTTAACACTTTGTAGAAGTATACAGAACCATGATCTCCTTGCATCCTTTTTGTTTCCCATTTTCAATTACAGGCTTTGTTTTGCCTGTCTTGTGCCAATGTACTTCTCCACCAACAGAAACATCACTTAACATTTTTTGACACTTCTAATGTCCTATTGAATAAGTCTTGCTTGTTTTATGAAAAACATGAATAATACTACCATCTTTTTTAATTCCTATAAAAAACCTTTAGATAAGCCAAATACATATATAATTCAGAGAAACGATAGTGATCAAAGGTAGCCACCAATTACTTGACAAATTTTTAGGATGTGTATAGAAAATTCCACTCTCATCTTTTAGTGTAAAAATAAATTCATCTATAAAGGGATGAGGCTTTGCATTACGAATTCCAACTTTTTCTGCTAAATCTCTCAAAAGTTCTTGATCTAAAGGGTCAAATTTCACACCTGCAGTAGCCTAAGCCAGTCTTGAAAAACTTATAAACAACAAATTATCTTATGTACATCATTTAGCTCTCAAGTACAAAGCATTGTGACTGTTTATCTACAAATTGGATTCTAAAGAATCCCAATTTCTGATAATAGGTGCTTACATTATCAATAATCTTGCATTAGCTGATGTCAAATATACATGAATGCCAACATTCTTTTCCATTTCTAACCATGATGTTTTTGGTTGCTCAACCATTAAAAGAATTGTTAGCTACCTTTCAATGAGACAAAATGTTATAAGCCCCAGTAGATTCTACTCAACATGTAAAAGGGAATTCAAAATAAGCAAAATTTAGGAAACAAAATTCTTAGTGAGAAGATTGAATGCCCATAAAATTTAACAAAAGGTAGCCATCCTATCACCTTATTTAAAATGGGGGTATTTGTTTCTTATCAATATAGCAGTAAAATTTGATGAAAAATTGTAGAGTCAAATAGAATAAGCTCAATTATGACAAGTATTGCAAAGCTTCCATAATAGAGCCTCCTGCCCAAATTGGAATTCCATAAGAAATAATAAAACTTTAAAATTGGGCAAAACACTACATCTAGATTTTTGGGTATTTAGAATTTGAGTAAAATACACAATCCAACCTGCCCTAACAAACGAACCATAAGAATGCTTGGAAATAGAACCAGCCAGTTTCTCAATTTCCTTAAGCAACCAAAATTTCAAACCTTGCACAGCTGTTAGTGCTTTGAAGACGGATGCAAACCTTCTAACAGGCTTGTTAGTGCTTTGAAGACGGATGCAAACCTTCTAACAGGCTAGTTACTGTCCTATGTGGCCTTAGCATAAAATGTATTGAATAAGGAAATGCATAGAAGTATAAAAGGAAAAGGTCCCATTAAATATTGCCATGTAATTCTATGGAAATGGCCAGTCTTAAAAATGTGAAGAATAGATTATGCCACTAGAACTTACATAAGGTTACTGCTTACACAAGAATTTTTTGTGTCAATTTTTTGCAAAAGTGAAAACTCATGCAAATTATGCCTAAATTTTTCTCAACAGGTACGATTTGGACAACTACTAAGAATTGGCATTAAAAATTCTTAACAACAACTACTTGGAAAATTGAAGTGCCTTTTATGGAACCAAAAGGTAATGGCCATCTTTTGCTATAGCTTGATGAGTGGGCTGTTAATGTCAACATGTAGCGTCGAAATTACTTCCAGCGATATTCTTGTCATGAATAAATTAAATGATAGCTTAATGCTATTTAATTTATATGAGATATTTATATTGAAGAGGCACGAATATTTATAAGGTGCTAATTATATGTTAAGAAGAGGGACGGTTTTGTTTTTAAAGAAAATACATGAGTTCTTATGATGCTAACCCATTTCCATTGGACGCGATTCTTATTGGAGGCCGACCTTGGGATTAAATGAAAGGATGTCTCTCTCTCTCTCTCCCTCTCATGTATGTATATTCATTAAGTTCATTCCATTCATCATCAAGAAGAGTTTGAGTTTGTCTATTATATTCAGTGCAAATTACTTCAAGAGTAGATTACAAATTTATCTAAGTTTAGATTTAGTTTGAAAGGAAGATTAGATTATTATCTAATATTGCATCGTGCATTGGTGCTGAATATTGGCCTTGAGTTTGGCCTCATTGTGAGGCGAATTGCTGCCACTATTTATATATATCAAAGAGATCTTTGTTGCTGGGTTTTTCTCCCTCAAGAGGAGGGTTTTCCTAGGGTATTTGCTATGTTATTGTGTCTGATTTTGAATTAATTTTATGTGCATTAAATCTGATCTTAAAATTTACATGGTATCAAAGCGGGTTTGAGAGGATTGTGATCAGATTATTCCTAATCAGTAATACCCTAGTTGTTCATCTATCTACATTAGTCAAGATGGTGAATGGGTTGAAGATCGAGGATAGACTCAAGGGTGCATCTAACTTCACATCATGGAGGTATAGGATCATGCTTACCTTGCATGAAAATGACTTGGGTGAGTTCATAGAGTCCAGCATTCCTAAACCTAAGGAGGAAGAAGCAAAGTTACAATGGGTGAAGAAAGATATTAAAGCAATGAAGATATTGGTTGATTCCGTCAAGGATCATATTGTGCCTATCATCTCTAAGTTGAAGATAGCGAGAGACATGTTCAAAACATTGGAAGAGATGTACGAAATCAACAATACCAGCTGAGCGCTTGCACTGAAGCAACAACTTCATCATGTGAAGATGGTGAAAGGTGAATCAGTGATTGCATACTTTATGAGGATTGTAGATTTGAGAGATCAGCTCTTGATAATAGGGCATATGGTTGATGACAAAGACCTAACTATGCTTGCTCTCAATGGTCTACCTTTGTCTTGGGAATCTTACATTCAGGGAATTAGTGCAAGATCAAAATTTCCTAAGTTTGATCGCCTAAGATCATATTGCATTCAAGAGGAATCAAGGTTGGTGGCAAGAGGCGTTGGTCAAAGTTCAAAGAATGAAGACATTCATGTTCTCGCCTCCCATGCTTCAAAGAAGAAAGGAAAATATGGAAGGAAAGGATTCTTCAAGAGGAATCAGGACAAGGGAAATGATGATGCACCTCCATTCAAGAAGAAGAGGGATATGTCCAAGATTCAATGCTTTAGGTGCGATAATTTTGGGCACTTCACCAAGTATTGTCCAACTAGACCTAAGTGACAAGTTACCGTTGCAGATGTTGATGATGCTTCTCCACAAAAGGATTCAATTGAATATTTTTTCTATTCAACATTATCAAGTAGTGTACCTTCTGACACCAACACTTGGATAATTGATAGTGGTGCTTCACGACACATCACTGGCTTTAAGGAGCACTTATCAAGTTTGGTGGAAAAGGAGCCTTCTAAACAAGTCATCATTGGAGATGATGCTAGCTACTCTGTGAAAGGAATTGGGACCTCTACACTTCATTTGGATTTTGGCATATCACTTCAATTGGGTAATGTTCTTTATGTTCTTGGAATCAAGCACAATCTTATTTCTATATCAGCTTTGGAAGATAAAAGATATCAAGTTGCCTTCTCCAAAGGAAAAGTTCTAGTGTGGATGGAGAACTCTAGCTTCAAGGATGCTCAAGTAATTGGAGTTAAACATGAAAACCTTTACAAGGTCTGCACATGTTCTTTACAAGCTTTGGTTCATGACTCTTCAAGTCTTTGCGATCTTTGGCATCAGAGATTGGCTCACTTACACTTCAGAGCCTTACCTATCATGGAGAAGATGGTGACAGGCCTTCCTAAGTTCAACCATGAGCACGAAGGTACTTGCAAGGGTTGCGCATTGGGTAAGAATATAAAAGCCCCTTTTCATAGTAGAGAAAATAGATCTAAGTGTATTTTAGACCTTATTCATTCTAATTTATGTGGTCCTATATCTATTTTGTCTTCGAGTGGATTCTTTTATTATGTTTTGTTTATTGATGACCACTCTAGGAAGACTTGGATTTATTTTTTAAAATCTAAAGAGTCTGAGGAAGTGTTGGATAGGTTTAAAGAGTTTAAAGCCTCAGTAGAAAATCTCTCTGGTAAAAGAATTAAAGTCCTCGGATCTAACAATGGTGGAGAATACACCTTTGGAAGTTTTTGAAATTTTTGTATTGATGCAGGGATTAAGAGGGAGTTCTGTGTTCCCTATAATCCTCAACAAAATGGTGTTGCAGAAAGAAAGAATAGGACAATCATGGAAACAACAAAGGCCATGATTCATGATCAAGATTTGCAAACCTTCCTATGGGTAGAAGCTTCCAGGACAGTTGTTTATGTTTAGAACAGAAGTCCTCATAAGATCTTGGAGAATATGACTCTAGAAGAAGCCTTTATAGGAAAGAAGCCTAAAGTCAGTCACTTGAGGATCTTTGGATGTCCTGTCTATATTCATATCCCCAAGGAAAAGAGAACCAAGTTGGAGCCTTCTCGCAAGAAGGGAATATTTGTGGGCTACAATGAGACATCAAAAGCCTATAGGATATACATTCTAGGACAGAAGTTGATCGAGATCAATAGGGATGTCACATTCGAGGAAGATGTTGCATTCAGAAGATCCAAGGGGATTCATATGGAGATTGATAATGAAGAGTCTCCTCAGGATATGGAAGTTGACCATACTCCTGAGACTCAGAGGGAGACTTCAGAACCAAAAGAAGATATTGATCTAGTTGAACCCTTTGAACCTACTGATGGGCCTACTAACATTATTGTTGGGAGAAAGAGACCTCTATGGGCCAGTAATACTATGGAAGAGGCTGAAAGTTTTGCAGCTCCTAGAGGCACATTCAGAGAAAGCAAAAGGTCACAGAAGTTCTCCAGTTATGTTTCCTTGATGAGTCAGATTATAGAATCCGAGCCTACCTATGTTGAGGAAGCATCTAGTCATTAGATTTGGAGAGATGCTATGACAGAGGAGTATCAGTCAATTCTTAAAAATGATGTTTGGGATATTGTCCCTAGACCTGAGGGCAAGTCTGTGGTATCTTCTAAATGGCTATTCAAGATTAAGCATGCTGCAAATGGAAGCATTGAGAAGTACAAAGCAATATTTGTAGCTCACGGGTTTTCTCAGAAAGAGGGAGTTGATTACGAAGAAACCTTTGCTCATGTTGCTCGCTATACTTCTATCAGAACCATCAATGCCATTGATGCATCTAAAGGATGGAAGATTCAGCAGATGGACGTGAAGACAACCTTTCTCAATGGAGTGATTGAGGAAGAAGTTTATATAGAGCAACCTAATGGATTTGAGGTTCATGGAAAGGAGTCACATTTTTGCAAATTGAAGAAGGCCTTGTATGGTCTTAAGCAAGCTCCTCGCGCTTAGTACGAAAGGATTGATCGTTACCTGTCAAGTTTGGGTTTCTTAAAGAATGATGCTGATTCAAATCTCTACTTCAAGGTAATCAATGGTAAAGCATTAATTTTGGTTTTATATGTTGATGATTTGATCCTTACTGGAGAAGATCACTTGATTCTTGAGTGTAAGAAGGAATTGACTTCTGAATTTGAGATGAAGGACCTTGGGCTCATGCATTACTTCCTTGGCTTAGAAGTCTGGCAGAAACCAGATGAGATGATTATAAGTCAAGGGAAGTACACCATTGATATACTTGAGATATTTTGCATGATGGATTGCAAATCCACGACCACACGTATGGAGACTAACTTACATAAGTTGAAGGAGGTTGTAGCTAATTCAGACTTGGTGGATCCTACCTTGTATAGACAACTAATTGGATCATTGATGTATCTAGTTAACACTAGACTTGATATTTGCTATGCAGCGAGTGCACTTAGCTAGTTTATGTGTGATCCAAGATAGATACATCTTGTTGCAGCTAAACATATCCTGAGATACTTGTGTGGCACAGTTGGATATGGGTTGAGGTATTCTTCAGATGCAGACCTAGAGTTACATGGTTTTATTGATTCTGATTGGGCAAGTTGTGTCACAGATCAGAAGAGCACCTCTGGTTGTTGCTTCAATTTGGGTTCCGCTATAATTTCCTAGTGTAGCAGGAAGCAGTAATCTATAGCATTGAGTACAGTAGAGGCAGAGTATATTACAGCTTGTATGGCAACTCGGGAAGCAGTATGGCTTTGTAAGCTCCTTGTAGGATTGTTTGGACAATCAATGGAGCCTACTATCATACATTATGATAATCAGAGTTGTGTGAAGCTTTCTATCGATCTTGTGTTTCATGATAGAACCAAGCATGTTGAGATCAAGTACCACTACATTAGCTATATGGTACTAAGGAAGGCTGTACAGTTGAGGTACATCAGCACTTATGAGCAGACGACAGATATTCTCACCAAGCCTCTTGCCAGGATAAAGTTTGTGTACTTCTAAGATAAGCTTGGTATGGTGGAGAATCCAGCCTTAACTGAGTAAGAGTCTCAATATCAGCAAGCCTTGTTAATGCATTTTCCTTTGAGATGGAGGAATTTGAGGTGCAAGCCCTTGTTAATTTATTTTCCTTTGAGATGAAGGAATTTGAGGTGCAAGCCCTTGTTAATGCATTTTCCTTTGAAACAGAGGAATTTGAGGTGCAAGCCCTTGTTAATGTATTTTCCTTTGAGACGGAGGAATTTGAGGTGAAAGCCCTTGTTTCCACCCTCTGAGCCTGAGTCATGGTGGATGTCATGTGTGAGACTCCATGATACATCTTGTACTTGTGAATGTCATGTTGAGGAGACAACATCACGCAAGTGATGAACACTTGTACACACCATAGTATGGTTGTAGCCATTATGGTTGATATCGTGTTGAGGCGATATCTGATATCATGTTGAGGTGATATTCTTCTTGTTCACTTATGGTTGTAGCCATAGTGGTAGACATCACGATGAGGTGATTTGTCTTGAGCAGCTAGAAGTATTCTCTCTAGCTGAGAGGGAGTGTTAATGTCAACATGCAGCCTCGAAATTACTTCCAGTAATATTCTTGTCATGAATAAATTAAATGATAGCTTAATGCTATTTAATTTATATGATATATTTATATTGAAGAGGCATGAGTATTTATAAGGTGCTAATTATATGTTAAGAAGAGGCACGGTTTTGTTTTTAAAGAAAAGACATGAGTTCTTATGATGCCGACCCATTTCCATTGTACGCGATTCTTACTGGAGGCCGACCTTGGGATTAAATGAAAGAATTTGTGTCTCTCTCTCCCTCTCATGTATATATATTCATTAAGTTTGTTCCATTCATTATCAAGAAGAGTTCGAGTGTGTCTATTATATTCAGTGCAAATTACTTCAACAATAGATTATGAATTTATCTAAGTTTAGATTTAGTTTGAAAGGAAGATCACATTATTATCTAATATTGCATCGTGCATTGGTGCTGAATATTGGCCTTGAGTTTGGCCTCATTGTAAGGTGAATTGCTGCCACTATTTATATATATCAAAGAGATCTTTGTCGTTGGGTTTTTCTCCCTCAAGAGGAGGGTTTTCCTAGGTATATGCTGTGTTATTGTGTCTGATTTTGAATTAATTTTTTGTGCATTAAATCTGATCTTAAAATTTACATGGGCTATGGCACCTTTCAAGGTGCTTAGTCAAAGGAAAGCTTTGGTTAATAGATGTATTGCAGTGGTCTATTCGATTGAAGGTAGGAACTTATTATACCCATTGGAAATGCCCACCTTTTGATCCAAGATCTTCTGGCATCAAGTTTTCTTTTTCTTCCCAGTTTTGAAGGCATCGGATCTCATTGTTAGAGTTATTTATTCTAATTATCCAAAGAAAGCAATAGATTTAATATTCTTGCTGGATAAGGCTTATCTCCACTTAGATGTTGCAAACTACTCAATAGTGTGGAATGTGGACTTTGGAGAAACAAAAATATTCAGTCACATAGAAATGCAATTAGCAAGTAGATTGAGGCCATACATGATGATTGCCGATTTTATAGTTGCAGTTGGGGCAAGAAATGTTGGCATCACTCCTCCAATTCTGTCCTCTTGCATTTTTAGCTTTTGTCGCAATTCCATGACCATGAAGAATATATGGTTCTCTGCATTTCCATTTGAGGAAATAGAACATTAGCTTTCTTCTCATGTATCTGAGTATTTTATGAACAAATAACTGATAGTACAATTTTTATGCAAAGTACTCAACGCATGCTAATGGTTAAATTCAATTAAATGAAGATAGAAATTAGTGAATTATTTTACAATGAAAAAGAAAATAAAGGGACACATTTAGATAAATATCATTTTGAGATATATTTTGACATTTTTCAGTTCTTTTGTTTTTAAGGATACAACACTTTTAAATTAGCTTGATTCCAATATTTGTTTGTAATCCTCAATTAACCATTAAAGAATCGCAAGTAGTAGCTACCGCAGAAGCATTTGGATGAATTTGTTAAGTTATGATTACAAAATATGGTAACAATACCTACAAAAGTGCACATGTGATGTTTACACACTGGTGCAGTGCAACTGGCAATCGAAACAGGAACAGTGTAGTTTTGACAGAAACAATTAACCGTTTTCCCAAAACAATTCAGAAATTATTTCCAATAGCTAATCTCTCGATCCTTTAGGGAAAGTTAGACGTTAAGTGACCTAAAATTCACATATTTCTATATACTGCAACACAAGCGACATACAAGACTACAGTTTGTTTGTAAGCTCACGCCCCTTTAAAATCGGACTTTAGTTATCCCTGTATCATGAAGCAAGGTAGATGCAAAATTTCCAATAATATTCCAGCAAACTAAGCCATATTGAATGAAAATTTAACAGTATGCATGCAAATAGCATTTGCTTGATACTTGATAGTGAGCATTAAGAGCATAATATTATGGTTAAGGCGGCGTTGTTTCAGTGGTCACCCAGATTCAAACCCTCACTGGGTCAATGGTCTTGTAGGTATTGTGCGGCTATGCCTCTGATCGTCCACCGCACATACACGTCTATCTGTTGAGGATGGAAACCCTGTTTGTAGTCCCACCACCTGGGCCCAGTTAATGCCTAGATTGAGGCAGAGGGTCTGAATTCAGGGCTTAAATTCGATGGACGTCTGTCAAACAATTTTTTTTGTGAAGTTGCCTTTCAAATATTAAAGGTTATCAAAAAAAAAGAAAAAGAAAAAAATATTAAAGAAAAAGAAAAAAATATTAAAGATTATCTATTTTAAGAAAATATATGTAGATTGAAAAAACATATGTAGGAATAATTACATAAAATTTTTGACAGTTTAACTAAAAAATTTCCTTTCAAGTGACACAGTCTTCCTAAACTTTTAATTGTATTTTACAGCTAAAATGACTAAATATGGCCATATGGACATCAAATTTAAGCCCTGGATCTGATAAAACCCTCAATTTACCTATTTGTTAAAAAAAATGATAGCGAGACTTGTTTAGTCAATTAAAAGTTTAAAACAATATTCCACCCGCTACTTATCAGTGAAACAATCTATGCAGACACATACTTTACAACTATTGAAAAGCAGAAGCAGAACTATGGTTTTCATAAAGTGAGAAATAGAATATCATTTTCTATTTTCAAACATTCCAAACAAAAACACATTTATATTTTTTGCTCTGCATATACAGCATTGCAAAAACAATGAGTAAGATGATCCATGAGTTATATACACTGCAACTGTCAAACTCATGAATACCGACAAAAGATTTAGACTCGTTAAAGTGAAGCATTAGCCTAACTCTAACAAATGCCCATGCCTCAAACCCGAATATACAAGTACTTCGCCTGCTTCCAAAAAAGACATGCAACCCTGCTTTTTGTTTTGTCACAACATTCATGGCCCATGTCCAGTGTTTTTTTGTATTATCAAAGGAAATGTTTTTATTATCTTTAGGTTTGAGGACTTCTTTCCACCCCCTTCCAATGTTATGAATCATTGGCCATACCTATGTTTAGTTGCTCTTTATGAATGATGTCCTCCTCACACTTTATCAATTCCAGCTTTCAAGTATAATCCATTCACCATTGGGAATTAGCCAACACAAAACTGGATTATAAACTTATATGTGAAAGGCAAGGAACTGGAGACAAGAGGTTAGGGAATCTAACTCGAGCAACATAAAATTCGCACCACCATAACAAGCTAGCTGTCCCATGAGTGTTCACGCATCATTCTCAGCTGGTGCTGTTGAGAGAATTTAGGGGCCTCTTTGATAAATCTAATTCAATACAATCTTCAATTATTTTGATCTTTCTCTATTAAAAGTGGTTCGGGATAACAGTAAATCTAACAGTAAAGTTTAAAGGAATTGAAATTTCTCAGAAAAATATTTAACTAATTGATAAATATCGCTTGGACAACTTGGAATCTTCACCTTCAAAGTTAGAGAGGCCAATTTTATCAGAGGAAAGTTTGTGCAGGTGCTACAAAGAGACTGGAGGTTTCCCATAGATGCGGATGTTCAAAAAATTATAGATTTTTGTATCTACCTGCCAAATGGCAGACCTTTGTTGGGATATAAGACTAACAATTGTATCTACATTGTAGATGCTAAGAAGATTTAATTTTCTGATAAAACTATTTTCATGCAAACTGCTCTTCAAATTATCCTGAAGTATCTAAGAAAGCTTCAACTCTCCCATTGTCCCAGCCCAGCCAACCAAAACCCCTTGTGTGAACTAGGGGACCGTTTCACTTCATTCATATATCCTGTAAATTTTGTACCCCATGGCTTTGAAATAGTGAGCTGATTAAACCTAGCCTTGTACCCCATGGCTTTGAACTAGTGAGCTAAGTAAACCTAGCCTTGCCAATCCCCTAGATTAATTTATGCTAATTTCACCATTGAGTTACAGAGACAAGTGCTACACATAGCATGCACAAGGTGTCCATCATCTCGTAAGTATTCAAATCCTAGAAGCTCAGAAGAATCATGATGATTTCAATTCAAAATTTCAAATTTTCAAATTTTCAAAAATGGTCTCAGGTTATCCTTGAGTAGCATAATCCTGTTCAAGATTTAATTTTTCAGAGAATTTTGTTTCAAAATAAAATCATTTAAATTTTATGTGTCCTTTTTAAAAAGGATGTGCACAAATTGTGAAATCATACTAATACAGTTTATACCGTGACTATTTAGAGGTGCAATTTCTACAGATGCTAGAAACTGTATTAGTAGAAACTGCACCTCTAAATTGTCATTGTAGAAACTGTATTGAATTAGATTTATCAAAGAGGCCCCTAAATTCTCTCAACAGCACCTAATTGAAGACCGATTTTAAAGGGGCATGAGCTTACAAACAAACTGTAGTCTTGTATGTCGCTCGTGTTGCAGTATACTGAAATATGAGAATTTTAGGTCACTTAGCATCTAACTTTCCCTAAAGGGTCGAGACATTAGCTATTGGAAATAATTTCTGAATTGTTGTGGGAAAACGGTTAATTGTTTCTGGAAAAACCACACCGTTCCTGCTTCGATTACCAATTGCATTGCACCAGCGTGTAAACATGACATCTGCACTTTTGTAAGTATTTTTCCCATCTTTCGTAATCATAACTTAACTACTTCATCCAAATGCTTCTGCGGTAGCTACTACTTGCGATTTTTTAATCGTTAATTGAGGATTACAAACACATATTGGAATCAAGCTATTTGAAAAGAGTTGTATTCTTAAAAACAAAAGAACTGAAATGTAAAAATATATCTTAAAATTATATTTTATCTAAATGTGTCCCTTTCTTTTCTTTTTCATTGTAAAATAATTCACCGATTTCTATCTTGATTTAATTGAATTTAACCATTATCATGCGTTGAGGTCTTTGCATAAAAATTGTACTATCAGTTATTTGCTCATAAAATACTCAGATACATGAGAAGAAAGCTAACTTTTTATTTCCTTAAATGGCAATGCAGAGCACCATATATTCTTGATGGTCATGGAATTGTGACGAAAGTAAAAAATGCAAGAGGACAGAATTGGAGGAGTGATGCCAGCATTGATCGCCCCAACTACAACTGTAAAATCGACAATAATCATGTATGGCCTCAATCTACTTGCTAATTGCAATTCTCTGTGACTAAATTTTTTTGTTTCTCCAAAGTCCACGTTCCACACTATTGAGAAGTTTGCAACATCTAAGTAGAGATGAGCCTTCTCCAGCTAGAATATTAAATATATTGCTTTCTTTTGGATAATTAGAATATATAACTTTAACAATGAGATGTGATGCCTTCAAAACTGGGAAGAAAAAGGAAACTTGATGCCAGAAGATCTTGGATCAAAAGGTGGGCATTTCCAATGGGTATAATAAGTTCTTACTTTCAATCGAACTGACCACTGAAATACTTCTACTAACCAAAGCTTTCCTTTGACTAAGCGCCTTGAAAGGTGGCATAGCCTCTTCATCAAGTAGCAAAAGATGGCTATTAGCTTTTTGTTCCATAAAAAGCACTTCAATTTTCCAAGTAGCTATTGCTAAGAATTTTTAGGGCCAATTCGTAGTAACTGTCCAAATCGTACCTGTTGAGAAAAATTTAGGGGTAATTTGCATGAGTTTTTGCTTTTGCAAAAAATTGACACAAAAATTCTTCTCTAAGCATTAACCTTACGTATGTTCTAGTGGCATAATCTATTCTTCACATTTTTAAGGCTGGCCATTTCCTCGTGGCCATTTCCTCATAATTACATGGCAATATTTTATGGGATCTTTTCCTTTTATACTTCTGTCCATGTCCTTAGTCAATACCTTTTATGCTGAGGCCACATAGGACAGTAACTAGCGTGTTAAAAGATTTGCATCTGTCTTCAAAGCTCTGACAGCTATCCAAAGTTTGAAATTCTGGTTCCTTAAGGAAATTGAGAAAGTGGCTGATTCTATTTCCAAATATTCTTATGGTTCATTTGTTAGGGTAGGTTTGGATGGTGTATTTTACTAAAACTTTCAATACCCAAAAATATGGATGCAGTATTTTGTTCAATTTTAAAGTTTTATTATTTCTTATGGAATTTCCATTTGGGTATGAGGCTTTGTTATAGAAGTTCTGCAATATTTGTCTTAATTGAGCTTATTCCATTTGACTCTACAATTCGTCATCAAATTTTTCTACTACATTGATAAGAAATGAATACCCTCATTTTATATAAGGTGATAGGATGGCTACCTTTTGTTAAATTTTATGAGCATTCAATCTTCTCAATGAGAATTCTTTTTCCTAAATTTTTCTTATCTCTCAATTCCCTTTTATGGGTTGAGTAGAATGTATTGGGTCTTGTAACATTTTGTCTCATTGAAAGGTAGCTAACAATTCTTTTAATGGTTGAGCAAACAAAAAAACTAGGTTAGAAATGCAAAAGAATGTTGGTATTCATGTATATTTGACATCAATTGATGCAAGATTACTGATAATGTAAGCATCTATTGTCAGAAATTGGCATTCTTTAGAATCCAATTTGTAGATAAACAGTCACAACACTTTGTACTTGAGAGCTAAATGGTGTACATAAGATAATATGTTGTTTGCAGGTTTTGCAAGACTGGCCTAGGCTACTTGCAGGTGTAAAATTTGACCCTTCAAATCAAGAACTTTTGAGATAGTTATCATAAAAAGTTGGAATTGAATTGAAAATGAGAAAGAAAAAAGATGCAAAAAGATCATGGTTTTGTATACTTCTACAAATGGTTCAAAAGTTGGGAAAACTAATTGGGTGATGTATCAGTACCATCTTGGTACTAAGGAGGGTGAAACGAAGGGTGAATTTGTTGTATCAAAAGTATTCAATCACCAACAGACAAAGCAATGTGAAAAAAGTGATCCACAGGTACATTAAGAGGATGTTGTGACTTTGATAAGCAAGGGAGTCCAATTACAATCAATGCATGCACTCTTCCCATTCAATCATGTTTAGGAAACACACATACTTGCCTTGATGTAGTCAAAGAAGAGTAAACGCCTTGTGCAGTTTCACCTTAGGTTAAACTTCTGTTAAGAAACAATAAACAAGTGATTTTGCTTTGATTTCGTTCAATTTGGTCTTTTAGGTTCTTCCATCAGCATTTTGTAGTTCTTTTCTATTGAAACACGCTATTACATTTCATCATCTAGGTTTAAGAGTACATACATGTTCCAAGGTTCGTTACCTTTCCCACATAGGGTTTTTAAACATAAAGAGGAATATGTCATTCACCCTTTCCCACACAGAGTTCTTTATCACTTAAGAAGATCAATCATTTACAATTTACCAATCAGAATTCTTACCATGTAAGAGGAATATTCATCCACCCTTTCACATAGTTTTTTACCACTTAATAGAAACAAACAGCAAAGAATAGAGTTATGTTTGACCTCAATCTTTCACTAATTCAGAAGTACTTCGTAATATGATAAAGTCTCATAGATTATTTTAGTATGATGAAGGATATTGAAACCTTTTTACTTACTTATATCAAGGGCCCCAACTTTCTTAAGTGATGTACTAACTTCTAGATATATTTGTTGTGCTAATTTGATTTCTTACATTGTGCGGGCTTTACAATAATGGAAAACCTTAATTCAAATGTTTCTCAGGCTCAAATTAAATCATTGTCTAGTGTTTGAATTGAATGATATTAGACATGCAGAAAAGATGTTAATTAATCTCAATAGAGTGTGGGTTGATCAAGACATAGTTCCAGGAAGTGGTGGTAATAATGGCATGGAAAACACTAACCTCTAACAAAAAGGCTAACATAGACGATCATGGTAGGAGTGTTAGGGGTAGAAAATGTGGTTGATTCATTGGAGTCGCTGATGCCTGTGGTCATTGGCAAGCCAATATATGGTATTTTATTAATTTTCTTCATTTATTCTTTTGTTTTATGCTATCTTCTAATTAAAATATAATGAATTGAACATTATATCTTTCTTCAACAAAAATTTCTACAAAGATTTTTATATCAATTTTTTAGGTCATATTGTATAGCTCATATTTAGGATGATTCCATTTTTCAGTGGGTTACTTTTCATGACTGAAATCTTAAATGGAAACTTTTTGAGTGATGTTAAGAGATGTTTTGAGTTCAATAATAATGAATTCCCTATGATGTGGAACAAACAATATATTTCACTACAAAGAACACTTATAATATTTGTTCTTGGTGATGACGAAAAAGAAGAATTTAGATAAAAGTTGTTGGGCAGAAGTAGTACGTACAATTTTTATTTTTTAAATTTATTTGAATGTAGAAGATTTTTTAATAAAAAAGTGAATAATACAAAGAGTTTAGTTATTTTGAGTGTAATATATTATTAAATGTTTTAAATATTTAAAATTTAAAATAATTAATCTAATCTTTGGATCATGTTATTTGTGATCTATTGTTAAATCAAGATTAAGTAATATGTTAATAAAATAAATTTTAAGAAAATTTTAATCATAAACTCTTTCAAAAAATAAATTATAGAGATTTAAATTTTTAAATATTCCTTT
Organism: Sequoia sempervirens; assembly: GCA_007258455.2. NCBI lineage: Eukaryota > Viridiplantae > Streptophyta > Pinopsida > Cupressales > Cupressaceae > Sequoia > Sequoia sempervirens. The sequence continues at coordinate 88,763,711 of VDFB02026320.1, forward strand.
TTATAAATTATATTTTAAAATTTTATTATATATTAAAAATCATATTTTATTATATTAAAATATATTGTAAAAATAAATATACCATATTTTTTTAAAAATTAATATAAATATCCATTTCATCAAATATTTTTGTATAATTAGTAATAAATTCACATTCACTTTAATGGTAGGCAAACATTTTATTGCTAAGGTTGCAACATTTTATAATTAATGTTGGTTAGATATAGTTTATTGTATTCCCTCAGAAAAAGTTGTGCTAATCACAGTGATCAAGACAGGAGGTTAAATTATCTTGATATAGACTATGACATGAATTTAATAAAATAGGTTGTTTACAACAATTTTGAAACAATATATATGTACACCAATTCTTTACATTCTTGATCTTATTCATTTTCACTGGTTTTGTAGTGGATAAAGGCATTTAATGTTGATGTGAACAAATCTATAGATGAGCTCATTGAACAATCAAGCATATTTTGATAAGGTTGTAATAAAGGGTTAAATAATGAAGTTGGGCATGAACTTCTAAAATTGATCTCATTTTGTACGTAGGTGCTTGAATACATAAGGTTTACTTATATATGTGTGCTTGGAACTGCCTGCTTAAAAATGCATTTTCTTAATAATTATGTTTGATTGTAAGTGCTTGTAACTATAAAGATATGTTTTCAATATACATTCATTTGCATAGTCTAGTGGTTGTTTCACATACACTTCTTCTTCTAAAATCCATTCAAAACTATTGATTTGGCATGCATCTAATAATTTTTTGAATTATTTATGTTGTTATGGATAAGACCATTCTAACTACATCAAGCTTTTTGATTGGTTCAAATCTCTTATCATAGTCAATTCCATGTCATTGGGTAAAACATTTTTCTACTAACCTTATTTGTATTTCTCAACAGATCACCTAAATTATAATGAACTTAGTCTTACAGACCCATTTGAATCTTAAGCAATATTTACCTTCAAATAGATCTACTAACTCTCATGTTTCATTCCTTTCAATGCAATCTATCTCTTCATCCAAAACCTTATCTAATTTTCTTCCTTGATTGATTTCCTCAGAATATATAGGATTATGTCACATCCCAGCTAATTAAGCCTAATAGAAGTAGAGGAGAGTAAAGGCAAGAGTATGGGTGCCACAACAAAGAAAGAGGAGAGATGGTGCATTTAATAAGGTATGGAACCCTTGTCGTTTCTCCTCCAATGTCACGAGAAGGGAGGGGCATCCATTCTTTTGTATGAGAAGAGAACTTGATAAGGGGAATGCTATGGCACACCTGACAACTCATTGAAATGAAATGAATAATTTTAATGATGTCCACATGGCCAAAGAAGCCTATGTGACCCAAGAGCAACACAAGAGCCTCCCACAAAAAGGCCCTAAACAAATTGCAAACTCCATTCGAGATCAACCCTTCTGCGGTGAATTTTGATGATGAAGTTTGTATTTTTGTCTAACCTTGATTCTTCAAACAGGGTATTTAAATTATTGACCTACATGGTGTCCCCATAACTAGCCTGGATGTCTTTATATGCTGAGTACTCCATGGTTAAATGGCATTCTGTATCCACCATACCCATGTTACAAAACAACATTTTCTATTTTCCCACTCCTCTTTAGGAACCACCCACCTGCCTGTTTCACACCTAATATGGTGTGAACTAGTAGAAAATTGAGCTATCAACATTTTTACTTTCCATTTGATATTCGCTCCGATATAGGCCTTTTCCTCATGGTCCATCGGGGGATTGAATTCTTTGATATAATAATCCTTTTTATGCCCTATTTTTTTCATCTATATAGCATATTTAAATTTTTCTCTCACATATTTTTTTATTTCTTCATTTGTGTTTGGGCACTCATGCATCTCAACATCCCACTTTTCCATCCATTTGATATTTTGTTTCATCTGGGTGTTCTTTCTTCTAGTTAGCTCTTCTTTCACAATTAACTTGGCCAATGACGACTCTCCATATTTTGAACCTTCTTTACGTATCTTAATAACCAAATCATCGTCGAGGCCTCCAAGGGAAAAGTACCGGTCTCCACCAATAAAATCTCATAAGGCACTATAGTCTTAAGCTTGAGGCTGCTTATAATTAGATGTTTTTGTATTCTTTCCACTTGTCTCCATTTTTGGTCTGACATATTGCTACCCCAAGGTTCACACCCATATAGAATCACCAAAGTGACAAGAAGCCCAAAAAGCGTTCTTTTAGTTTTCCAATCCCATAATCCAACATTTCTACATCTATTTTGCAAAGAGTATAGCACTTTCCAGTCTCCCTGAATTCTTTTGCTCTACATGTTTTCCAACTGAGTTTGTTGTGAAAATCAAGCCCAAGGTACTTGTACTCATCCACTATTTCCAATGACCTACTTTCAAAGAGAAATTCAATTTGCTATTTTTTCTTCGCAGTGAGAAGATCATTATTTTTGTTTTTCTTTTGTTCACTTGCATCCCGACTTCTTGACAAAACGTTTCAAGAGCCTTCAAATGATTTCTCAAATCAAGAGCAGTTTTAGCAATTAATATGAGATCATCAGCATATAAGAGCAATTTTATTACAAACTTGGCCAAATGAATGTCTTTCCCACCAACCTTCTCTAATCATTCTTCCAACTTATCAATGTAAAGCCCAAATAGTGTTGGGGAAAGTGGGCAACCTTGCTTGACACCAACATCATTGCCAAAGGATTCTGACATACCATCATTGGTTCTTATTTTAGCTCTGACTTGCTCATAGAACCTATGAACAACTACCCTAAGCTAATTCAGAACACCCAAATCCTCCATTCTCTTCAATAACTTACCTCGTGGAACAGTGTTAAAGGCTTTTTTAAAGTCAACAAAGTAGCAATAAGCTTCATCACCTTGAACATCCCAAATTTTCTCAATCAAGAATCTAAGTTTAACTCCATGGTCAATAGTGGAATGTTTGGGCCTAAAACCAGCTTGTCCCTCAACCCTTTTTCCCTCTTGTTCAACCCAACTGCTAATCCTGCACTCAATGCTGCTTCCAAAAAATTTTCCTAGAAGAGGATTAATCATAATAGTGTGGTAGTTTGATGGGTTATTTATGTCACCGATTTTGTGCAAGGAAATAACAACACTAGTGGTCCATCCTTCTAGGAAGCCTTCTTGAATAACCCTATTGAAAATACCCCTAATACAAGGTGCAAGGACCTCGATACCCCACTTTAAATGCTCTACTTGCGGCCCATTAATATCTTGCACTTTCCCTCCTACAAACCTTCTTATGCCTGGTAGTATATCTTCTACGGTGAATAGTTCGATGGCTGCATTGATTATTGGAGGTCTATGTTTATCTTGCTCATGCTCATAAAGAAGGTTTGCATAGTCTAGCCATTGCAGGCTTGTAATATTATTTTCCATTTGTTTTCTTTTTTTTTGTAGCTCCTTCCAAATTTTTTTGGGGTTGTTCTTCCCAAGGGTGATCAGCTCCAATCTTCTTGTAGTTACATGTTTTTCTTTTTTGTTGTAGCTCCTTCCAAATTTTTTTGGGGTTGTTCTTTCCAAGGGTGATCAGCTCCAATCTTCTTGTAGTTACATGTTTTTCTTTTTTTCTTCATATCACCCTTTTATACTCTTTCTTTTTTCTATTGTCATTCCCTCCTCATGGAGCTTCCTTTTTGTTAACTTGCACTTTTCATAGAACCATGAGTTTGCTGGGAAAGTATTTTTATTTCCTCTCTTGGGTCTACTCCTCTTACACTCATCCAAAGCTTTGTGTACTAGAGGAATCAATGTGTTCTTGTTTATCGAGTGTTGCATTATGTAATCTGATTTTTTTCTAGATTCCTGAAAGAGATTTTTTAGGGCATCCTTGAATATTTTATGATTTTCTTGAGTCATGAGAATCCTTCCTTGTGGGGGTGCTTTCTTCTTGCTGATAAGGTCTTGTTCCCCTTGCTACTTGATTATGTGGATGTCAAGTTTTACATATATTAGATTTTGATCTAATTTCAACTCTATTGGAAATTTACCAATCACTAGCTCCATTATCCTTGTTGTATAGTTACGAGATACAATGACATAATCTATCACACTTTGTCCATTTGAGGTCTTACAACTGATGTTGCTCGATCTTGGCCATGATCTCATACCATTGCATATTACGAAGTTGAATAAACTCCATACTCCCAACAATTCTAACCCAAAGTGACTGACATTACATTTATTATCTTGAGAGGTTCGTTCCCAAAATTGATGGTTCTTTTCTTCCAGCCATAGCGTATCATATTTCTCTTTATTTTTTCTTTTCAAGTTAAGAGCTTGAGTGTTAGCTGTCCTAGCATTAAAATCACCTATTAATATAATTTCTCCCATAGTGGCAAACACTGTAATGTCTTTTTCGAGAGAGGAAAAGGGATCTTCATGGTCTAGACTCATTTTCTTATAAGATTTGAAGCCTTTTGGGGTGAACTAGCAAGTAGCCAATCTAATTGTAGTCTGATTTTCCATTATTTTTAACCATATGTATTGTTTTTTGGATCTTCTTTCTCCACTTTTATATTTTTGTCCCATGATTCTTTGATTAGGACTGCAACTCCACCATGACCTTTTCCATTTTCTGTTCTCTCATTCCAAATTGAGATCTTTTTATATCCTTCAAAATCTAGAATTTTACACCCTTCATTCTCATGAGTCTCAGTAAGGATAATAATGTCTTTTCCAGCTGCTATGGGCCCTAAACTAGGTCCTCTTCTCCAAGGATAACCTCTGCAATTCCAACTTACTATAGATAAATATTCTTGTAGGGCCCCGAGTTCCTATTTTTGATGTGTAACTCTGTCACTAACTTGGGCCTTACCATTTTGCAACCAAGCCCATTTACCTTCACTTCTTGTTGTTTTTACCTTTTCCGACTCTTTTCGTCTTTCTTCTTGTTGTGTTATGGTTAGGTCCTCATCAAGGTAGATTTTTGTACCTTTAAGGAACCTCTTGTTCCTTAGTAGCACATTTTTGTCCTCAAATTTCCCCAAGGTTACTCTTACATGCCTATTCTTGCCACCTTCTATCCATTTTCCAATCCTATTTGCTTGCTGAATAATCCCTAACCATTGAAGTTCATCCTGAAAGAAATCCCTTGCCAACTCTTTTGTAGTTTATTTCTCATCGTAGTCTTTTAGCCCTTTAACAATGAAATACATAGTCTTATCATTTTTTTCCTTTTCCTCTCTTAACTGCCTCCTAACTTGCTTTTCTATAATGTCTCTTTGTGAATTTGATGGTCCTCTTACTACATGAGCCCAAGATTTTACCTCTTCTAATTGATCCCTTAGCTACTCTTCTTTTAACTTCATGTTGTTCGTTACTGATTGTATTTCCTTTAATTGTGAATTATTGCTTTCAATTGCCTCTTTTGGATTACTTGTGCTTGATGCATCCATTTGAAATAAAATTTGTCTTATCGATAATAATTCTGGTTCCCCTTTTGCCATGGAGATTTGTAGTTTGTTTATCTATTCTTTGAGCAAATTGTTCTCTCTTGTTAACTGCCAATTGGCTTCTATGACCTCTTTCACTTTGGTTCTTTCATAGAGCTCTCTTGTTTCCAAGGATTGGAGTCTCTTCTTCATGTCCATTAGCTCATTGACGTATAAAGTAGAGGACCACATAAGAAGCATTGTGGTGGGGCTATACGTATCAGAGTTAACTTCCTACCCCAACATCTTGTCTACATGAATGTTTTCATCTTTGTTTTGCTTCTTTCTTGAGACTATGTGAGAGATTGAGCTCACATTTTCTTTTCCTTGAGATTTTCCTAGTTGCTCTTGCTGAATTTCTATTGTAACAATTGTATTCTTAGGTTCTATCCTTGAAAGAAATGTTGGAAGCTTGCCCCTCTTTGCCAACTTCACTTTTTGAGTTTTCCTACGCCTTAGAATCCCCTTGTACTATTTTTCATTTACATAGACACACCTTTCCCTCATGCTTAAAAGGTTATTTTACGGACAACCTACCACACATGTTCCTCACATGTTATTCATTGCCCCAAGGAACGCTGAAGATTCCATTGGAAGGTATGCTGAAAAGTTAAAAGGAATGAAAAATTCCCTCTAGCTAACATGCCATTCATAGGCCACTGTGAATCCTTTTGTCTTTTTCTAGTTATTTAAACACTATCTGGCTTGGGTGTTTTTGAGCCATTTGCTTTAGACTGGATTGAAATAGTGTTAGTGCCAGTTACAAAATTCTCTTTATTTGCGTCCCCTGAATTAATAGATCCTCCACATTTCCATCATGCCCTTTCAAATATTGCCATTGGATCTGTTTTTCCAACTTCATTTTCCCTAATGTTTCAACTTAATCTAAACTACTAATAATAGTAACAAAATTTTCTTTGTTTTCCCCCTCCGAACCTACCAGACCCTCAACCCCCACGTCATGCCCTAGCATTAGGGCACACCTATTTTTATTTTTTGGTTTGAGAGCTAAGTTTACAGGTTTTCTTATGGTTTAAAATCTTTGTTTAATGATATGTTGGTTACAAAAATGCCAGGTAAAAAGAGACAAAGACAAAGCAAAGACAAGGTGGGGCACACCTATTTCTGATTCCAAGAAAATTGCTGCTAGAAAGGGGCAAAGAGCCAAAAGAAACCCGTTGTTGCTATAACCCACCACACACACTTGCCTATCCCCTGCTGCCCGTTGTTCCTGATTTTATCCCACGAAGGGTGAAGAGCTTGAAGGTGGCCACGCATGGGTTGAAGATTCTTCGCGCTTGTTAGCAGTCTTCACACCTATTAGAAGTCTCCAGTCTTTGCACCTATTGCAATCTCGTCCATAATTAGGCATTTTTGTTATATTTTCGAGGAAGATACTGTCATGTCCCTCGAATCTAGCATACAATAATTTATGCACGTAATTATTATCGAGCATATTTCCTTATGATAACACCTATACCTGTGATATGCATGATATCAACATTATCTAGTCCACAACAATATGGTTGGAATCTTAAGCATCCCACGTTGGCACATAAAGTCTGACTGATTCCATTCAATGATAGTCTTATGATTGGGCTTTCTATTGAGACATAATTACTATATGTTTCCATCACTAGAATGGTTAAAAAAACATATATGACCTATTGCTCCCTAATGGAATAGATCCTTACCTCGTTCCTCTTGCTAACCTCATTGGATGGAAGATTTAATGTGCCAAGGGTACGTGCACGATCTCAAGTTGGACACCCTCAAGGTTTATTACTCATCTTGGGCTCTGTCCATCATTGGATTGATTTACCCGCCTTTCCCTCCACACACTCCCTATCAAGCGTTAGCGAAAGGTGATTTGGCCTAGAGTCTATTCCCGTAAGGTCATAGAAGCTTAATAAGGGACAATAATTGCTATAAGCAACATTATTGTGTCATAAATATTATCCATTAATCTTAGATGTGGAATTAGTTATTCATCTATGTTGAATAGGTGAAATCCAATATATTGGTGTATATATTTATTAATTGCAATGTGTGGCATTTAATATGCATTAACTTATCATATATTGTACTTGGTTGAATTCATAGTTTAACATAGATTTGACTGTTAGAAGCATTTACTGATATTTAATAAGATATGGGGTTAGTAAACTTATAGTATCCCACTGCCATAGTAATCTGTATTGATTCCATAATCCCTCAATGCTTAACCCATTGGTGAGGGTACTTACCTCTTAATGACATGCTAATTGGAACTCTTTTGGATGTGTTTTCCATGAGCTGATCCATCTTCTACCTTGGATGTAGTGATGATCATCCTAAGATTCAATTGATCCGTTCTTAACATTTAGAAGATATTGTTAGTATATATCAAACAAATAGTAATGTATTATCCATACTTATATTAAGCATTATAATTACTCATAAAGCTCAATAATTTCTACAAGCATCATTATTGAATAAGTGTATATGATATATACATATATATACATTCTGTATATATATACATATATATCATTATTCTCTCCTTATATTAATTAGCATTCATATATCTATGTTTATGTAATAATTCTATCCTTACATTAGGATTTGTGTTTATATATTATTCATTATCAGTTTTATCTTATGATTATCCAATAATATACATGGCTTTATATTCTAATGCATAGCAGTTATAATTGCTGCTACTCCTATTTCCAGAAGCTTCCCATCGATTAATATACGTTTAACTTCATTCCACTTCCTAGCTGCATATCTTCCTTTAGATCTCCATATTTTATCTCTTAATTTAACTCTCCTCCTCTCTCAAGAAATATTCCCTCAATTGTCTACTACTGCACTTGAAAGATATTAGACTTTTTTTCTTATTTCATTCTCTTCGATGCCCCCCTTTTATATCCATGACATGGTCAAAGGATATGACCTTTCATTATGTTTATTTGACAAGGGATGCGTCTCTTGTATTATGTTAACACTACTAATTGGTAAATCATGTGTTAGGAATAATTAACATTATTCCTTGCCTTAGATGAGTTCGTTACTTTATATGCATAATAACCATCTCTAAGCATTGCTGCTTTATTGATTGCTACACTTTAATCATCCTATATTCATCGCCTCCAAACGATTTTTGATCTCCTCTTCTTATAATTCTAGTGGTATGCATTCTTCACATCGACTATCTTTCATCGGGTCTTTGCACATTGTAGAGGAATGCGGTGGCTTAAGAAATGCTTATCATAACATTGAGAAAATATATTTCTGTAATTGTGATTACCACATCCAATATATAGCAATTTGATAATATGGGATGTAAATCTGGAAAGCCACTCTAACTTAAAATATTATATTATATTTTAATATTCAATGTCCATGTGAAATGTTAAAATCCATGTAAATAGAAAGCCATTAAAAATAAGTAAATGTTTGTCCCCTGGATGCAAAAATTATTAAGGAGTTTAATTTTTAAAATTTCAAATAGACTTGGGAAGTTAATTTAAAATCAAACTATATCATATTTTAAAATATTATATTATGTTTTAATATTCAATTTCACTTGGGCACTGCATCACTGACAAACACACAGACATTGAAGGATGCTGGATAGAAGGACAATCTGTGGATGCAGGCACAATTAGGAGTAGATATGTCAGGGATGATGCCCATCGGATGCCCCGTGTAAATTGTCACCTGAATAGACAGTGCCGGACTGGAGCCATAATTATGGCAGATGAATAATAGTATATTATCATTGGGAATGAGACGGATATAGTTTCTAATAAATTCCAGGCGGCATGAGAAACATAGACGTCTTCTATATTCAGCGATAGAAATAATACCGTGGTGGAAATACAAGTTGATATTTGATGAGATAGCCCGATAACTATGAGACTGTTTTTGCTGGAGGGCTTTTTTGCTTCCAGCAATCTCCTATTTTTCCTGCTCTGTTTATGTATTCTTATGTAATTTTTTCTTTTTTTTAATAAAGCTTTTATTCCAATAAAAAAAACTATCTGTTTTTTATATTGTATAATATCGTCCAGTTTAATTAATAATAATTGCTTGTGTTTATTTAACCATTCCGGTGATGGAAACATATGTTAATTATGTCCCAACAGAAAGCCTGATCATAAGACTTTCGTTGAATAGAATCCCGTCAGACTTTATGTGCCAACGTGTGATGCTTAAGATTCCAACCATATCGCTGTAGACTAGATAATGTTGATCATGAGTATCGCAGGTATAGGTGTTATCATAAGGAAATATGCCCGATAATACTTACGTGCATAAATTATTTTATGCTAGATTCGGGGGACATGACAGTATCTTCCTCGAAAATATCACACCCATATCAGGTGCCCCATATCATTCGGCAGTGGCTATCTAGCCCCAGATCATTCGGCAGTGGCTATCTAGCCCCAGGAATGCACTGGGGCATGCATGCTGTCTCCATTGATTCTCTCGCCAGCCGTATTTTACTGCAAACTCTGTCCTCCCTAACCTGTCCTCTCAACAATTTCAACCATGTAAATATAATGCATTTACAATTATTAAATATAAATATAAATTGTATATGCCTTGTGCGGACTGCCTTATGTTTGTTTTTTTTCACTTCTTTAAATTTCATTTTTAATGTTTTTTATATTTATTAATTTTTAACATGTTTATATGTAATGTTTTTCATATTTAATTTTTTTTCATAATAGTTTTTATTAAAAATAATTTTTTTAATAGTATTTTAGATTTTATTTTGTATATAAGAAATAAAGAAAAGTTAATATAAATAATATAAATATTTTAATCATTTTATGGAGAATATTTTTTTAATTTAACATATTTAGATATTTATTTACATATAAAATTATTTTTACTTGCTAAATGAGTATTAAAACGATGATAGGTGCAATCTTAGGGTTGTCAAATTTATTCACATTTATTTTTGTTATTTGGAGATAGAAAATGAGAAATAAAAGCATGTGTGAAATGCATAAGAATATGATATGAGGCATCATGCATGATAGGAGCATTCATGGGGTTGTAGTCCCTTCTCATTTATTTCCTAATTTTAAAATTTTTACAGTTTTATCCATGTTATTTGTTTTATTGCTATTTATTAATTTTCATGTACATTTTTTTTCATTTTAATTTTAGTTTAATTTTTAATAGGTACAATTTTGTTCTTATTATACTTAATATTAGTGATTGAATATTATAAAATCTTATCAAATTTGATTGGAAAAATAATAATCCAAGAAAATCAAAACATAATTATTAAAGAACATGAAAATATGGTTGCACTTATCTTTAAAATATTTAAAATGTCTTTATTATGTATTATATTTATATAATGCCAATTTATTTAATAATATTTTATATAATGCAAATTTAATTCTATAAAATATTATATTTATTATATATTCTATTTAATAGTAAAAATTATTAAATATAAATATAAAATTATTATAATTAATAATTAATACATTTTTATATAATACATATTTTATATAATTATATATAAAAATTATAATCATATCATATATAACATTATATAATTAAATTTGAGAGGGAAAATATTAATTTAAGAAATTTAAAACATAATTGTTAAAAAGGATGGAAAATATGATGACATTTATATTTTCAAAAATTAGCATTTATATTAAAAAAATTTAAATGTATTTATTATATGTTTTTGAAAAGGAAAAAATAGGTTTTACAGGGACCTGAAACCACGAAGTTTAAACAACAAAAGATAAGCAGAAAAAGTACAAACAACCAGACAGCTACCCCAAAAAGGAAACGACAGCACCAAAAGATAGCAGGGCCCAAAAAAGGACCGCCCAAAAAAACCAGCAATCAAAACACCACGTTACTCCAAGGTATTCAGTAATTCCTCAACTTCCTTTTCAACATTCTACATGTCCTATAACCCTGCTTGAGAATTTGAACCGTATGTGAAGAAGTCGGGGTTTTCCTCTTTATGTTTGCCTTGGTACGAGTCAAAATCCCTTCACCAACCGATCTACTGCCTCCCCTGTCCGCATCCAAATCCACCACCAGCGAACCCTTTTGGTATTTTTCAAGCTTTTCCACCATAGCATTTATGATGATTGTGTTATGCCTAGCAATTTTGTGGTTGTTTGCAACAGTGGCCCTAATGTTTTGTCCAATCTTGGACATGTTACATTCGATACTAACCAATCTATCCTCCTGTAATTGTTGTCTTTTCCTCGGTAAAGGAGTTTTCTATTCATCATTATCTATGTTGTTCTAGCTGATCATCTGATCCAAATCCATAACCTTATTGCTGAGATCAGTAACATGGCCTTTCAGGTCACAATCTTTTTTCTGGGTCCATTTGAGTACGGTAAAAAGGCCATCCGTACTTTTTTCCACTATACTAACCAAATCCTTAGGCTTAAGCTTATTCAAGGTAGAATTAATTTCATCCTGAATAGGGGACTCAAAATGATCATTCCCAAATTTTTCAGAAGTAGGGGCACTAGGGGCCGATTCCTTACTGACCAAGGGCTTCTCAGAGAGGATTTCCATAGAATTTCCAGAGTACGAAACAAGTTTCATAACAGGGTTACCTTTAAAACCAGGGGACAAACCCGAAGTAGGGCAACCAGGAGACGGTTGGGGGTTAAGACAGAGCGGTGAGGCAAAACCCGGACTAGGGCACTCATGCAGCAGTTGCCGTTTAGGACAAGACAGCGGGGCAGGATCCTTAAGAGTTTTCTGACATGACAAGGACTGGGGGTAATGGTATCAGGGCCAACAAGAACACAAGCAGGGGGGCCCGGGGTTCAATTTCCCTACTACTTTTTGTCTCCTCATCATCCAACTCTTCAATTTCAACAGTTTTAGGCAGGGCAGGTAAATTTTGATAATACTAAAAAATGAGCCTAACAAGACCAGGGTGGATAATAGCATTCCTCCTAGGGTTTCTTTCCACATCATCGAGACAATTCTTCAAAGAAGAAAATAAGTAAAAAGGCAGAGATATACGAACCTTATGACGGAAATGATTCAGAATGGCAAAGTGGTAACCATAGACTCTTGTAAAGTGCCCGTCAACCGTAATATATTCCATGATAACTCTTAAAACTTTCCTCCAAATAGATTTGATGGACTCCACATCAAAGTAGCTATTAGCAACCTTAACCATCTTCACTTTCTCCATATCTTTTTTGGGAAATTTAATAACCGCTTCATCAGAGAATCGTCGGTCTCGGTAGAATTTAACACCCTCAGTCGAGAGACCTGTTATTTCACCAATTAAGTCCTCACTCAACTTAACATTCCTGCCAAACAACACGATCTCTCCATTTTTCTAGTTTTTAACAAAATAGTCCAGTATCCCCTCATCCGTACCATGGAGCTTTTCCAGATAAGGGACTAAACCTCCCTTTTTGATTCTTTCCCAAGCTTTAGCATTCTTTCTGTGCTCCTAGAAATTGCTTGGCTCCACACATTTTCTTTCTCCACCCATAGTCAACTCACTGTAAAACCACACTGAACAGTTGCTCTGGGTCCCGTTTAGGTAATTTTTGTCGAACACCTAGAAAGCGTGCCATAGACTCTTCTTAAAAAAGAAAGTGACGTTGGTCCTATCAAATCTAATGAGATTGATGTACCTAGTCTTTATCCATTTCATCATGACTAAGATTTCCTTCTCTCCCATGCACTGAATCATAATAAATTAGCACTTTCACTTCAGGATGGAGGTTGTCATTCTTCCTCCATGTGTTTTCCCCACCCTTCTTAACCCCTTCATTGGTGAAGAAATCCGCCACCTTGTTGGCTTCTCTATAGGCGTGTGACACTTTCACTTTATCAAATTTTCTTAATAAAGTTTGCATGTCTTTGATCCATTTTTTGATGGTCCATGAGGGGGGGTAAGCCCAAGAATACAATTTATTATATTCAATGAATCGCCCTCCAACCAAAGATATTTTGTGTTGATCTTGAGGGCTAGGCTAACCGCATGAAAAGCCCTAATAGCTTCTGCAACATGATTAGTTTGAATTCCAATGTCCACAACAAAAGCTGCAATAAAAGCCCCGGTGTTGTCCCTTAAAACGCACCCACTACCAGCTTTCCCAGGGTTACCTTTAGCCGCACCATCAAAGTTGGCTTTCATCCAGGCCAAGGGCGGCACAGACCAATTATCATTATCTCTCCCACACACTCCAGGTTTAAGGATTTTTGACCCAACTAATTTTGAATTCCACTTTTCGGCCATAGCAACATCAAAGGGAGACCAGAAAGCTTTCTCAAACATTTTTCCAGGAATTAAAGATAAAATTTCCTTTATAGCCCTAACAATTTTAGCATACAAATCCCCTTCCGACATCTCTTTATCCCTAAACACTCTATTGTTCCTTTCCTTCCAGATATTCCAAGACACAAAAGGAAGAATAAAAGACCATAACTTTCTCACAAAAGGATTTTTTGAAGGAGCTTTCCATTGAATGAAGAAATATTTGACAGAAATAGGGAAAACCCACACCAACTCAATAAGCCCCAGTAATTTATCCCAAATATTCGACACAAAAGGGCAATGAAGAAAAAGATAATTAACAGTCTCGGCTTCATTCCTGTACATGTAACATCTATTTGGTAATTGAATTCCTCTATTTCCAAGATTTTCCAAAGTGAGGATCTTATTCTGTAGCATTATCCAGTAGAAAATATTAATTTTCGGGGTTAGATGATTAATCCAAGCCTTAGCCCAGAAGGGAGGATGCTCCTTTGAACTATCCAATAAAGGAGTGGTAGAGGCAACTAAAAAAATACCAGATGGGTTGTCTAACCAGACAACAAGATCCTCCACTTGGTGTTGAGCTGGTCTAAGGGCTCTGAAAGCCGACTGAACAAGGCCAAGATCCTAACTGATGGTCTTCAAATCAACCCAATCTCCATTCCTCCAATAATCTTTAACCAAGACTCCAAATTCCTTTTTACAATCATTCATCCATTTACTAAATTTCTCTATTCTAATTAAAGGATCTTTAAAAAGCCATCTATCTTCCCAAAATCTGACAAAATTTACATTTCCAAAAGCTTTCTTCCTCTACCCATATCATTCAACCACATAGACCCACAAGGTAAAGAGGAAGAGTTTATAATTTCATTTAAAGACTCATAGTTATTGAAATATTTAGCTTTTAAGGTATCACACCATTCTCCATTTAAAGTAAGAGTTCTCCAAAGTTGTTTAGCAAGAAGGGACATATTCAAAACTTTTATTTTCCTTAAACCCAGGCCCCCCCTCTATTTGGGTCTACAGACCAGATCCCATCCAACAAGTGGCATTCTCCTCTTATCCTCAACTTCGGACCATAGAAACCTTTTTTGAATTTTTTCAATGGCCTCAACATATTTAGCAGGAATTTTAAATATATTGAGAGCATAAGTAGGAAGATTTTGCAGAGAAGCCTTAAGGAGCTGGACTTTTTCAGCTTGACTTAAAATAGCTTATTTCCAGCCCGATAACTTCTTATTGAATTTTTCAACCAAAGAAATCTAGAACGAGTCCGAAGGTTTAGAACAAAGAGGTAAGCCAAGATAAGTTGACGGAAGAGACTCAACACGACATCCAAGAATTCAGGCAAGTTTGACTTGTCTATACTCTGGAGTATTGATGAAAAAAATTGAACTCTTAGCCCTATTAACAACTTGCCCAGAAGCAGATTCATAAAGATTCAAATTTTTTTTAAAAGTCTTAGCTTCAGTCACCGTAGATCTTCCCATAAGAATGGTGTCATCAACAAATTGCTGGTGAGAATAGGTAAGAGGAGAAGAAGAAGGTCTTAAGCCAACAAGCGATCTTTGATCAATAAGATTTTTAATATTTCTACCTAAACTCTTAGCCAAGATAGTAAACAAAATAGGAGAAATAGGGTCTCCCTATTTGAGGCCTCTGGAGGTTTGAAAAAACCTTGAAGGTGATCCATTCACAATGATAGCAGAAGTAACTGTCGACACAAGCTGGTTCACCAACTGAATGACTCTGTTATTAAAACCAAACTTGTCCATAATTTTAAACAAGAAAGCCCAATCAACTCGATCATAGGATTTGGAGATGTCTAGTTTAAGAATAAACCCTTCAGTTTTTGACACCATTAACGAATGTAATTTCTCATGAACAGTAACAACATAGTCCATAATGTACCTACCTAGCACAAAACCATTCTGCTGCGGAGCAATAATTTGGGGAAGTACAGAGAGCATTCTTGAAGTCAACACCTTTGAAATAATTTTGTAAATAGAATTACACAGGCTGATTGGCCGAAAAGCTTGAAACTCTGAAGCCCCAGGTTTTTTTGGAATAAGGACCACAAAAGTAGCATTCAATTCTTTCAACAAACGTCTTGATCCAAAGAATTCCTTGACAGCATTCACCACATCCAGCTCAACAATTTCCCAAAACACTTGGAAGAAGAATAAAGGAAAACCATCAGGTCTAGGAGCTTTGTTGCCATCAAAAGAAAAGACAACTTTCCTTATTTCAGTTTTGGAAGGAATAGCAGTGATTAAGGAATTTTCATTATGACCAATCACTTGAGGTATTGCTTCAATCATAGAATCTTGAGCTTCAGTAACAATCTCTCCATTATAGGAAAGAAGGTTCCTAGAGAAAATGACAGCTTGTTCCCTAATATCATCTTCCTCCTCAAAACTAGTCCCATTAGATACAATATGAGTGATCCTGTTAGCAGCCCTGTGTTTCAAAGCAGTTAGATGAAAAAATTTGGAGTTCCTATCTCCCTCAGTTAGCCAAGACACCTAGATATTTGACGCCAAAACACTTCCTCTTTAGCAATGATGTCATGCAATTGAATAAGGAGTTCATTTTCCTTTTCTCTATAATTGTCAATGTATCCCCATTTCTAGATTTTAACTTGAATCTCCTAAATTTTACCCTGAATTTCTATTTTAGAGCCAAAAAAATTCCCAAAAGCATCCTTTTTCCACCTTCGCACATTATTTTTCACTTCCTTTAATTTTTTAGCAATCCTAAACATAGCTGTGCCAGAGATATCTACATTCCACCATCTATGGATTTCCTCAAAAAATTGAGGATGAGAAAGCCAAAAATTTTCAAATCTGAAAGGAAAGTTTTTTTCACCTTAGTAGGATCCGCAAGAAGACAAATAGGAAAATGGTCAGATCCAACCCTTGACAAGGCTCTCAAAGCACAAAAATAGTTTATAAACCATTGACCAGAAACCAGGGCCCTATCAAGCCTCACTTGGATCAAATCAGACCCTAACCTCCTATTAGTCCAGGTATAAGAAGCTCCTTGTAAATCTAAGTCAATCAAAGCATTGTTATTTATGAAGTCGGAAAGGCCAGATTTACTTTCCTAATTGATTTGAGAACCCCCAAATTTCTCAACATTTAGGAGGGGGGTATTGAAATCACCCATGACCAGCAAGTTTTCATTGACAAAACATCTTCGAAAACTAGATAACTCAAGCCAAAAAGAGTTTCTAGCATTCTTACAGTTTGGAGCATATATATTGGATTGGATCCAACAAAAGTTGTCTCTTATGTGGGTAAATCTAGTGGCCACCATATTACCATTCTCCATTAAGGGCTCACCTTTAATAAACAACTTGTTCCAAAAGTAACTATACCCCCCGAAGCACCCGTAGAACTATTACCATGAGCCCCACAGTTATGAATTTTTTTAATATTTTCTACTTTATCTTTAGGAATTTTAGTTTCTTGAATAAGGAGAATATCGGGTTTGTGGTCCCTAACAAAATTTTGCAAAACATCCTTTTTATGACATCTATTCAGCCCTCTTATATTCCAAGACATAATTTTCATTTCTTACCTGGGGATTGAAGTATCTCCGGGATGGTCATTTGGATACCATCCGCAATATCCTGAAGGCTACCTTGCTCCCTTTGCCATTTCTCAAATTTTCTTCCCAGGAAAGGCTTGGACATCCCACAATCAGCCTTGGCTCTAATTCTGGTTACCACACCACTTGAAGTTTCCTTCACCTTCTTCTTTTCCTTTTTGGACTTTGAATGTTATATAACCTCCTCCCACTCGGTTTCATCTTGGCTTTCCAATTCTCTACCTAATTCCTCGTCCTTCTCAGATAACAATCTCTGGTCCCAAGGGAGGGTATTCATTAAACCATTCTTGGTTTCTGAAGTATTGAGCTTTGGTGTTCTCATATTCATGCTTTGGCTCTCAAAAGTATCCTTCACTACTTCCAAATTGGCTAACTCCTAATCCTGAACCCCATTAGAGCAAGGGTTATTATAAGGAGAAAGAAAAGAGGCAGGAATTCCTATCTCTAGGGACAAACCCTTAATGGGTATTTCCTCCAGCCTAGGAACATTCATACATCCGGTCGACAGCAAAGGTGATGACAAAACAAAACCCGTATCTTCATTTCTAGTTACAACATTCTTCAGAGTTTCCCGGGCTCCCTCCTCAGAAGGATCGCCTTCCTTTCTTTCCTCATAAGGTGAGAACCGGGCTCCCTCCTCAGAAGGATCGCCTTCCTTTCTTTCCTCAGAAGGTGAGAACAAATATTTTGAATCCTTAGGAGCCTGAGAACAGGTACCTTCTGACTCAGAGCAAGCATCCTTGTTCAAGACTTTATGGGTCTCCTTCAAATCTTGTGGAAAGGTGTATCCCTCAGGATTCTCCTTCTCATTTGGAATAGGCACATGCTTCACCTCCTCTGGCTTTTTTTTCCATACATTCTTAGTGTTGGCCGCTTTCTCCCTTTCATTTTTATTATTTAGCGGGCATTTCTTTGCCCAATGCCCAGATTTTTGACATTTGAAACAAACAAAGAGTGTTGTTTCAAATTCAATAGCTTGCTTCCACACTCCTAACTTAGATTGGATGTCAATTGAAGAGGGAAGATCAGCATTTTGAGAAACCCCAACACATATTTAGGCAAAGACCAAACACTTTCTTGTTGCATTCATTGAGTCAATGGACATAAGTTCTCCAAAAGAGCTAGCAATCCCATTGAAGATATCAATATTCCAATACTTCAAGGGAAGACCAGGCAATCTAGCCCAAACTGGCACCATTTCAAAGATTGAACCAGATAGATCTACCCTGGAAGACCATTTCTTCAGGGCCAAGGAAGAATTTCTGATAATCTAAGGACCACCACTACGAACAACCCTAGAATCCTCTTTACAAGTGAATTGAAAAGCAAAGAAACCTCTAGGGAGTGCCGCAACCAAAACCAGACCACTGGTTTTCCATTTTTTTTAACAAACTCCCTTACCACTTCAATATTAGGCCTAGGACCCAAAAATTTTCCAACCAAAACATTCTCCATCCTAGCAATATTATGGTCTATGATTTCATCCGGCATAGAAATAGAAAACTTTCCAGACCCCGGATCAGAAAGGATATGCATGGGAGGAAAAGAGGATTTATCATTTGGCTTAAAGCCAAACAACGAAGTCCACAACTTACCTTTTTCATCCCGCTTGACTGACATATCCACGACAGCTTTGGGAACTGAAGACCCATCATTTCCACTTGGATCCACCCAGACTTTTTCGTGGACATCCTTATCATCAGAACCCGCCTTACCTTTATCAGAACCCGCCTTACCTTTATTATATGTTATTCCCATCATGTAAAGACTAATAACCTAAGTATAACATTCAACACGCTATCTCCCATTATTAGAGTATTATTTCAACAAGAGGTTATTCAACATTACATACTTAAACTAATTCTGACATTAAACTATTAGATGCATCACATCCATGCATCATCAATGAATAATACATATAATAGTTATTAACTAAGAATTAATTCTAGATAAAAAACATAATATATTTTTATATAATATAATAAAAATTAATATATAAATATAATGTAATATATAATTACTATATGTATTATAGTATGTATAATCCAATGTACTATATAATTACTAGTATA